>CM046397.1:14725000-15170000 GCA_025413875.1 Rhododendron molle
GTTAAACAAGAACCAAGGAATAACTTTTATAAAGAGCAAAAATCAATACGAATTACTAGAGTGCGAATAATTGAATAAAACTTTAAATAACATGAAAGGAAGAGAGCTCGAAGAAAACTACACAAAATTGACGGCAGCCCCGTCCTTCATCGCGCAGTCGGCAGCCTCGTTCTTCCTATTCTGTTTTCGTCCAAAAAAACCTCTTTTCCACAAGTTGCCACTGAAGTCAATATCATGTTCCTTATATAGGGTAAACATGCTTTAATTACACAAAAGCTCCCTCTGGCTATGTATAATAATAACTCACAAAATCAATTTTCAAGCAGTTTGCACTTTTAACCCCAAACTTTCTTTTACTTCTGTTTTTATCCAAATTTCTTAAAAACAAGCATGAGCAACCTATAAACACAAACTAACATAAATAAATCTTAATTAACTAAAATGAATGACTAATAAATGTAGTTTGGAGGGCCAAAATATGTATATTTTGGCACTTGTCATACCCCCCAACTTACACTTTGCTAGTCCTCGAGCAAAGAAAATTAAGAAGACAAATTCTAACTTCGCCACTTTCGTAGGACTCACGATTGCACTTAGCCTGTTCAACAAGCCTTTTAAACCCCTAGGCGATCCCCAAAGGACGAGTGAAGTCTCGTGAGGGTTTACAGCAATGAACACCCACAAACACTGTGAATTCTTTTCACACGAAACCCGAAAACCTATAAGAGAGTTCAATGATATCTCAAGCAAAGAATATAAATTCATCGCAAAGAGATAATGACATAAGTAGTTCTAGGTACTATTAAGTCATAAAATGAGTCACGGCACCTATACTTAGCGTGTGTGAAAAAGGACTTTGGTTACAAGTGAAAAATAACCAAAAGTTCTCTTCGGATCGAGTCTCGACTTCAAGTCTCATCGTGTCATGCACTCAACAAATGAAATCACTCGAAACAAGGTGCGTATTACTCTCAATATGTGCAGGCGGACGTTATGTAAATGAAAACAAAATACTTCTGCACATAATGACACGTATAAAGTGGACACATAATCTCATGAAAGGAATATCAAGTGTTGAAAACTCTCTCTATCCACCAATTCACAGCCCATTGCCCATAGGATAAAATAGGACTTCAATTCCGGTTATAACGTCACGGTAGAGAAAATATTTCAAGGTTAGGGTAACAATTCAAGTGTCCGAGAATGACTTACAACAATAGGGCAAATAAAATAATGTGTGCCCTTTCTTTCTTTTTTTCCTTTCTCTTTTCAACTTCGCCACATCTCTCTACACACTTTAATACAATCCCATATAAAAAAAAGTATTTCTCTTTTCCAAAATGATTTGGTGTCTTCCCTTTTCACTTTCTTTTTTTTTTTTTTACAAGCGCATTCTTTTTGTTTTTGTTTTTTGTTTTTTTTTTTTCTATTTTTGAATGGAAAAGATCACCACCAGCCAAGCATAATTCTCAACTCCACTCATCTCCTTCTTTTCTCAACAATTCAATTCACATCATTAGCTAGCCCTTCTCAAGACACAATATAGATAGTGGAGCTCAACAAGAAAAATGCTAGCATGCAAGAGGCTCAAATGGGCTCATAAGAGATAAATAAATGAAAGGAAGAAATGAACCGGCTTAAAATAGAAAATATGGCCTATAATCCTTTCCAAGGGCAATACAACCATGCAAATTCCGAACCCAATGCAATTTAAAATATTCCCAACACTTGACAACAAAAATAATGAGATCAACAACGAATTTGCTCTTTTGTGACAATAAGAGTTTATTTGACACCACTCCAAGAAAAGGTAGGCTCTAAACTCACATGGGCATAAGTCTCCACTAAACAAGGCATCGAAAACATTTAAGTCATAACTCACAAGCAACCAAAGCCCAAATAAGCGTGAAGTGCAAAGGTGCTAGAAATAAATGCCATGACCAATTTTTCGCGACAAGCTAGAAAAAAGAACTACTATGCCACCACAATATCAAAACAATGATTATTACATTTCAAACTCAATCAATCACATGCCAATTTCAACAGCTTTCAAGTCTCATGCAAAAAGATTTCCACCATTTTTTTATTAACAAAATAAAGAACAAAGTGATTCCTCTCCCAACTTGAACTATTCAATGTCCACATTAAAAGTATGAAATAAAAAATTGGACAGAAACATAAAAGAGACGACAGATATCACCTCGAAAAGGAGGGGCTAAGCAGAGTAAATTTTATAAAGAGGGAGACCCTCCAACTTGGATTGAACAACCTGCAAAATATTAGCCTCCAAAACAACAAGAAAAATAACTAAAAGAAATAAACAAGGCAATAAATAAAATGAAATAGAAAGAACCATCCACTTTCTTCACGCGAAAGACACGGGTACTACTTTTCTCCCTGGCCAAAGACTGGGGTTCCCTATTTGTTGGAAGGACAGTATGCATAGGATTCAACGATATCTTGAGAAGTGGTGCCATCATCTAATAGGTTGTCACTCCCTTTGGGGCTGCCAGATTCCTTACCCACCACTCCGTTTGTGAAGTAATCTACACAGAGTTTGGACATTAAAGTCAGATAGTTCAGACATAATTCTTGCTGCTAACTACGCGCCTGCCGTCAGACCTAACTTCCTAAGTACTTCATACATAGCTTTGACCAGGTGGCTATACCAGATCATTATGCAAAATTTTTTCTTTTTTTCAATTTCCTTTTTTTGGGATTTTATTGCTTAACAAGAAATAAAAGAACAAGTATACAAAGATTGTGCCCAAAATCCAAGTCAATGATGGGTACCCCTGTTGCTAGGAGTCAGGTCCACTTCTTAGTAAAGAGAGTGGTATGCGAAAGCTACCCACCGAAACTTAAGATAATGGAGCGCCCAGGGGCTTAAGAATTGGGTCCCAAGTAGCGCCACACATATCTTCTACTGCAAACATCTCCATCAAACTCCCTACCTCTGGAGAATCTAAGAATGAAGCATTCTCGGCTGTTAAGGCTATCTCCAGAGGATCCTGTTCCTTATATATGGTAAACATGCTTTAATTACACAAAAGCTCCCTCTGGCTATGTATAATAACAACTCACAAAATCAACTTTAAAGCAGTTTGCACTTTTAACCCCAAACTTTCTTTTACTTCTGTTTTTATCCAAATTTCTTAAAAATAAGCTTGAGCAACCTATAAACACTAAAGAACATAAATAAATATTAATTAACCAAAATGAATGACTAATAAATATAGTTTGGAGGGCCAAAATATGTATATTTGGCACTTATCAAAAGGGCATGCACAACATGGCATCATGTCGAATAACCGCTTGTCCAAGAACGTGGAGAAAGAAGAGGGAGAGCAAGAGAAGTAACCGCTTGATTCAAATTTGAAGAGGGAATTTTGTCAGATTTGAATTTCAAGTCGAATAAGACAGCTTATAAATATGAAGACAGAAGATATTTAAAACCCCCACTCAATCGCCCAAAGGCTTCTGCTTTTTATCTCTACTTTACTTTTCTCGCTCTAGGAGTAGCTTGTAACGTAATCGTCTACTCGATTGTGTTCTCACTGTCGACCGACTTCTACTTTGAAGAATAATAAAGTCCTTTTTGTTACTCTTCTTCCATCTCCATTCATTTCATTAAGTTTGCTTCCACAAAAGTCCTAAAATACGGTAAGTAGCCAAACTCCACCACCACAAACATGCACATTCCAGCACGTCAAACATTTCTCCGTTGATCATCGATAGTAAGTAAAAAATAGACAAACAGTGCCCCAAAACCACGACTTGGCCCGACATTGGTGAGAATCAGACGTACAAGATGAAGTCAGAATCAATATATAGCAACCGACACAAACTTCATGAAAGAGAATATCACCCGCATTGTCAAGCACATTGTCATGTTAAAATTTAAGTTAACCCTGCTTAAGAGAAAATGGATTATGACAAGTAGAGGTTATGTACACAAATTTTATACCAAGGAATTCATAATCATATTTTATTTTTTATTAACCTAAATAAGAGCCTTTAACCTTTCGTCTACCATAACGCCACACATAACAATAGAATTCGTTGGATCACTTGAGGCCCACTGACCCAATGGTCAAACTCACATGACACCTCAGAAATGGTTGACCACGCTGGCATATATGTGTCATTTTAATTTTTAATTAAATTATAGTCAAACTCTGTAATCATGGGAGAATTAATATGCCAACGAATAAAACTTCTTATTCCTGTATAATACTCCCTCCGTCCCTAAATAAATGTCCGGCGCGCAAAACTAGGCCTTATAAAAGATACATGTTTTTCGTTAAAAAATTTAATTTTTTTCCACAATCTAATAGAACTCATTGCTATCTATTGATTTGTGAAAAAAATTTGATTTTTTTAACAAAGCAAATGCATTTTTTTAAAGGCCTAGATTTGTGCTCCGGACACTTATTTAGAGACGGAGGGAGTAATAATAACGCTGTAGAATTTCGAGATTCAGCTGAGAAAGAATAGAAAAGTACAACGACTTACTAGTATTTACTTTTTTGTATTTTCTATAAGTGCAGCTACCATAAAATTGTGAATTCACAATAGAACATGGGATCTATTGTGTGCTCAGATATCATACTCCATTCGTCCCAAATTGTCCGCTTCTTACGAAAAGTCGTGCAATTTTTTATTCAAAAAATAAAGTACTTTCAAGCATTATTTTCCAAGGTTCTTTACACTAAATTAAAGTACTGCACATCTTTTTATAGAGGTTCAGCAATTTCAGACAAAGAGTATTAAATATTGACCACTAACTAGTTTGAAAAAAAAAGTTAAGGAAATTAGTCTCACGTTACTTGGGAGTAGTAGAATGAGCGATCACCTAATATAATGTTAGGACCTCGCTACTCATTGCCAATTAATTTTGAGATGGATATAAAGTTTTCAAAAAGAAGTAAAGAACGACCAACTCTTTTAAAAGCATTAAGCTGTTATAAAAATCGATAATTATATTATATATTTATATTCTTAGCATACAAAAAATATTCTCCCTGTCTTAGCATACAAAAAAAGTTCTCTCTTTCTTATTTCAATTAATAAATTTTTAATAAATAATTTTTCTTTACATGTTTTTTGACCAGTGAACGGAACACATGACCTTGACGTAAAAGAACATGCGTAGCTTAATCTTCAAATTACCCAAAGGTCAAGTAATACTTTTAACCGTCACATTTTTTTAATTTTTGAAATTCTTTTAATTATTAATTATTCTCCATATGTCCTCTCATAACTAATTGACACTAAATCTGAAGGAGTTTGGCTAAGTGGGTATGAGAAAATAAATAAGTATTTGTTCTCTACAAGATCAGTGGCGAAGACAGTGTACGCATTAGCAGTGGGGGTACGGGCCCCAACTACAATTTTCAATAATATCAGTTTTATCCCCAAATTATAAAGTCCATAACAACTTGTATCCAAAAATGCAAAAAGTGTATATATATATAATAAATATATATATATATATATATATATATATATATATATATATATATATATATATATATATATATATATATATATATATATATATATATATATATATATATATATATATATATATATATATATATATATATATATATATATATATATATATATATATATATATATATATATATATATATATATATATATATATATATATATATATATATATATATATATATATATATATATATATATATATATATATATATATATATATATATATATATATATATATATATATATATATATATATATATAGATCAAACCCTTTCCGGTCATTTTTTTTGCTGATTTCTCACGGGTACCCTTAAAATCACGTTAAATTAGCAAAAAAAATGACCGGGAAAGGCTTGATCCGAACAGTTCCAAACTGTTTTTTATTGAACGGTTCAATTAAAAACTGCTCAAAATAAGCACTTCCCGGTAATGTTTTTTGTCGATTTCTCGCGAGTACCCTTAAAATCACATTTTTCACACATTGAGCGGCTCGAATCATTAATATTTGATCGGAAATTATGAAGTGTTTTTTTAAGTGTTTTTATAAATGTCTCTGGAACCGCCCCGATATATATACACATTTTTTCTCTTATAACAACTTACATCCCCTGGTATCTTTGTCAAGTTCTCAAAAAAGCTTTCACTACAAGAAAATGCGGATTTGGCGACACAACGAAGTACATCGGCAAAAGTGTATATGGGTTGGCAAAGGTTTTCGCCGACGAAAAATTTTGTGTCGGCAAGTTGTCGGCGTTGATATGTCGAGAAAGGATTTCGCCAACGTGAATTGTCCTTCGTCGGCAAAAGTATAGTTTCAGCGATGCGAGTTTGCATCGGCAATACCTGTCGGCAAATGGTATTGCGTCGGTAAAAAGGGTATTAAAATCAAAGAGAAAACACTTTTGCCGACGAGATTTTTGCGTCGCCAAAAGTCAATTTTAAAAAAATGCACATGTGCTGCTTCCGTTATAATTTTGCATTCCCCATGTTTCGATCTCCAGCCCCAAGTCTCCATATCTTCAATCTACCAACCGCACCAACATACACTTCATTGATAATTTTGCAATATCTAATATATATCACTTACATACGTAGTACATATACCATTTTACACTAGATACCGTATAACATACACTTATATATAGTGTATATAAGTACTTTTTTTGCTGATTTGAGCAGTTTTTATTTGAACCGTTCAAAAAATAATTGTTCGGAATTGTTCTGATGAAGTCCTTTCTGGTCATTTTTTTTTTGCTGATTTCTCGTAGTTGCCTTTAAAATCACGTTCTGATCACATTGAGCGGCTCGGATCATCAAATTCAATCGGAAAAGGAGAGAAATGGGGAGGTCTGCATTTTTAACTGAAATGAGGACCCCCTCATGCGAAAGGGACTATATATATATATAGAATTCGGTTCCGGTGAGGGATCCCTCATTTTGTTAAAATGCGGGACTCCCCCTTCCCGATTGAATTTCGATGATCCGAGCCGCTCAAAGTGATCAGAACGTGATTTTAAGCAAATCAGAAATGATCGAGAAGGGCTTCATCCGGCGATTTTTCAACAAACAAAAACCGCTCGGATGAAGCCCTTCCCGGTCATTTTTTTGCTAATTTCGCGAAGACCCTTAAAATCACGTTCGCACATATTAAGCGTTCGGATTTTCAAAATTTGATCGGGAAATGAGAGTCCCGCATTTTAGTCCCTCATTTTAATCCCTCACTTGATCCGTCACCTATATATATATATATATATATATATATATATACAAATAACACAAATACATATACAGAGACAGAACTACGTACTATGGGGCTTGTGGGGGCCAAGGCCCCCGCATTATTTCAGGAATTTTATTAGTTATTTTTTGATTTGCTAAGAACACTTGGATATTGTATTTTTTATTGGATGTTATTAGACATTTAAATGAATGTTATTAGACACTTGGATATTAATAGTAGTTGTTTTTTTTGTATTGGATGTTATTAGACATTTCGTATTGCGTATACTCTCTCTGTCCCACAAAATTTTTTTTGTCCACAACTTAGAACCTAAAAAAATGCATTTAAAAAACAATTCAAACTCTCTTTTTGCAAATTACTAGAAATCCATGTGTTCTTTAAATTTTTGCAAAAAGTGACAATATAACTTTTGCCGACACAAAATTGTCATCGCAGAAAGATTTATCTTTTGGCGATGCACATTCTATCGCCAAAAGTTCCCCTTAGGACTATCACCGACGCAAAAATGTCGTCGCCAAAATATTGAACTTTTGCCGATGCACATTTCGTCGCTAGAAAAAAAAATCGTCGGCAAATATTTCGCGGGAGAATATTTCCCACCAACCTTACTTTTGCCGACAAAATTGCCGATGCACTTACTTTCATCGCCAAAAAATCTACATTTACCGACACGAACTAGTTTTGCATCGGCAAAAGCATACTTTTGCTGACAAAAAATGCATTGTGTCGGCAATCGGGTCGCCTTTGGTGCATTTTCTTGTAGTGTTTCTTGTACGCACTTGCTTTCCATAAAGACCCATTATGTATTTGTATATTGTAGCGAGTTTTACGTTCTAAGTTCATTTTCTTTTATATTACGGTTGTTTACTATGAAAGATAGTAAAAAATTATAAGAGCATATTAATTAATAGTGCCCCCACCGAGATAAATTCTTGGCTACGCCACTGTACGAGATCGCATGTTCGAATACCACATAGGTCAAACATTCCAAACCTTAGAGTCATTGAATTTTGCCTGATCGCTAATTTCAAAGCCCTAAAATTAGTCAAAATGTGCATAAATTGGCCTCGATGTCCTGTGACCCTATGGAGCAATATTGTGTACGTAATTGGCAAATGGCGTTGAAAGCGCGTAAAAAAAAGCTTTATAGAAGACTAGAGAAATTTCAACACAGCGTTGAGTTTCGAGATTATAATTTACTCGCCACAAACTCTACCACTTTGCGTAGTTAGTGACGCTTTTTAATTTAATGCCTTTTTTTTTATAGTACCACTTTTTTTCACTTTAGGTATGGCAAATCCCAGAGGGTTAATTATAGCTTCTCGACTGTCTTTGCCTTTTCTCGTTTTTTATTTGATGATCGAGTAACAACTAAACAACACCATTAGTGTCTTTGTCAAAATTTTCAGATTTTTTTAAGTTGATTTTGTCAACACCATTAGTGAGTCCGAAAGGCTAATTTTCGAAATCATCTCTTTAGAAACCATTTTTGGGGGTCTAAAGACAAAAGCAAAGACGGGGACAAACGGACTGACGTAATTTCATAGACGCCAGAATCCGGGATTAGGTGCTGAGACGCTACGATAAACAAGCCTTGTTTATTCTTAGGCAAAATAACTAGAAAAGTTCAGAATCTAAACAGATGGACCGGTTCATTTCCATCTCATCCGTGACCGATTTCACTGCACTAAGTCGAATATCCAACATTCACATAGGTTAAATTTATGCTCTCTCCTCACCATATTTAGAGGACCATAAATATAATTCTAACACGCTGGGAGAAGACATGACAACGTCACGATTTAGCATAAAGCTTGTGGATGCTACATGTAAATCATCTTTAGAAACTATTTTGTGGGGTCTAAAGTCAAAAGCAAAGACCGCAACAAACACACTGATCGACATAATTTTGGAGACGTCAGAATCTAGGATCAGGAGTCGCGAGAAGCTACATCAAACACGCCTGTGCATGAGATCAATCAATCTCACCGCGTTATGCCGAATATACAAGGTTAAATTTATGCTCTGATCATCAGTCATCACCATATTTAAAAACACCATAAATATAATCCGAGTACCACACTGGAAGAAGACATGACAAAACCAGCAAAACTAATCACACCGAACGTGAACGTTACCGGAATTATTGCAAATGTCGGTTGACAACGATATATTTTTATAACTAACGAACCCGCCACCGTTGGGATATTGTGCCTCGCCGTTACTTAGCCGTTAATCCTGGCTCTGCTAGACCTCATACTATTGGTTAGGAAGCAATTAAGAATAAAATCATGTAATTATTGTTTCTTAATTAAAATTTCGTGGCCACGTGTCGGGATGTGACAATTTACTATTAAAATATGGCAAGTAGAGAGCCAATAATAGAACTAACATGGTAACATTCAATAAGTTAATAATAGTTTGAATAATTCGATAAGATCTCATGGAAGAACTCAAAGTTATACAAACGAAAAAGTGAAAAAAAAAAAAAAGCCACTTCTAATCCCACATGGATCGAGTGCACTCTCCATATTAAAAATGTACAACCAAAAATTACAAAAAAAAAAAAAAAGAAAAGAAAGAAGAGAAATATATATTAAATACGTAAAAGATACTCGAGATTTCGGCAGGGAGAAAAAAATCCGATTGGATGATGTGTTCACACGTACTGGACTATCGTTCGTCAGGCTCGCGCCCGTCGGACGATAGCCGAAAAACCCACTTAGTGAGTGACCTTCTTCTCGAGTTCTTGGCGGATTGATGAGTTCGCTGGTTGTTCCTGGTTACGACGGTGGCGGACTGGACGAAGCTTTTCAACCGTTGGATCGCGAGATCCAAGGTTTCAGCGGACATGTTGGCGAAGCATACCCGGAACCAACCGGGTTCGGAGCAGTGACAGGACGACCCGGGAGAGATATTCAGCCCGACGTCGTAAACAATCTTTTTCCAAAGATCCATCTCTGCGTCAAAAGTTTTGGAGCTCAGGAGGTGGCTCATGTCCACCCAGCAGAACAACCCGGCGTTGCTTTTCAGGCAGCTGATTCCAGATGCCTGAAGGCCGGATATCAGCATCTCCTGCTGCTGCTTGAGCCTTTTTTTGTTCGTGATGATGTAGTTTTTACAAAACTTTTTGTCGGAAAGCATTTCCGCCAGAAGATACTGCGTCTGTGAAGACACCAGCCCGAAACTGGACATCTTCGTCGCTGCGGCTACCACCACGTCATCGTTGGAGTATATCGCTCCGACACGAAACCCGGGGAGGCCGAGGTCCTTGGAAAGGCTATACACAATGTGAACTCTGTTCCAGACTTCGGTATCCTTGGAGTACTTTATATCCGTTAGGATTTCCATGACGCTCACGAAGTCCGGCGAGCTAAAAACGGTGCCGGAGTAGATTTCGTCGCTGATGAGGTGGATTTGCTTTGCGGTGATGAAGGTGAACAGGAGGTTAAGCTCATCTCGGGTTAAGGTTGTGCCTAAAGGATTTGATGGGTTAGTGACCAAAACACCCTTGACTCTGAGGTTTTGTTTCTGCGCGGACTGGTAGGCTTCTTCAAGGGCAGATTCGGTAATCCGGAAGTTGTTTTTGCTGTGACAATGGATTGGTACGATCTCAACTCCAGTTCTCCACTTGAGATCCCTATCAAATCTGCATGGGATAGTGAATAATATTAGACATGCAAGCTTACAAAAAAAATTCTAAAAAATACCGCTGATCGAGTTTATTCTGGATGAATTTCTTTTGAACAGCAAAAAAAAAAAATATTAATCTTTGAAAAAAAAAAAAAAAAGATTAAAGGGACCAGAGCCAGACGGCACCAGAAGGATAAATGTGGAGCTAACAAAACATCTATTGGCATATCTCTCTCCAAATCTCCTTGCATTTAAGGGATCTAGATTGTACAAAGAAATCCAAGGGTTTTGTAGACTTGGAGAAGAAGAAAAATCTTGAGCTACAAGATTTTTTGGGTTTAAAGAGACAATAAGTCTAGGTACACTACATCTAACCACTACACCATTCACTACATTTTTTGTAGAGTCCACCCGGGGTTCCAAAAAAATGCAGAAAAATGTTCATAAATTATCTGAATAAATTTTCATGAATTCTCTTCTAATAATACGTACCCAGGATAGTATGGAGTGGGAATGAGGAAAGCGTCGCCCGGCTCAGCAAGGCAGAACATTAGGGTCTCGTTAGCGGAAGTTGCACCGGCCGCGAGGACAAGTTTTTCCGGATCAAAGCTGACTTTGTTGCCTCTAACTTCCGACATGAATTCCGCCAACGCCTGCATACATTAACCATACTATGTTTTATGATATTTTGTTTTGAGGTTTTATCGTATCAAAATCGGAGTGCATTACAACAAGGAGGCATAATTTTCGCTAACAAATATTGTAAACAACAAGTATTAAATGAGTTGCTTACCTTCTTGAAATCAGGATGGCCATGATAATCTTGAAAGAGAGCAAGCTCTCTAAAAATGGACTGCCCATCTCTCATGAACCCGGCCGCATCCGGATTGTTTTCAATCCATGACTCTAACAGATCAAACGACAGCTGCAAAGAAATTCAAATTAAAAACTAGCCTTTACGTATAAATGGCAAGAAAAAATAGTCTATGACGTGTGACGTTTATCTAATCGTTAACTGCAGTATTAGTCAAACGGCGAGCAAACTAGTCTGAAATCTGAATTAGTAATAAAGTACCTGATTCTCTGCTAGACCCATCTGAATGATTCCATTAGGATTCTTG
Organism: Rhododendron molle; assembly: GCA_025413875.1. Taxonomy (NCBI): domain Eukaryota; kingdom Viridiplantae; phylum Streptophyta; class Magnoliopsida; order Ericales; family Ericaceae; genus Rhododendron; species Rhododendron molle. Next base: position 14,737,013 of record CM046397.1, read on the forward strand.
ATCTCATGGTATGGTTTCTTCTCGTACTCCTGCCATCCGAGGAAGTACGAGGAGTCCTGGCCGTGAGAGTTGCACGTGGCTTTCCTGGAGAGCAGCTTCATTTGCAGAGGCCAAAGCTGGAAAAAAAAAAAAAAAAAAAGGGGGTAGGAGAATCCTTCAACTGCCAAAAAAAACTGGAATTCTAGTGCGTGAGAGAGAGAGAGAGGAGAGAGAAGAAGTGTTTGTAATTAGAGTTTTCTTGTAGTGTGTGGCGAGGTTGATAAAGAGGAGGTGTTGTGTATATATAGGAGTCGTATTATTTAAGGAATGCCGCGTCAGCATGTGGCCCGTCGCTGTTTGACAAAAGAGGGAGAGAGAGAGACGTTCACTTGTAGTGAAATTTTTAAGTGCTGTATATTTCAAGTATATTCTCAAGCCGTTCGATGCACTTTTGGAGGGCTCAAATTGAAATTTTTTTCCCACTTGTATTGCCATATATTTTCATGAGTCTTTGTGGTCACTCCGCCCTAAAATGTTAAGACTTTTTTGGGATAAAATGTCATTTTTAATTGCATATATATCTTTCAATTTGAATTTTTAAAAATATGCGACATGAATTTTATTTGATAGATTTTAATTAGTTCTATTAAATGAAGTTTTCAAAATCACATAAAATTTAATATTAAACCGAAAGATATATGCAATCTAAAATGACACGCAGTTCTAAAAAAGTCTAACATTTTGGGACAGAGGAGTATCAACTTGCAAACATCAAAATGGTCTCATATATGTTTGATGATAAGTTTATAAATAGAAAAATGATTTTCACACTCCCCTTTTAATAATTCACACTCCTTTTTTTTTATCCACATGAATTTACAATATTGATCTTGAATGTGTGAAAAAATATATTGAATAAAGGGCAAGATAATAAATTCAAGTGAATAAAGACAAAAAAAAAAAAAAGGGAGTGTGAATTGTAAAAAATGGAATGTGAAAATCAATTCCCAACTTATAAATACCATGTTGCAGGTTTTATTGGTCAAAATGAAGTAATGCTAAGCAAGGTTTTAAATACTCCCTCCATCCCATGAAGTTGGCCCTCTAAGAAATTACGTACAATTTTTGAACTTAAAAGTAACATATTTACTAAATAACTGTCGACTTTCGATAGACTAGGCTATGTGGAATGGAGTCTTCAACTATGGGAGCTAGATTACGGCAAGGAACTTGCATGCGACAGGGATCCCAATTCTGTGTATTCTGTTAAGCAAGTCCTTCCGCTTGCTTCTGCCAGACAAAAGACGTAAGCGCCTGTCACGGACGTGAGATTGCTTTACCAATAAATAATAATTGCACAGTATAGTTTGAGTACATTTCAATCACCAATCCTTTACATTACTTGAAATTATAATAGCAATCGCCTTTAAATTTTGCAGCCAGGGATGTGCAGCTAGTAAATGAAACTAAAAGATACTATACTCGTGTCATTTTTTGTCGTGGCTCGTGTCCGTGCCATACTTGTGTCGTAGCTCGTGCCCGTGCCATAAAAAGGAGTGTAAACGCTAATCATATGTCTCATTCTATAATATTTTCAATAACTTCGAAAACTTTGTATTGTAAACCTAATTTAGAACTATCAAAAAAGATCTATATTAGATATTTTTGAAAATTTATATTAGAATAGATTGAAAATTGAAACAAATATCGAAAAAGGACAGAATTTGGCACTAAAAAGAGGTCGTCGTTGTTGTGGTCTTTTTTTTTTTAATATGCAAGAAGTCGTTGTTGAGGGTCTTAAAGCCATGCCGACAGTGGCTAACCTGACCCCACCAAACCCATGCAAACTTGGACCAGCCATACTGGGCTGGTCTATTTGTTTTCCGGCGCCACTGGCCCATCACCTAGCTCATGTCGGCCTCTCTCTCTCTCTCTCTCTCTCTCTCTCTCTAGCAAATTTTCTCAAAAGTTAAGGGTTTTGTGATGCAAACAGACCAACTAGCTTTTCCTCTTATGTACATAAATTCAGGGTTTAGCCTTGTGCGTTTAGGCTTCAAACTTTTACTTCTACCAAAGGTTACGTTCAAAACCTCCGGTGCTATCGACTCTTACATGTATATGGGATTTTCCCCTTGCTTTAATGAGACCGCATTGGTGAACTTTCGGGAATTGGTTCTTTAGAGATTAGTCGGGGTCACCGTTGTCTCATTATAGAGGTACAATGTGCCTCGGGAGGTTTTACTGAGGTCTTATCATTATTGCCGGTCCGCATCGTTTAGTTTCACTTATAGTTCACTTTTGAAATTAATCTGGGTACCCATTTTTTGTATTGGGAACAGACCAAAAGCTAATGATATCCAATCAATTTAATTTTTTTTTTCTAGATGACCAAATCAACGAGCTCAATGAATTGAATGGTTTAGATCCCAATAACGAGATCTCAATAAAACATACCAAGACGCACTACACCTATGTAGGGCATGATACTACCACTCTTTGTGTTATTTAAAAAAAGGAAAAAAAAAAAAACTTTTCAATTTATGTCACAGTCTAGAAATGGATATAGTGGACGTGGTAGTTCAAGGAATGATTTTGTGCATGACAATTGGGATTAAGTTGGTACATATCAATGGAAAGCAGGTGAATGACGTGAGCAAAATACAATAGCACGCAAATTCATCATAGTGTTTTAGACGGTCCGAATTTTTTAAAAAAATTTCAGAGAAGAGTTTTTCTTTTAATACCTGAATTATTAATTATAGACGAATGATGATATGGGGCACAGTTGTACCACTACAACAAAATAGGTCAAACACGAGGAACAATTTTTGTCGGCAATTACATGATTTTCGTCGCCAAACTGATTGACGACATTTTTTTTGGACGAGAAAGACCCCTGACGACAAATTTTTTCGTCGTCTATTTTGGTTTTGAGCGACGAAAAAGTTTCGTCGGTCTTTTTTGACGACGAAATTTTTCGTCGGCGATTGTGTTTGCAGCGAAATTTTTGTGCATGACAATTGGGATTAAGTTGGTACATATCAACGGAAAGCAGGTGAATGACGTGAGCAAAATACAATAGCACGCAAATTCATCATAGTGTTTTAGACGGTCCGAATTTTTTTTTAAAATTTCAGAGAAGAGTTTTTCTTTTAAAACCTGAATTATTAATTATAGACGAATGATGATATGGGGCACAGTTGTACCACTAGAACAAAATAGGTCAAACACGAGGAACAATTTTTGTTGGCAATTACATGATTTTCGTCGCCAAACTAATTGCCGACAAAAAATTTCGTCGTCCTCGTTCGTCGTTTTTTTTGGACGAGAAAGACCCCTGACGACGAAATTTTTTTTTTCGTCGGCCTTTTTTGATTTTGACGACAAATTTTTTCGTCGTCTATTTTGGTTTTGAGCGACGAAAAAGTTTCGCCGGTCTTTTTTAAGGACGAAATTTTTCGTTGGCAATTGTGTTTGCAGCGAAATTTTTTTTCCACCCTTATGCTTACTTTTTTCGCCCCCAGTGGGTTTCGAACCCATGACCTCGCACCTACAATACCCCCTTACCACTACACCAACACACCATCTAGTACCAAAAGACTAATATTTATTATATATACTATTTCTAATTCACTTTTTTTTTCGAAACCACCACCACCACTACCGCCACAATCACCACTCCGCCACCACCACCACAATCACCACTCCACCACAACAACAATCACCGCAACCACCACAACCACTACACCACCACCACCACACATCACCACTACACCTCCACCACCATTCCTACAAATCCATCCAGGCCACCCCACCACGCCACCACCGCCACCAATGGATAACTATCGAAATTTTTTAAACTAAACTATGTGTAATATAAATTACCTTTTTATGATTTAATTCAAAACTAAACTATGTATATTTTATTTAATATGTATATTTCTATTTATTTTTTATGCTAAATAATATAAAAAAATTAAAAATTAAAAAATAATTAGCTAAAAAATTCGGTCAATGCCGACGAATTCTAAAATTTTGTCGCTAAAAGCAAACCTTTGGTGACGAAATTTTTTTCCTCGCTAAATAGCTCATGACGACGAATTTTGAATTTCTCGCTAAAAAGCTACCCTATGACGATAAATTTGAGATTTTCTCACCAAAAATTTGCATTTGGCGATGAAATTAATTTCGTCGCCAAAAACTAAGTCTTTGACGACGAAATTTTTTTTCGTAGCCAATACTGCCCCTTTGGCGACGAAATTAACTTTCATCGCTAATTTTGGTCGCCATAGACCAACTTTGTTGTAGTGTACGCTCCTGCGTTTACTCACACCAGCCCCCGTTCCATATCAATCAACCTTTTCCCGCAGTATATGTTTACGAAAAGCCGTGTCAGAACACCTGGACTTGGGTTTCCTTGAGTAGAAATATTTTCACGTCAATTTTATTTTCCCTAATGACTATCTCTCTCTATAATAATGGAATTATTTCTAACTCTCTTGACAAACGTGTTTTGAGAAAGGCCGGCGGAAGGGCGCTGATTTGTTTGTGTCTCGAGATTAAATTAATTACACCATTGGTGTAAATATTTATTTTCTCTAAATCAATTATGTACATTGCGACACGCCACCATGTTTTGTTAATTGAGATCACTATTTTGACGACGTGACACAATATAATTGATTTGAAGGAAATAAATATTAACACCGCTGATGTATATAATTTATTCTCATCTTGTCTTTATTATATGGACAAGGTTGATATCTTACCCACGCTAGGAATTAATCGAACTCAAACCTCCGATCCTCCAGGGTGGGAGCAAACCCCCTGGCCATTGGAGACAATTCTCGTTAGGTGGGGAAGAAGTTAATCGAGACGCGCGTGAACTGATCCGGGCGCACCTGACTGTTAAACCAACGGAAAAAATGACCGTGTAATATTAATTAAGATGTCACTACCTAAATGCACAATTTTTTTCCTCACACTGCAAGTACCTTCATAGTATACATCACTACCAAAAATCTTGAAATTTTATTTTTTTTGTTATCTTCTCACCCACCATCAACCCACTTTACCGGGTTTAACCCGTGCGCCCTTAGTTTCTGCCACCTGATTTACAAAAGACACATTCGAAATGGTGCGGTAAAATGGAAACAATTTCAAAAAGTTCACTTGAAAGCATCAGAAACCTTCTAGATAACGGTAATAAAAGTGATTACTAGCGGACTGATGATTGACTAATGGTACGAAAAGAGGATGGTAGATGAGGGAGGTGGTGAGTGAATCCGGTGATGGACCGCTCGAAAGATTTGGACGGACAAATTATTCGATGGGCGCCCCACGTGAAGTCGCGTGCCTTTTTCTCACCGCGCATTGTGGAAGGACCCAAGACAAAGACTATGAACCCATCCCAATGTGTAGTGATTAAAGGATCTGGTTACGGTTCCCTTGGGGCATGAAATAATCACTTCAAAGATTCAGAAGAATTTTCTCGATCTACTTTATCTAGCTTTTAATGTACTACTATGATTTTGTGTCTCCAAAAAATAGTTTCTTTCCTGTTTACAGTGAGGGACAGCTAATGAGGTATAATACCATAAATATGTTGTGAATTGTGATGCTTTTTGAGGTTGGAGATTTAGGTGGATCGCTCACTTGAGGAATCAAAATTGCGACGCGAGGCAGTTTCCCTACAAGTGCTGTGTGCACTAACTTTTACGACTCGTCTTAAATGGAAAATCATTTTTAGTGATTGCGAAATAACGCGAGGCAGTTTCCTACAATGCTATAAAAGACTTAATTGAAACATTTCCTAACACCAATTGATTTTAGGAGTGATGGTGAAAAAGCGGTCCGACATCCGCAAATTGCTACGGGCCGGAACCATGGCTTAATCTTACACGATGTTAGGTGGAGGGGTTGAAAATTCGATACGTATGAGCCGCGTTAGTCAAAATCTTGGACCGGGCCTGATATGGAAGTATCTCGGTTTTAAACATTATTGAAACCAACCAAAAATAGAATCTATATATGTATATATACAATTGAACATTCAACAAAACTTGATTACTTCTTACAATATTACAAGAGAGATTGCGTTAGTAAATTAAACTTTTGGTTGTCATGTACTGTGTTTTCTACATCGTTTGATGTATGACCATATTACTGATACCGATACATGTTAACCCGGTTAGATGTAGTTAGGGACCATCTCAATTATGTATGAAGACCTGCACTTGAACGAAGAAACTACTACATACAATGAAAGTAGCCTAAGTAACTCACTTGCTCATCGGGGACCATTTTTCATTTCCTCGAGCATCTCCAACCCATCTCTAAAACTCTAAAATGGAGAATAGATGTGACGTATTGAAGTGAGATTTTATACTGTAATTTATTTGCATTTTTTGCACCTTATGATAGAATCTAGGTGGGATCCATCATACTTTTAGAGATAGTGATTGTGTCTCCAAAATGGGAGCAGGGTCTTCATATTTGGAGAACTAAAGGTAATTTGAAGATCCAAATATCTAAAACATACAATAGGTCCTTCGTAGATTTTCTCATAAAATGCAAAAAGTGGGAATAAATTACAAAATCTTCCTTTGATATATCACATTCATTCTCCGTTTTAGAGTTTAGAGATGGATTGGAGATGCTCTTCAAGAGCAAGATATCTCTCTCTCTCAGTGTTGATGAGCTTGACTTAGGGAAAGTGATTACTCCAAGTGACAAATGAGTGGTCATATAATGGGTATTTAAGTTCACTATCCTTATCTATTCTAATGTATAAACGGAGAATCTGAGTCTCTGCCATCTGGTTCAAGTTCACTATCCTTATCTATTCTAATGTATAAGCGGACACTCGGGTTCGAGTCTCACCAATGACGGGAGTGGTGCTTATGCCATCTATGTACCCAGGTGGCCGGTGCTGTGGTGACAGCCTGATGACTGTTGACGCTTATTTTATTTTTTTTTAAACTTTGATTAAACCAAAAAAATTGGGAGGATGTGTTAAGCCTACGAGTGACAAATTTTTACAATTGGGGAGAGACAAGATAGTGATTGAGTAGGCCACATGGTTTGTAGGGGAATAAGGGCCATTAGCTATGGGGCATGTGAAACCCTTTCACACACACTCTCATATGCAAAAGACTCAAAAACACTGACCATATCAAACCTTTGTCCACGGTGACAACTCACATGACGCGCACATTAGTCCATTCCTCACTCTCTCTCTCTCTCTCTCTCTCTCTAGGAGACACCCCCAACCCCCATGGACCATCTGCATGCTTCCTCTCATTAAACCAGTAGGCCCGTGCATGCAATCTCTCTCTCATGCAACCAAAACACGACAACGGGTCAATGTACGTCAAGGGCAACTTGATATGCCAACTTGAGCACATATTGGTTGAAACATGAAACCGAATTGTGCACTTAAATGCGTTAGAGTCAAGAGTAGAGAATTAATCACGAAATCCAATTGTTGTTAAGATTTCGCCATCAGACGTTGACTTCAAAAAGTACTCGTGTAATGAATTTCAATACAATTATTGGGCCCGGAGTGCCCTCATGGATTTGGTTACACAATATCACTCCCTGCGACCGCTCTAAAAACAGACTTGCGGGTGCGATATCGAATGCCATAAAAAGACTTAATTGAAACCCTTCCTACCACCAATTGGTTTTAGAAGAGATGGTGGAAAAGCGATCCGACAAGTGGTATCAGAGCCTGGAAGTCATGGGTTCGAGTCGCGGGAGCGTCATCGTGAGGGAGAGATTGTTGGGCCCGGAGTGCCCCCATGGATTTGGTTACACAATGCCACTCCATGCGACCGCTCTAAAAACAGACTTGCGGGTGCGATGTCGAATGCCATAAAATACTTAATTGAAACCCTTCCTACCACCAATTGGTTTGAGGAGAGATGGTGGAAAAGCGGTCCGACAACAAGCTTCAAATTTCGAGGAGATAGCTTTGCAACTTCCTCGAACCTTCATGTGCATATGGGGGGGTGAAGATGCAGAAGGGTTTAAGAAAAAGTCTGGTGCGCGTAAGCATATGTATAGCTGTATCGGGATACGTATCGGTCATGATTTTACTTACTTGTAATAGGTTAAAAATATTTGTATCGCCTTGCAACTTCCCTGCTATTCATATAAACAACGGTATGATATCGGTCAAAATGTATCAGCAGATAGTGAACTTGCTTGGGAGCCTCTCTTTCACATTTTGGTTCTCATTTTTTGCTTTTATTGGTGTTTGTCTCCTTATCCCAGAATGAATTCTCATGAAATGTATTTTTGAGTTCAAAAAAGAAGAAGCTAGAATTAGGAGAAAAGGAAATTCTTTGACTTCTCATTTTCACTCTTTCCATTTTGCTTAACATAAAAAATCTAGAGAATGTTTTCTTCACATATCTCCCAAACTCTATTCATGTTTTAAAATGCATGCATTCTACGTATGTCTCCTAAATACTCTATTAGAACTTTAACACATTCTAGCCTCATCCCAGAATGAATTCTCATGAAATGAATTTTTGATTTTTGAGTTCAAAAAAGAAGCTAGAATTAGGAGAAAAGGAATTCTTCAACTTCTCATTTTCACTCTTTCCATTTTGCTTAACATAAAAAACCTAGGCCTATAGAATGTTTCCTTCACATATCTCCCAAACTCTATTCATGTTGCAAAATCAAAATGCATGCATTCTGCGTACGTATGTCTCCTAAATACTATATTAGATCTATAACACATTCTAGCCATAATCTAAAAAGTCAAAACAGTTAAAAGCAAAATGCAAAAAGTAGAAAAATGAGGCTCCCAAACACCCCATTGTAGAGTGTCAGACCGACATTTGTGTCAAAATCGACTTCAGAGGTTCAAAGTTTTGATACAATATTAATCGTGTTTCAAATTTATAATTAACATGATAGGGAAATGCTACAATCTTGTTCTGAATTTTGCCTTTTGTATAGAAAGCCATACCATCTGTATAAATATTCATAAATTTGCTTAAAATCTTTGAACATGAACACAAAAACTTGAATTCAAGATTTCAAAATCAAAAATTGCCAAGAGGCTTTGGTTCAACGGCAACATGATATGCACTTAAATGCTAGAAGAAATGAGGTCAGAAATTCAACTCCTCCTCCAAAGTGTTAATTTAACAATTCTAATCATATTAACTTTCGCCGATAGAAAAAAAAAAGGGTTGAATTTAAAAGTAAAGTTATCAATTTTGTTTAAATGTTATGAATGTCTATACAAAAGTTACGAATTTAAAATTGTGTCTTTGAATTTTTATCCTAAAAATTGTTGCAATAGATGGTGTATTGTAGCATTTCCTTATATGGGATCTAAAACCATAGACAAGTGTGGTATGATCAGTCGTGTGTGTATATATATATATATATATACACATACATGATACATACATACATGTCATATTGTACTGCTTTTTCATGCGTGGATAAGATCAGATAAATGAAGCATATAATTTCGTTTCAATTACCTAATTCCTATCCATTTTATCTGCTTAATTACTAAGAGAACGTATTTAACTCAAAATTTTCTTTGAAAACCTTAATACTAGAAGACCATGGCGCTTTGAGATGAGAAGATTAAAATGCCCATTTCCAAATAAATAGGAATAGGAATAGGAATAAGAAGGGTTAACGTAAATGACATAAAAATGAAAATGCCCATTTCCAAAATACTGTCACAACGCGCATTTTATTTTGTACATATGTCATGCGAGTATTATTTAGTGGGCCGGGGTTGAGACATTTTTTCTTTCAAATTCTACCGAAGAAAAAAATTTGTACCACTGATTTTTTCCAAGTCTGTTCCAATATTCCTATTAATAGTAGTTCAGTTATACATGCCTAAAATGCACAGAAGATGCACACACACATTCATTCGCTTTATGTGCAGTCGTCTCCCATTCGGAAACATTCTAGAAATGTGTTTGCCGCTACCAAATTTGTGTTTGTTTTCAGCTAAATTCTGCGAATCGAAGACGCTAATTGAAGACATGCTAGGACTTGTTAGATACTTGTTGCTAGGTCATCTTGTTGAACACATCTGGGGCACATACGTTAAGAGATCAGAATCCAATGTTAAAAACTTGGAATTGGACTTCATAATGTCAATATTATTGTCGATTCAATATTTTTCTAGTATCCGTCTCAATTTTTAATAATTAAAATACGTCAAATAACTTTTCTTAAATTTGTATTCCACGCGTACCCTTGATATTTTTGCCCTATTTTCCCCCAGAGTTGTGATATATTTGTCGTCGTGTTTACTCCATGTTTAATCGTGTCTTATGACTACTTATTTTTCCTAAAGTTAGACCAAAAAATTATTTAGTGATCAATTACATCAATTAATTGTTCAACTCTTGTTCCATGTTGTGACACACATCATTTATTGTTGAGGACCCATTCAAGGGTCCAAGTCCTCCATGGACAGCTAATTAAATTAAGGGCAATTTACCTCTAGGTCCAGAAAATAGAAAGTAATTCCCACCAAGTCTCCTCTAATTAACGAAACACTAAAACCCTATGAAAGTGCCTAAAACCCCAAATATTGAAAGTGCCTAACCCCTAGGGCACCCTATGAAAGTGCCTAAACCTCAGAGTACCCTATAAAAGTGCCTAAAACTCTAGGGTACCCAATAAAAGTGCCTAAATCGCTAAAACCCTATAATAGGAAAGTGCACCCTAAAACTCCTATGAAAGTGCCTAAACCTAAGTCCTAGGGCTCTATGAAAGCACCTAAACCTAAACTTTAGGGTACCTTAAACCCTAGGGTATCCTAAAATCTAAAATCTTAAAGTACCCTAAAACCCTAGGGTATCCTAAAACCCTAAAATCCTAGGGTACCCTAAGATTTTAGGGTACCCAAGGGTACCCATTAGGGTACCCTAAAACCCTAGCATACCCTAAAACCCTAGGGTGACACTTCTATTAATGATAAATATATTTTTGTAAAAGTGGACTTAGTGGTAATTAAGTACTTCATCTCTCCTTAATGGGAATTAGGTGTCACTTTTCTGTACTTAGAGGTAATTAACTCTTAAATTAATTTGTCAGCACATAAGTCACAGATAACAAGTCATGATCATAGCATAAATATCACAAGACCCCCGTCCCAAATAATTTTTTCTAAAACAATCCAAATCACAAAATAAATCAAGGTGAAATTACACGGAGACTCCCTCATCTATATTTTTTGGACATGGAGATCACCTGACGTTTAAAACCGTCTATTCAAACCCCCTCATATGTGAAAAAAAAAATTGGCTATCTCTGTTAATGGAACGAGAGGAAATGACGATTCTACCTCTTAAAACTAGCCCACACAGACCCTCTCATTCATAAAAAAGTGTTCACGCTAACCCCTTCATTTTAACGGTCTTTTGACAGAAGGGTTCTGATTGGTTAGCGGTTACAGATGAGGGTGTGCTTTTGAGCATTTTTAAAGATTAGGGAGTGTTCGTGTCTGTGAGACCTCAACTCTTAGTCCCACATTGGTGGGTTAAAGAAATTTGTTGTGGTATTGTTTGCATGAGAATTTATTGGCCCAATCAGATAGTGACAAGTGGCCATTCATGTTAGACAAAATGGAGCACGCATAAACTGAAGTTCATGGAATCACACAATTAAAAGAATGATGACGTTATGATCAAATCAATGTCGTTTTATAGGTAATGACAATTGCTGCCAGGTGTCACTCAAACAATAGCTTAGAAAATAAGCAGTTCGAAGCTCAAAGGCGCGAACGGTTTTATTCAAACAAGAGGCACGCAGTTACAATTGACGCAGTCAAAGGAGTTGAGATTCAAGCATATAACTGCCCATACTCGGCACGATGCAGTTGGAAGAAAGTGGGATGATGGATTAAACTGAAGCAGTACAATCAGGAATCATGGAGGGAAAGTTTGAATTCAAAACCAAGATGACTTTGAAGGTAGCCAAGCGGGAAATAGAAGACATGGAGTAGACTCAAGAATTTGCCTATAAATAGAAGAAATAAAGGAAGGAAAACCCCTAAACAAATCATGAAACAAACAGCTCTGCTATGCTTGGTTTGTCCATTACGTAGTAGTTAGAAGAACTTATACTTAAGTTTGAAGTAGTTAGGAGTAGTTTATAGTAGTAGTAGTAGTAGTAGTAGTAGTAGAAGGAGAAGTAATCACATTGTAACTCGTTCTGTTCGTTAGTGGACGTTTGGAGAATCAATTGGGAAGCACTTTCATTTTTGAATTGATCAAGGTATATATCTTGCTTGTTCTTTGGTTTGTCAAGTTTCCAGTGAATCGGTGTGCCGTTCTAATACTTCTAAATAGAGAAATCCTCTTAATTGAGGTAATTGAACCGACACTACAATCACCTGATTAAGTTTGGCTTTTTATAAGTTGAAATCTGTAAAGGATAATTACAAGCCTTTTCTGGCACGCTCGCACACAATCATATTTCGGAAGTAAGTCAAAAATCCCAGCCATACAATTTTTTGGCACACCCGGTGGGACACACTAAGGTGTTAGATATGGCTCCAAAATTGAGAAAACATGCTGATGATTACCAAATTGGTCCAGAACTAGAGGGAAATGTTCAAGTAGAATTTGAAAAAAGAGTTACTGGAGAAGACAACCTACTTATAGGCCAGGGTGTCCAGAGTCCAAGACCAATATTGGATGTAGGACGAATCCCACACGTGCATTATAAGAGTACTAGAGTAGTTCATGCAGAAGAAACTAGTATTCCCAATAACGGAAAAGAGGTTCCTTCGAATCAACTTTCGAAAATATTATATGCATTTAAAGAATTGGCTATAACACAAAAAGCCATGTTAAAAACATATGAAAAATTGGTCACCAGTTCAGAGTAATTCTCAAACACCCTCTAATAAATGAGAGGAAAGAGAAAGAGCTAGTACTAATAAAAATAGGTCTAGGCCTGGAAAAGAATCAATGGATGCTGAAGAAGCACCCAAATCTTGGTACGAGCCTGTTATGAGGCCTAATTTCAAAGAAGAAGTCCCTTTTGTGAGGCAAAATAATGTCCCCTAAACACAAGGGACATTTAGGAATGAACCACGTAATGACTCTCTGTTCGGACCTACATTCGAAGGACAAGAAAGAGAAACAAAGTCAAAGAATGGTTACTTTATGCATGATGAGCATGATTATGCTTATAATTATAGGTATCTTGAGGAAGGGATAGGCATGAGAAGCTTCAAACAAGCTCCTGAAATTCCTAGGCAGGCAGATGTACCTAAAATGAAAAAGTCCTATACTAACTTGCTCTTCAAACCCTTATATAGGGAGTGGGAAGAAGAGCCTAGAAGGACACATTATAGAAATGAGGAAAGATAAGTTCCCCCTCAGAATTCAAATAGGTATTTCCAACCATAAAATGGGCCAGTTGATGGCCCTTACACTGGTCATCCTATGGAACAGAATCCCAGAAAACCTCATTGGGATCAACCTCACAGTCGAGGAGAACCTTTGGGAAAAGATCCATTGTTAAGGAACAAGTTCTTGGACTTATACAAGAAGTTTGTGGACCTTTAACTCGGGGGGTACAAACTCCAGTATATAAAAAGCCTTACCCAGAATAGATAGATAGGCAATTCGAAGTCCTAAGGGGGTTTAAAATTCCTGATTTTACCTTGTTTTATGGGGATGGAAGACAGTCCACACTGGAACATATTGCTAGGTTTACTGTTCAGTGCAAAGAATTAGCAAATACTCCCTCCGTCCTGCAATGCTTGGCACTTTTGTGCTTTTCTTGTCCCATAATATTTGGCTAGTTTGAAAAGTCAATAGCAAAATTAGGTGAACTTCCCATTTTACCCTTTTCTTTTGCACTCTAAACAACAATCTATTCAAAATTCAAAGAAACAAAAGTACACTTTTCAGAACAAAAGTACACTTTTCAATTTGGGATTCACAATTAGCGCCAAAAATGTTTGGTATCCGGCCCAAATTTGAAAATTTTCAAATAGTGTTGAAATTACATAAGGGTAAAATTGGAAAGTTAGCTCTTCAGTTGTACATCAAAATTTTTCTCTTAAAAGTGGGAATTCCCAAAAGTGCCAAACATTGCGGGACGGAGCGAGTAATGATTTTCAAAAGTTAAAGTTATTTCCCAATTCGTTGACAGGAGTAGCTTTTGAATGGTATACTAATTTGCCTTCTGGATCAGTTCAAAATTGGCAAAAGATGGAAGAAATTTTCCATGTACAGTTTTATCAAATTGAGCTAGAGGTTACCATGGCAGATTTAGCTAGATTAAGGCAAAGACCAAATGAAAAGGCTGCACAATTTATTGCTAGGTTTAAGAAAGCTAGAACCAAATGCAAACTCCAACTTCCTGAAGCTGAGTTTGTTAGATTGGCTCAAAATGGTCTGAATAAAGAACTTCGAAGGAAATTTGATTCTATGGAGTTTAGAGACTTAGTAGATTTAACCTACAAAGTATCAAAAAATGAATCTTTGTTAGAAGAGGATGTAGATAGGAGCAATTCTTCCTCGTCAGCCTATTACAAAGATCCAACTTTTGAGATTGATGCTGCAGAAATTGTTGAACATGAACCTTGTGTATGTGATAGTTTAATTCGAAAAGAAACTACTATAGCACAGAAGTTTAATAGTAAAGAGATCAATAAGGCTTACTCTTTTGATATATCCAAAGCTGATGAAATCTTTGATTACCTGTTGAAGAAAATGTTCATTAAACTTCCTGCTAATGTTAAACTTTCATCCATGGAAGAGAAGAAAGCAAAAACATATTGTAAATGGCATGATTCTTTGAGTCATTCTACTAAGAACTGCAATGTTTTTTGTGATAGGATACAGGAACAGATTAAGAAGGGAAGGATCAAATTTCTAGAGAAAACTATGGGAATGGATGCCAACCCTTTCCCAAGGATAGAACAATTCTAATGTTAATGTGCCAACATCTTTGGTGCAGACTGTGCAAAAATTTTGGCAAAATAAACAGGTGCCTATCCGAATGAATACAGCTCAATTTGGAAAAGGAAGACCATATATTAGCCAACCTTGAAGCACCATGGCAAGGAACAATGGTCCTGGATATGTTAGAAAGAACCAGCCACAAAGGAATATGGAGAAGAATCATTTTCCAATGTTGAAAGCATCTTTTCTAGAATGTCTGTGTGTGGAGTGCAGAAAAATTACTTGATTTTCAAAGACTTGGATAGGCAGGGAGCAAATTTTTTCCCTAAGAGAATGAAACAAAAGGCTTTGAATCAGAATAACCCAGGAAGACCTTGGATAGCTATCAGTCAAAGCAAAGAAGAAAAGCCATGGTTAGCTTCAAATAGAAGTACACCAACAAGCCCAGCTCTGCCAACTTCGAAGAAAGAGTATCCTCCTTAGAAGAAGGTTAACACTGGGAAAGAAGCAATGACTCAGGGAGATCAGGAAGTGTTATAGGAGCAGTTCTCTTTGGTGAAAGGAGTACCTGATTGGTTTTTGAAGAAGATCAAACCAAAGTGTAAATGCAGAAAAACGAAAGAGGTTCTGAATGGCACAAGAGAGTAACGGCTACTCGTGTCTTCTCGTCGGAACCCTAGCACGTCGTTGGAATCCTTATCTGCAAAACAGACAAGGGGTGAGCGCGCCTTTGCCTCACGTGGCAAAGGCCCTTCGATGCCTAAGTTAGTATCACGTACTAGCAGAAAACCCTAATTATCAGTAGGAAAGTTGTAATGCAATGTATTGCGTACCTTTTGCCTCTAGGTTTACCTTGTATTTATAGATTCAAGGATGCTTGCTGCCCAAGTATCCTTGTTGCCCTAGGTTTCCTACCTCGTGTAGGAAACCCAATACATTACGGATTCTCGTTCCCTTATCAATTCATTACTTCAATCCTTTTGGGACTCTTTTCCATAACTGGTCGAACATCCCATTCCTGTTGGGTATCTTCTCCAGATCCTATTTTATCGAGATCCTATTTCCTTACGGGATGTCACTGTTCTGGAACCTTCCAAAGCATTCCCTGCAACTGAGGCCACTTCCCCCTGAATGTTGCTCCTGTTCGGCCCTCTAGTTGCCGAACAGACTACTTGGACCAGTGACTTCACATGCCACCATCTTTTTATCAATCTCCTGGTCCAATAACGCCTCATGTTTATTGGATCATGCCCTTGTTCGGATGTCCTGGACCAATGACCTCTCGTGTCATTGGTCTATATTGTCGTTCACCATCTTTCAAGGCAATTATCCTTATTACTATTATACCGTGTACCCGCGCACTACCTGTCCGGGCCTCTTTTGCACCTGTTCGGGAATACCTCCCTACACAGAGTTATTCCAGGGATATAAAGATTTGTCCAAAACAGGCAAAACTTATAAACCACCAAATTCACTTGTTGGTCAATGGGTTTTGGTCAGATATCCAGAGACCAAGGTACCACAAATGCTTCCTATCTTGACAAGGACTCAAAAGAGGAAACTTCAAAGAATGTATACCCTTTTCCAAATGGAAGAACTTCCTCCAAAAGACAAAATGTGGAGAGAGGCCAAGCCAAATCCTAGGTTTAACAGGGTTCGAAAGGAAGAATCCAAAGATTTTGTTCAGAAAGGTTACCAGCATTTGGAGGAAAATACTTTGATGGAAATAACAACAGCCAGGATGATGATGAAGGTGATCAGAACCTTGCTTCTCCCAATTCTTTGGCTAGTTATCAATCAGGGTTGTTGGAAGCTAGGCTAGTTGAACAAGAGTGTAGAGAAGGAAGTTCTTCTCCTATGGAAACTTCTGCCATAGCAGGCAATGAAGCAGAAGTAAAAGGTGAAGAAGAACATGAACAATCATGTAAAGAGAAGGTGATTCAATTTGGCTCAATACCAGAAGTACAAATCAATATGGAACAGCCTTTTAGCATGACATTTGTAAGTCCAGACTGGTCTCCAACCCCACTAGTTTCTCAGCCCAATGAAGGCCCATTGGAAATAATTGAGATTTTCAGCATTGAGGAATTAGAAGCTTAGGAGGAGATACAGGAGAATAAGGAAGCTCAAATGATGGATGGGGATTATGATATTCTCATTTTGACCAATGAGATTCAGGACAATGAGACAACTTCGAAGGAAATTGCAAGTTTTGCACCGAATGCTGAATCAAATTCAGATTCACCTCTAATTGTGGATTTGAATTTTGCTGATGTTTCCTATCCATTCAGACCTCCATCAGATGCTATGAGACAGCATTTGAAACCATTATATATCTCTGCCACTTTCGATGGGATTACTCTCAACAGAGTCCTAGTTGATAATGGAGCTGCGGTGAACATATTACCTGTTCGAACCCTCAAGAAGTTGGGGAAAGAAAAGGTTAAGTTGATTCCAACTAGTACTTCCATTACAGGTTTCACTGGAGAAAGCAAAAGTGCCAAGGGAATAGTTTCTATTCGATTGACAGTAGGTGGTGTGGAAACTGATACAGCCTTTTTTGTAGTTGATACCTTTGCAAGTAAATATAATGCTTTACTAGGTAGGGATTGGATACATGTGAATGGTTGTATTCCATGTTCCATGCATCAAGCATTAATGAATGTGAAGAATGAGAAGGGCAGAGAGATAGGAATTGAGGAAATAAAGGCAGACCCTCATCCTTTCAGTGCTTCAGCAAACTTTGCTGAAGCAGAGATGTACAAGCCTGAAATTGTACCCCTCAGTGAGTTAACACAAGTAGCCACACACCCAACCATCGAGATGGATAGTGGGGAATTGGTTAAGCTGAAGGCAAAGCTGAAACAAGCAGTTAGTTATGAATCAGACACCCAACAGATGATGCTTGGATGTAAGTCCAAGAAGGAGACAGAAGAAGCCAATTGGTTGGCTGTAGTGAAATATTTGGCTCTCAAAGTTGAACAAAAGGTTCAGGAAGAGAACATTTGGGATGATGCTTTAGGAGATAGATTTGAATTGATCTCAAAGCCAGAAGCATTCGAAGAAATATTATCAAGTGATGTGGACTCCCAAGACCTTTTGGAGGAAGTCAAATTGGGAGAAGATGAAATTTCTAACCTTGTGCAAATTAACAAGTGGCTAGATGCTGATGCAAAGGCCAAGTTAATCGAAGTATTAAGGGAGAACAAGGATTGCTTTGCTTGGAGCTATAATGAACTGCCATGTTTAGACAGAGAATTGGTGGAGCAAAGATTACCTATCAAACCATAGCTCAAACCATTCAAGCAGTCACCTAGAAAGATGTCCCCAGAAATTATAGCCAAAGTCAAGGAGGAAGTCTAGAACCTTTTGAATGCTGGCTTTATTAGGACAGTAAGGTTTGTTGAATGGTTATCTAACATAGTTCCTGTCCCAAAGAAAAATGGGAAGATAAGAATTTGTGTTGACTTTGGAGACCTAAATCTAGCAACACCTAAAGATGAGTATCCAATGCCAATAGTGGACATGTTGTAAACAACTCAGCTGGCCACAAAATATTGTCTATCATGGATGGACATCCAGGTTATAATCAAATTTGTATAGCAGAAGAGGATGTTCATAAAATAGCATTTAGAGCTCCTGGTAATATAGGGACCTTTGAATGGGTTAAAATGCCTTTTGGCCTTAAAAATGTTGGAGCTACATACCAGAAGGCTATGAATGCTATTTTTCATGAGCTTGTTAGAACGGTTTTAGAATGTTATATAGATGACATGATCATGAAGTCTAGTTATGTTGATGATCATCTTGAGCATTTAAGAACAACTTTTAAGAAGATGAAACATTACCAATTGAAGCTAAATCCTACCAAATGTGCTTTTGGAGTGACAGCTGGGAATTTCCTAGGGTATTTGGTTCATAATAAGGGAATCCAGATTGATAAGAACAAAACTAAAGCCATCATTGAGGCAAAACCACTTTCCAATAAGAAGGAGTTACAAAGGTTTCTTGGTCAATTAAATTTCCTTAAAAGATTTATATCATACACTACTGGGAAAACTAAAGTTTTTTCTTCTTTGTTGAAATTGAAGGATGGAGAAAACTTCGAATGGACAAGAGAGCATGATGCAGCTTTCAAGGCCAGTAAAGAGTACTTAGCCAATCCTTCTGTTTTAGTTCCATCTAGCAAAAGAAAGCCTGTGAAGTTGTATTTGGTAGCAAACTATGACTTTATGGGAGTACTGTTAGCTCAAGACAATAATGAAGGCAAAGCGCAAGCTATCTATTATTTAAATAGATTCCTGAATGCTTGTGAATGCAAATATTCCATGGTGGAAAAGTTATTTTTTTGCTTCTAAGAAACTCAGGTTCTATATGATGCCTAGAGTTACCTATGTTATGTCTCAAACTGATGTAATGAAGTACATGTTATCTCAGCTTGTACTTAGTGGAAAGATTGGGAAATGGATAGTATCTTTAATAGAATTCAGTCTTGAATATGCATTAGAAGTCTGTAAAGGGGCAAGCCTTGGCCAATTTCTTGGCAGATCACCCTATTACAATAAAAACTCCTGAAATAGCTGAAGTAGGCTTTGTAACCTTAAAGTCCTGAAAAATGTGGTTTGATAGTACGAAAACAAGTCAAATGGGTGGAGTGGGAATCGTGATTGAAACTCCCCAAGATTTGAGAACCAAGTATGGATTTCGAATTAACGAAGGGGAATGTTCTAACAATCAAGCAGAATATGAAGCAATGATTCTAGGTTTAGAAATATTGTTGTGTTTGAAAGTAGATACAGTTGAAATTTATGGGGATTCTCAATTGGTTATTAACCAAATGAATGGATTGTCTCAATGTAACAGTCCCTCTTTGATAAAATACTTTCAACATGCAAAAACTTCAGCCAAACAATTCTATCTGTTGGCCTTTACTTACATCCCAAGATTCTTAAATGAAGAAGCAGATGAAGTAGCCCAGATATCTTCTAGGTATAAAGTAATAACAGAAAGAGAAAGAGACATGTGTCATTTAACTTTGAGAAAGTCATTACTGTTAGATATTTTGGCACTTTCCGGGGTTGTTCAAAACCTCCATTAATGTCTTTTGTTATATCGACTTCATTTGATTGTAATGGGTAGGATAATTAGGGGTAGTGTCTCGCTCGATGCTCCTCCCATTATCTGCGCCAAATTGACCGCTACGGAATCGAGCCAATTGTGTGAAAGGTAAAAGTTTTTCACAACACATCATGCATAATATTTCCGAGATTCGAAATTTTATTTCTGCATGTTTCCCTTTCCGGTAAATCTCTCCGAAAATTTGTTTTCCATATATATGTATCCTAAATCAATTTTCTTTGAAAAGGCCGGATATTTGCTTTCCATTTATGTGTCATTAGAAGACTTTGGTTTGAAGGAAAAAATGGAAGTATAAAATGGGTTGACACCATAGGTTTTATCAACCCGAGAAAATTTGTTTTTTTGCTTACATAATTTTATTTTATAGGGTTGTACGGCTGTTTTAGTTTTCAATGGAGGCGAGAGACATTTTGTTTTTAGAAAAGAAACAATGAGGTTCACGACACTGATGGAGCGATTTTGACAGTCTTTCGTTGTAGCCCTCTTTATTGTTTTGTTCTCGCGTCGTGCATTTTTCGAACGTTTTTTGGATTGTGAGATCACGCTTTGCATCATATCATATATCCATTCACTGATCGTGGTTTGGTGCCATTTGCTGCTGAGGTCGAATCTTTTGGAGATTGATTCGGAGCCGGTTAATTCCAGAGATCGGACGTGAAGTCTGTGGTGCATCAATTGGATCTTGAAGAAGCTCGGGGAGCATCGGAATTGGCGAGAATAGGTAAAGGCTTGGGTAAGATTTTTACTATTTTGCAATCTGTACTTCTTTTTGATTAATAGAATATATCAGTAGTGTTAGGCCGTGGTTTTGGCTTAGGGTTATTTAGGAACCTAAGTTTTTCCACGTAAATCGTGCGTATCTTGTCTCAATTTTTATTCTACTGCACTACTTGTTTTTTGGTTTGGATTAATCGAGATAATTGACCCATTCATCTTTATTAATTTTTAAATCAAAAAATTGGTGATTTTGTTATCAACTCCTATTCACACACACACACACACACCCCCAATTACCTCTGTTGAAAGACAAACCAAATGACTTCGAAGTATAAGCAACAAATGCCGCACCAAGTCAAAATCCAGATTGGAGGCAGCCTTTGATTGATTATTTAACTAAACCTGATGCTCAAGCAAACAGAGCAACAGAATTGAGATCAATCAATTATATAATGTACAATGGTGAGCTATTTAAAAGAAGAGCAGATGACCTTCTTTTAAAATGCTTAAGCAAAGTTAATGCCTTCAAAGTTATGGCTGAAGTACATGAGGGCATTTGTGGAGCTCACCAAGCTGGCATTAAAATGAGATGGCTAATAAGGAGATACGAATTCTATTGGCCAACTGTTCTTAAAAATTGTATTGATTATGCTAAGGGATGCCATGCTTGTCAAAAGATTGGACCACTTAAGCATTTACCTGTCACAGAATTACAATATGTGGTAAAATCATGGCCCTTTAAAGGTTGGGTGATGGATATGATATGAATGATTTATCCACCTTCCTTTGGTGAGCACAAATTCATCCTAGTGGCCACTGATTATTTCACCAAATGGGTGAAGGCTCAAGCTTTTATAAGTATAACTCAAATCCAAGTTATAGAGTTCTTGAAAGGGATTATCTTCAGGTTTGGATCCCCTGAAAAAATAACTATGGATAATGGGTCTATCTTCGAAGGAAGATTAGTAAAAGCTTTTGCAGCTAATCATGAGATGACTCTGATAAATTCTACCCCTTATTATGCTCAGTCAAATGGTCAGGCTGAATCCACCAATAAAATTATCATGAAAAGAGGGATTCAAAGAATGGTGGACAATAACCCAGAAAATGGCCTGATATGCTTTTGAATGTATTATGGGCTTATCGACCTACAAAAAGAACAAGTACTGGAATCACACCATTCGCCTTAATGTATGGGCATGATGCTGTGTTACCTATGGAAATAGTAGTAAGATCTCAAAGAGTGATAGCCCAAAACAATATTAGTTTGGAAGGATATCACCAAGCCACGAATATGGAATTGGAAGACATAGACGAGCTAAGAGTGAAAGCTCTAAATCAAATCCTGCTTCAAAAAGCCAGAGTAGCCAGAAATTATAACAAAAGAGTGGCATTTCGAAGCTTTGATGAAGGAGATTTGGTATGGAAAGTCATTCTTCCAATTGGAGAGAAAAAGAAGGGACTTGGAAAATGGGCCCCAAATTGGGAAGGACCTTTTCGAATCCACAGAGTCCTAAAAGGTGGAGCTTATTATTTGAGGGAGTTGAATGGATGTGTTCAACAAAGGAAAATAAATGGTAAATATCTGAAGGCCGATGTCCCATCTATTTGGGAAAGTTTTACTAAAAGGTGAAATGCGATTGATTTAAGTTGTTCGAGACTTATAGTTTTATCCAATAACGGATTTTTGGTTGATGAGGCCTTCGAAATATGTTGGAAAGATAAGGATCATTTCCAGTAAACATTTCTTACAGTGAGTAAATGTCTTGTAAACCAAAATTTGGATTTACAAATTTCGAAGTCCAGTACTGTATATGTGTTTACTCACATGGGTGAATTGAATGATTTCCCTAAAATTAACAAATAATATAAGAGAAAGGCATACAGAAAATGGGATTTTCATTCATGTGAACTATATTTACAACAAAACACCCTAATGGGTGCAGCAAACAAAAACAAAACAAACCCAAGTGAGTTTGAACAAAAGAAAACATACCTAAGTAGGTCTGAACAAAAAGTGAAGATCTACTGGGATCTTCATACAAAAACAAAAAGGCCAGACCTCGGCCTAAAAACCAAATGAAGATCATTATTGATCCTCACAGTCCCAAAGGTGAGTCTCTATTGCGACCCTCCGGAGGATTTTTGGCTTTCATAAGTTAAGAGAGTGGCCATGAGCTCATCCTAGGTCCTGGCTAGGTTGAGGCGGGAAGCAGTTTCCACATCCACCATTTAAGCACAAAGCTCACGAAGTTCGCTTCGAAAGGCTTGAAGCTCGGCCTGCTGGTCCTTCTTGAACTCAGCAAGGAGTGTTGCCATTTTACTGGCAAACTCCTCCATCAGGGCAATAAGAGAGGGGCTCGGTTGGTTGTTTTCCATTTTTAGATAGGTTTCTAGAGAGAAAGAAAGAGAAACTGAGAAAAACAAAAAGAAATGTGAAGAGACGTAGTGATCATCGAAGGTTTGTGCTTAATATTTATAGCCAAAGGCTTGAAGGGTTATCCCTTGATCAGCGTGTTGGCTTTTTTATGGACAGGTGTAAAAATCTCGAAGATGAAACGACTGACAGCGATAAAAGCCAATTACGTCATGAGTAATGATGTTTACAGCTAATGGGGCTATTGAACAGTCTTTAATAATTAATATACTGGTTAAAACATTTAAGACCAAAGATATTAGTTGGGAGACTACGAACACCTCGAAGCAGTAGTTGAAACAAGTAAATAAGTGGTTAATTTCTTTTATCATATTTTGATTATCATTTGGAGTTATATATACATATTTCGAAGTACATAACTGGGCTTCGAACCACTCGTAAAGAGTTTTTTATCTGTAAATTATATCCTGATTTGATAAATGATCATGATAGAATATGTATAACCATGAGTGTAATGGGAGGAAAAATACCTTTAAAGGGAAAACCCATTCATTCATATTTATATATAAAATGATACGAAAACACCTAAATAGGTATATTAACAAAAGAAAAACAATGAAGAAATTTATTTTTTGGGCATTAATTGGTTTTCTGAATAGCCTTCAAACCATCAAGAGACTTACTATAAATCGTTGGTTTAACAATCAAACCATAAAACAATATGGATGTACAGTGATAAATTGGAAAGAAAATTATTCTATTTATTACATTCATAGGAAAAGAAACATCCAGAATACCAATTTAGGGGGCATTACAGAAGAAATAGACCTAACTAGGTTTAAATCTCTATCAGAAGTTGATATTTTATTATCAAACAGCTGAGATACAAAGACTTGACCTGAGCTCCATTAGTACGTAAACAGGCTCTGAAGACCACTTTTATTAGATTCTTTGGTCTTCGAAGTTTCAGCCTAACATGAAAACGTCACGAAAACTGATGTGTCTATAACTAGGAGCCATAGCCCAATAGAGAAGCATCACAAGAACTGATGTGGCTATGTTTTGAAATCATTTTTCTTCAGAAACTCTGCATGGATCATCATTTCACTCGGCTCCTGTATTTCTTGACTCCCCAAACCTAACTTTGTGATTTGGAGTTTGTATCTACAGATTGTATAGAGAGAAAGAAAATAATAGGAAGGGTGAGGGAAAAGATAAGATTTCGAGTGGTATTTATAGGCCAAGTTTTATGAGGTTTGGTTCTACCCCATTAAATTCAGTAATTAATGGATATATATGCTTTGAAGGTCAAAAGACTAGCAGTAATTGAGTCTTTAAGAGGCCTGCAAGAGCAACAACAATTGCAATCAAATTGGTAGAACCACTTACCAAGAAAAGGATTACTTTAACTAAGACTAATCAGTTAGACATTCAGTCACACCAAACCAATTCGAAACCATACGATTGCGTTATAAACAAATACAAGTATTAGCCAGCAAGTTAAAATGGTTACATACTAAGAAGAGTTCAAAAGTTGGACGGTAAAAATTTTACACTTAATTAGAATGTTATTGTATTTGCTACATACATCTATAAAAATATGTTTCTGGCTAGAGGATTGAGCAAATTGTGGAGAAGCCAGTTTAATGGCCTCACACTGATCTTTGGCTTGTTGCTCAAAAGTCACTAGTTCAAAAGTTGATTCTGAAATTTTCTGCCGAATATCAACCAGGGACTTCAATAAAGCTTCCTCCTTAGCTCGAAGTGTTTGTGGTTTCAAGATACCTTCTTGATAGGAGTTTTTGTTAGAAAGAGCTTAAGAATGTAGATTCTCCATGTCTTCCCCCACCATCTATAAAGCTTTTCGTTCTTGAAACAAATCTTGAATATATGGGAAATCACTTCGAATGTTTGAATCCCATGTTGGAGCTGTTGGGTGAGTTCTGAATAATTTGGCTTCAAATGAGCCAAAGCTTTACAACATATTTCAAACTGATCCCACAGCTGATATTCGATCGAGAATGAGAAATCCAGTATAACAAATCCCTGATGAATCTCAATCAATTCTTGGACCTCCCCGTTGGAAAAAGTAGATTTGGTACATGAGGCAAGAGGGTCTAATAGAACTGTCAATTCATCCATAGGGCTCAACATTATTGGAGTTTGAACTGACAAACAAATCCTATCACAGAAAGATTTAACTTTCAAGCTAAAAGCATGTACATCGAAAGAAGCAGTGGAAGAAGATGCCATATGAGAAGAGCTAGGACCGTTAAGGTTTAGATCCAAAATGGCTTCCTGTTTCATACAAGTTCAAATCAATCAATTGCTTTCTAAAGGATTTCCTAAATTATATAAGGGTAAAGAAATTACCACTGATGGAGTGGTCTTTTCTGTGACCATATGTGTAGTGGCCTCAGGAGAATGAGTCTCCAAATGAGAAGTTTCCTCAAAAGGGAGTGGTACATCAGCTTCAAAAATTGAAGTATCAACCAAAGGAGTAGAAATCTCAATGGGGGCATGCACACTCTTATCAAATTCCTAGTGAACAAAAGGAAACATTTAGCAAGTGGAAATATGATACTCTAAGAGGGAGTTTGATAATGTTCTCACCTGGAGAGTAGGAGTTTCTAAAAACTCTGGAAGAAGAGTCTCAGGTACAACGAGAGGAGAATCAACAGAATTCTCCACATTTGAAGCCTCAGGATTCGAAGAATCAGGGAAATTCTCAAGATTCCCGACTTGGTTCAAATCAACCATAGTAGCAGGATGTTCCTCAATAATAGGTTCAACAATAGGAACCTCTTGGGATGGACTCTGAAATAAAAGACATATATAGTAAGAAACATAAGAAGATGCAACCTAAATTGATTTCTCAAAAGAAGAATCTTACACCTGGTGAGAAGAAGAAGTATCAGAAAGTTGAGTTGATGAAGACCTGTGACTAGGTCTCTTTCTAGCAAAGCTATTAAGTTTAGCATTGTCATCAAGCTCTACTTCTATCTTTTCCTTTTCTTTTTCCTCTACCCTTTCTTGTTCCCTTATTGCCTGTTTGCTTCGAGTCATCCTACTAGTCCTAGGATAACTGAAAGTATCCTCATCAAAATCAGCAATGCAAGCTTTCTTCCTTTTGGGGGATGAAAGAGTCTTGCTCGGCCCTGTGAACATTACAGGAAGTCTCAAATGAGAATTTACTTTATTTAGCTAATACAAGAAGTAAGCAAGGCTTCGAAATGGGCTAAGTAGGTGTTCTATGACATAATTTAGTCAGAAATTGTACCTTCAGAAATTGACACCAAAGTTCTGGTGTGTTTCTTTCTCCTGAATGTGGTAAGAGGAGGAACTACTTGAAGAGGGATAGCATCAATAGGCATTGGCTGTTCAACTTCTTTCTCCTCATCACTTTGATCAAACTTCCCAAGGCCATCATCAGAAATGGTTTGAAAATCTTCAGGAGCTATGTTCTTGGGGGTAGAAGAAATAGCATTGATATACTTAAAAAATGTTTTGGCCAGAGGAGTACCATTATAAACAGCCATCGAATTATGCCACCATTGAGTAAACTTGAGAGTGGTCGAAGGATTAACAGTGAAATCTTGAGGCATGAATCTTCTTTTGGCTTGCCCAACAACAAGATTGGAGCGTTTGGTGTTGTCTTGGCCAAGTTTGAAATGTTTGTGGATAGGAACATTGGAGGTGCCCACAAAAGGAAGAGGAACTGCTTGAACCAGGACAAATTGTCTGGCAAACTGAGCAGGGCAGTATACTTCCACATGGCATTTATTCAAGGTCTTGTAATGGACTCCAATGTGGATTTCCCTACTTACTAGAAAGCTTCCCCAAGCTTCGAATACAAAAATGTCACCTTTATTGGTCATAATCCTCCTTAATCAGGCAGGACCAATGCTAATGTCAGAAAAAAGGGTAAAATTTATAGGCATCCCTTTTCTCTGGCATAATAGAGAAGAAGCGAAGATACTCTACCAAATAGAGTGGTTCAGAGGAACGAGTGGCAAATCTGTCACCATGAATACCAACTTGTAGAGAGAGATAGAGGTTTTGAACTCTCGGAAATAAGCCAAGAGCTACAATTGAAAGAACCAAATTGGTCCTCCATAGGACTGATGCATTAAACCTTTCTCTTGACAGTCTGAACCAACTTTGTAGACATGACCCAGAAAATAAGAAGCAAAACCAAATGGCTCTCCTTTAAGGAACCGAAGAGCCAAAGGGATCATCTCTGACATCATCTTTTTACCCCCATGGCAAAGGATGTGTTTGCATAAGGTATAAAGGAGGTAAGAAAAGAATTCTCTATCAGAAACATCACTAATTGTTTCCATCTTAGCATTAAGAAATTTGGTAAAAGAAGAGTTAC
Organism: Rhododendron molle; assembly: GCA_025413875.1. NCBI lineage: Eukaryota > Viridiplantae > Streptophyta > Magnoliopsida > Ericales > Ericaceae > Rhododendron > Rhododendron molle. The sequence continues at coordinate 14,764,527 of CM046397.1, forward strand.
TAGGATTTAAGTCTGGAAAGGAGAATAGTATAGAAGAAGTGGCAGTAATATCGAACATGGGGCCATAGGGTAAAAGCCCTAAAACGCGAGTGACATTGAACACAGTGGGAGCCATCATCCCACAATTAAAATGAAAACAATTGAAAGAAAGATTCCAAAAAGCTAGACCTGCATGAATGAGACTAGGGTTCTAAGGGATACCACTTCAAAGTAAGCAGATAAGGTCTTTAAGACCAGCTCTCAAGTGATCATTCTTCATGCTGAACATGCGTTCTGTCCACTAGCACCAATTGGAGTCAAACACGGGCCAACAAAAAAATTGTTACTTACCCAATGAACCTAGGCCAAATCGTCATTATCACAAAGAATTCTACACTCTTCGAAGATTGGGTAATGGACTGTAAAAGCCAACAAAAGTTCGTCAAAGGCAGGCCCTAAGATGGGGGTTTCTGATGATTAAGGGTTTGGAATGAAGACAGCATTAGAGAGATTACTCGGAGGATCCTGAACCTTTAAAAGTTCTTCGGTGATTAAGTGTCGAAGAGCGTAGGAAGGTTGACCACTGCTCTTAACAATGGGAATTTAGGACCCCATTGGAATTGCAAGAAGGGTAAATAAGATGAAGTTGAGATTTGCGTGTGAATTTCAGAAGGATTCTGGGGAAGTAAAGAAAAGTTTGAAGTTCCTCAAGTTAAATACGTTCAGGGTTTTTGAAACTAAGTGAAGTTTGAATTTCTCAATTGCAACACATATAAGGATATTGGATCCTGATTTTTGAAATATGGGTTAGGCCTAGATGAGTTATAAAAGACAAATTGGGTCCAAATATAGAATAGCTATGATTTATTAGTGTGGGCTATAAATTAATGAAAGGAAATTGAATAAATGCCATTTTGGTATTTTATACTTTCTGAGCATTTATTTATTAGTTTCGAAGCCCTCATTATTAATTGAAATATTGAAAACAAGACAAATGTAATAAAGGGAAATACTTCAATAAACTTTCTTACATAAAATAGGAAAATCCTAAATTACCAAGAAAATTACCAAAAAGAAAGCCCTAAATTACAAAGGAAATTACTGAAAAGGATGTAGGGAGGTATTCCCGAGGAGGAACAATTAGTGGCCGAACACGTGATGTATAGGGCCCCTGTAAATGAGAAAACCAATATAAGACGCCATGCAAGATGGTGGACGGCAATAAGGACCAATGATGTGAGAAGTCATTGGACCAGATGGTCTGTTCGGCAATAAAGTCCAAAAGACATGAGATGTCATCATAAGGTACAGTCTATTCGGCAATGAGAATATCGAACAGATAAAGTTATCTGAAAGAACATAGTCTTAAGAGATAAGGCAGTGGAAGTGTCCCAAAAGGAGAACCCAATATCCAGTTAAGATAAGTACAAAAGCAGTCCTATTATGGAACAAATCCCATGAAGGAAAGAGTCTCTTTGAGTAAGGGATCTCGATTAATTGGGCAAGAGGATCCCCAAAAAGGCCAGGTTTTCTATACGGAACAGGAAACCTTGGGCAACAAAGATGCTTGAAGAACAAGCAAATATATGTCTATAAATACAAGATAAACCTAGAGTCAAGAGGTACGCAACAAGTTACATTCCATACTTTCCAACTGATAATTAGGGTTTATTACAGTACGAGATACTAACTTAAGCATCGGAGGGCCTTTGCCACAAGAGGCAAAGGTGCGCTCACCCCCTTATCTGTTTTGCAAATTAGGGTTCCGGCGAAGGCGTTAGGGTTCCGATCGAACAGCACGGGAAGCTGTTGTAAAACAGTGCTGTTCTAGGCACTGTACGTTTTTTCCCACCTACAATTGGCGCCGTCTGTGGGAAACGAAAGACCTCCCTTTGAAAAACGACCATGGTGGAAGTAGATCCAGTCACACTACTCGCTGAAAAGAACCAGGCTGGTGGGAGAAGGAGATAAATCCCCACCAGGTGCTCCGAAAAAGCCTACTAGCAGGCATGGTAGGAGGACGACGAGTAAAGATCATCCTCTGACCATCCAAGATGACTCCAAGAATAAGGAGGGCAGAATGGCTACAGACTCCACGCAAAGGAGCAAATCCCACCATAGGGAAGATTCGGTTGCGCATTCAATAAGTGTGCACAACAACGAAGACATCCTCGATAAAAAGAAGTAGGAAATCGAGGAGTATGCTCGATTGATTAAAAAAATGAGAACATGAGATTCAACAATTAGAATGGATCCGAGAGTACCCAGAGGATTCTGGACTTTCACGAGGGCATTTCAAAGGAGATAAAGGAACTATGGTGACGTACAAAGCGACTCCTTCACATAGAAGGAGCAGGAGTAGGAGTCCTACCCCAAGACGGAAGAAAGCTTTTTCATGAAGAAGCAGAAGCAAGAGTCCAAGTAGAAGTCCTAGCAAGAGAAGGGTTTCTCCACAAAAATGAAAAAGTAGGAGTCGAAGCTCTTCGCCCGACGAGGGTGCCAAGAAGCACCACAGGGATAGGTACGAGAGACCTGAGTCCGATTGGAACAGGGCTAGGACCCATAAAACTAAGGAACGAGAAGATGGGAACATGACTGCACGAGAAGCAGCAACGCAAACCCTAAGTAACATAGCGGCGTCACCCTTTGCAAGAAGGCTACAGGATGCACGGTTGCCAAGTAGAGTGAAGCACGGGGCGTTTGTACTTTACGAGACAAATGCGGACCCCGTTGCTCACATACAACATTACCAACAGGCTATGTTCATTCATGAGGGGGATAATGCCATCATGTGCAAGATGTTCTCATCAAGCCTAGGAAAGGTGGCTTTATCTTGGTTCCATAAGTTGGGACCACGCTCCATACAAGGATGGACGCAGTTGGCAGAAGAGTTCACTGCTCGGTTTTTGACTAGTAGAAGAGCCCCTAAAACATTTGAAAGCCTCTCCACTATGAAACAGGGGGAAGGCGAGCCAATAAGGGATTACGCTAAAAGGTACTGGGAAACTTTCAACGAGGTTAACAGTTGCAGTGAAGAATATGTAATTGCCACATTCAAAACTGGTTTACTTGTTCGGGGAGAGCTACGCTGGTCATTGAACATACATCCTGTGGAAATGTTGGCTAGGCTAATGGAGCGAATAGAGCAGCACGCCAGAATGGAGGATGACATACTCCGAGAGGATGGCAAGGTCGTAGCCGAACAGCCAACGACACCAGCGAAGAAGGTAGATAAACCAGAACCCAAGACTTATAAGGAGAGGAAAGAGTACGGGCAGGCTAAGAAAGAGCCATACAAAGATAAGCCAGCACCTGATCCAAAATCTTTCTTTTCCATTACCACGGTTCGGAAGGAACCCATCTATAGGATTCTTTCTCGGATAAAGAATCAGCCTTATTTCAAATAGCCCCCAACCCTAGGTGGAGATAAAGATACAAAACGTGCTACGAATTAGCACTACAATTACCACAAAAATTGAGGTCACATGACTGAAAACTGTGAAATGTTCAAAAGGCACCTTAATGATTTAGTCTCATGTGGCTATCTCAAGGAATTCATCCAAGAAGATCCCAAAGACAAGGGGAGAGCTATGGAGATGGATTATGAGCAGAATCCCAAGGGGATAATCCATATGATACATGGATTGGATGCACCTTATACGAGAAATGAGGTTAGGCTGCTCCAAAGGAAAAACAAGCACAACCAACATGTCATGCGGTTGGGAAATAAGAGGGGGCGAGAAAGTGACATATGCAACATAGGCATAGTTTTTACAGATGAAGATCTGGGAGAAATTCAAGTACCCCACAATGGCGCACTGGCCATAACCCTACGATTTGGGGAGTATGACATTGAAAGAATCCTGGTGGATTCAGGGAGTTGTACAAAGGTATTGTACTACGATGCGTTCAAAAAGTTAGGATTGGCCCAGGCAGACTTCGAACAATCAATAACACCCTTGGTTGGGTTTGATGCAGGGGCAGTCTGGCCCTTTGGTAAAGTGACGCTACCTGTTCGGGCAGGATCTGTAGTACTGAAGACAGATTTTCTAGAAGTGGATGTGCCATCCTCCTATAACGCGATTATAAGGAGGACCTGGTTGCATAAGATGAAGGCTGTTTTCTCTACATATCACTAGATGGTGAAATTCCCAGGGTCTAACGGGGTTGAGAAAATCAGAGGTAATCAGAAGGTAGCACAGCAATGCTTGATTTCCATCATTAAAAAAGTTCCAAAAGCCCATCAGGTTCACACAGTAGAACTACCGGATCAACCGACTATCGAGGATGTCGGGAGGAAACCAACGAAAAAAGTGATTGAAGGCCTAAACAAAATATAGATCAACGAGATTGATCCCCAAAGGTATTTTCTAATTGGGGAATCACTGTCGGTCGAGGAAGAGGTCGAATTGGTGGGTTTCTTAAAAGAACACGTTGACATGTTTGCTTGGCTACCAGAGGAGATGCCTGGAGTGGATGCAGATGTAATCTACCACCACTTAAACGTAGATCCTCAGCACAAACCTGTAATTCAGAACAAGATGAGGGCAGCCATACAGCATGTTGATCCTGTTATTGAAGAGGTTTACTATCCGGAATGGCTGTCCAACACTGTTGTTGTAAAAAAGAACGGAAAGTGGCGTGTCTGTGTGGATTTCATAAACTTGAACAAAGCATGTCCCAAAGACAGCTTCCTTCTTCCCAGGATTTACCAGTTGGTTGATGCCATTGCTGGATACGAATGAATGAGTTTCCTCGAGGCATACCGTGGATATCATCAAATTGCCATGTTGGGCTTGATCAAGAGAAGACTTCTTTCATTACGCCACGAGGCCTGTACTATTATAGTGTCATGCCCTTTGGACTAAGGAATGTAGGTGCAACGTATTAGAGACTTGCAACCATCATGTTCAAAAAGCTCCTTGGCAAAACTATGGAGGTTTACATAGACGACATGGTGGTAAAAAGCAGGACCAGACAGGGACACATCGCAGACCTCAAAGAAGCTTTCGAGATCCTGAGAAAGTACAAACTAAAACTCAACGCTTCGAAGTGTCCGTTTGGAGTTGGCTCTGGGAAATTCTTAGGCCATCTTGTGACCATAAGGGGGATTGAGGCAAACCCTAATCAAATATCGGCTTTGCAAAGGCTATAGAGTCTCAAAATAACGAAGGAAGTTCAGAGGTTAACTGGGATGGCTGCAGCCCACAATAGATTCATTAGCCGGTCAAGTGACAAATGTAGGCCCTTCTTTCAGCTGTTGAAAAAGCAAGGAGGATATGAATGGGGAGCAGAATGTGAACAGGCATTCCAGGATTTGAAGAAATACTTGACCGCAGCCTCACTTTTGTCAACTCCAGAACCGGGTGAGTCATTGGTTTTATATTTGGCAATCTCTGAGCATGCTGTAAGTGAAGTTTTATTAAGGGATAAGGAATTCGAACAAATCCCAGTTTATTATGTAAGTAAAACGCTACTAAATGCTGAGACTAAGTATCTGCCCCTTGAGAAGCTGGTCCTTGCATTAAGGACTGCAACTAGGAAGTTACCTCATTACTTCCAGAGCCACAAGGTCATGGTTTATACTGAGTTTCCCCTGAGGTCACTACTACGAAAAGCATACTTCTCTAGACAGATCTCAACTTGGTCCGTTGTGTTAAGCCAATACAATATTGACTTCCAACCGCGCACTGCAATAAAGGGCCAAGTGTTGGTTGGTTTTATGGTGGAGTTTTCACCAGCGGTAGCACCCCAGCCCCCCATGAGAAAGGAAGGGGCACCTGGGTTGGCCGTGAAGCAAAAAAGGCAACCAGCCAAACAGGATCCACAGGAATGGAAATTGTATGTTGACGGTTCAGCTTGTAATACTGGGTCTAGAATTCAAATTGTTTTGTTCCCTCCTGATGGAGTAATGGTGAAGCTGTCTGTTCGGCTGGGCTTCAGTGCATCAAATAATGTGGCAGAGTACGAGGCTTTCCTAATTGGCCTTAAAAGTGCGCAAAGACTTTGAAGGTGAACAAGATTAGGGTTTATTGTGATTCCCAGCTTGTGGTAAATCAGTTGTCCGGGGAATATGAGACCCGGAGTGAGAAGATGGCAGCATATGTCAACGCGGCCAAAAACTTGCTTGATACCTTCGAAAGGGTATATATTGAATAGATAAGCTCTTGACAGAATTCCCATGTAGATTCTTTGGCTTGGTTGGGTGCAGCTGTTCCAACTGAGTTTAAACGGAAGGTAGCAGTCGACTATCTCAGCGAACCAAGCATTGGAAGAAGTGTAGAAATGGTCTTGGACGTGAACCAGGGACCAAGTTGGATGGATCCAATCATAGGATTTTGCGAGATGAAATACTTCCCTCTAATAAGAAGGAATCCCATAAAATCAAAACCAAGTCTGCAAGATTTTGGTTGTCACCTGAAGGGAAGTTATATAGGAAATCCTTTACTGGACCTTATCTGCTTTGTGTTCACCCAGAGATGGTGCAAAAATTCGTTCACGAGGTTCATGAAGGGACTTATGGAAGCCATGCAGGAGGTAGATCCATAGCTCATTGAGCAATCACCCCAAGGGTATTGGTGGCCACAAATGCAGAAAGATGTCAAGGTCTAGGTGAAAATTTATGAGAAGTGCCAGAAGTTTTCACCTATGATTAGAACACCAGTCGAGGATCTGGTGCCTTTAACTAGCCCTTGGCCGTTTGCTCAATGGGGAATGGACATCATGGGTCCACTCCATAAGGCAACTGGGAATCGAAAGTTCCTATTGGTGGCCACTGATTACTTCACAAAGTGGATCGAGGTAAAGCCATTGGCCAAGATCACTGAGCTTATGATAGAAAGGTTCATGTGGAAGAGTATCATTACTCGTTTTGGGGTCCCCTATTCTTTGATCACAAACAACAAGGCACAGTTCCAAAAGAAATTCAAGACTTTCTGTTCCTAGTATGGGATAAAGAACTACTATTCAACCCCAGCTTACCCTCAGAGTAATGGGCAAGCAAAAGCATCCAACAAAACCATTCTTGATGGGATCAATAAAAGGTTGGATAAAGCAAAAGGGAAGTGGCCCGATGAGTTACCACTGGTGTTGTGGGCATACCGAACAACACCTAGGAGATCAACGGGGGAGAACCCATATTCATTAACATATGGTACAGAGGCAGTTATACCCCTAGAAGTTGGTCTTCCAACCAACAGGACTGCACTGTTTGAAAGTGGGGGAAATGACAGGGCCCTTGAAATTGAGCTTGACCTTGCCGAGGAAAGGAAGGAAAGGGCCCTTGTGCATCTAGCCTCTTACCAAGAACAACTGATGAAGTTCTACAACAAACACGTTCACCCTCGAGAATTTGGTGTTGGGGACCTTGTACTTCGAAAGGTGCTCTGTAACACCAAGGTGGCAAATGAGGGCAAGCTGGGGCCAATTGAGAAGGCCTATATCGAGTTACTGAAATTATGGGCATTAGGGCTTATAGATTGGCAGACCTGGACGGAAACCCGGTGCCAAGGCCCTGAAATGTCCATAATCTGAGGAGATTCTTTGTTTAAAAGACTTCAATTTCTTTTTATTCTATTTTAGGATCACGTGATTGTGTGGGATGTTATGAATAATAATCCCTTGTTTTTCATTTTTTAGTTGCAAGGGCGATTAACGCCCCCTTAAGTTCGAGGATTATGAATAAAATCATATTTTTCCATAGTGCATTAAATTATAGGTATTTTGATTCCTTGTTTTTGTGTACTTCTGATTCCATTAAATACGAACAAAAGGCCTGGTCTTTTTTTTCGTATTGGGGAGCAGGGAATAAGCATGCATGCCTTAATACGTACGAATACACGAATTAACTCTATCTGAGTACGTGATACTTACTAAGTATGAAACACTTAGCTTATCTAAGTACGTGAAACTTACTAAGTATGAATAAACTTAGTTTTTACAAGTATGAAACACTTGTATGATTTATTGCAGTATAAAAACACTTAGAGACATGACACGACGCTATGTTTTCAAATATGAGATATTTGTTACGCTACCAAGTATGAAATACTTGGATATTATGCCTGGCACGAAAGACAAAGTGCATCCAAACATGTGCAAGCAAATCACATGCGAAATCTACACAGTTAAATGAACAAATGAAAATAGGTATGAGATACCAACACCACTGAATCATGAATTCATGGCCACGAAGGGCCTAGCAATCTCAATGGCCATGAACAGGCCATAAAAAACATACTATTCCTTGAGGGGGCCGAATACCTGTTTTAAACAAAGAGTACAGGTTAAACTAATGCCACGCAGGGCCGAATACTTTGGTCACACAGGACCAGCCAAAACGTGTAACATGTTCAGGATGTCAGATAAACATACTTACCAAATCAGTCCAGATCTTGGACCTCTGGTTGGGTACTGTTTGGAACTTCAGCATTTACCTCAATATTGGTACCACCTATACCAGCTTGATCCTCCAGATTGACGGTCTCGTTAATAGCTCCATGGGCGGGATAACGTCCAGTTGCAGCATATTGGGTCTCCATCTGAATCTCTTCATCAGCATCTACAAATTCGTCGATCTGTTGCTTGACATCATCAACTGGCGAATCGTCAAACTCGTGAACTGCAGGGGCACGGTTGCTTGGTAAATCATTTTCCACGCCAGAAGGGGCAATCTTCTGGGGCTCCAATCTTGGTAAGACATGTTTCCCAGCATGCCGCCCAGATTTGATCTTGAATGGCTGGCATTTGTTCGACATAGCTAGCTGTTGCTGCGTTAAAACCCTTCTGATAGCCTTCATCGTAGGCAACTTTCTTAGTATTGTCCATCTTGGACAATGCCTGGTTGAGGCTATCCTCGATCGTTCCGAGCTTTGACTTCATCTTTTCCATGTCAATTTTTGCCTTATCTCTCTCTCTTTCCAGCCTTGTTATCGTTTGAAGTTGCCTTGTGTTATCCCTCAAAAGTCAGTTCTGCTCGAGCTTAATCTCCTGTAACTTTTGGCCCAGCGCAACCATTTTTTGGACAAACTGAGGAAATCCTGGTGTAAGGACATGGGTCAATATACTATAAGAGATATAAAGCATTTGATTAAAATAATGAGAATACTTTACCTTAATTCCGCTAGCAAGGCCAGTTAATACAAGCAAATCAGATGTTGATGTGGCCTCCTTCTGCATATCAACGAGCAAAAGAAGGCCTTGAGCAAGAGCCAGTGCCGTCTCCGAAGAACTGGCACTGTCCCCGACATTCACCGGCCGATCACTTCTCATGAGTTGAGGATTACAGGATTGAGGTGGGGTCTGGCTGTTCGGGGTGAGGGTCTGCTAAAAAGACCCAGCTGCTTGAGTTGTAGTGTTTTCGGTATCTTGGTTTTAGAGACGTTTGTCCCGGTGAGCGTCTCCAGCATCCAGAAGGGTGTCTGACCCCCGAGGAGAAGAGGAGGATAGGGTAGAACCTCCTCTGGTGCGTCGAAGAGGAGGGGGAACATGCCCGGTTGACTGAGCACGATTGGAGGTACCGCGTCCTCGTGCTGATACAGTCAAAAGAGAACTCAAATTCATTGGTTAACGAGACATCGTACCTGTGCTTGGTGGAGATGGGGAATACCCAGATGAAGAAGACTGGAAAGTGTCACGATCAGGCATTGGGTGTTCGGGTTGTTGTTGAGGAACAGCCTGGCGTTGAAAAGACCTTCTAAAAACCACACGAGGAAGTGGGATGCCTTCGGAAATTAGAATTTCACCTGGTTGTCCGGCGATTGTCACACCAGCTTGAAATCTCGAGATCCGTGGCTGGGGAGCAGATGAAGTGGAGGCAGCACAGGTGCTTGGGTTGGCAAGTCTCCTGTCGATAAACCCCTTGTATGCAGGATCGTATCTTAACAGAACATCCGCGTTGCGTCCTCGACCAGTAAAGGGGGTACCAGGTTCTCCTGTGTATTAATGTCCGCTGTTCGGACGTAGCTGGGTTCTCACCTTGGACGTCTGTTGGCGTTTGTAGCTGAAAAGAAAGCATGAAAAAGATTGGAAACACAAAGCTATACATGAAAACAGAACTGGGATATGTGAATGGAAATCAGAAGCATACGTGGGTAGCCTCATATGTGGGGGCAATGAAAGCCCACCACTTGACCATCTTCTCTCATTGGCTCGAAGGCTCCAGTAACGTAGAGGAAATCAATCTCGTGATCACGAGCAGAATCTGGCAAATTAAGCACTAAACGCTTTTTTGCTTTTCTAACCTTGAAGTAATAGGTGTTGTATTCAGGGTTTAACACGATGCTATACCACCATTGAATATCCCAGATTCCTAAATTGGTACCCAGAATCCTATTAAGGGCAACGACCCCCATTACTAATCAAAAGAAGTTGGTGGAAACTTGCATGGGTATGATCGAGTCGGTACCAGTTTAGGACCTGACGAAACAATGGATGGTGGGGGAAACGAACTTCACCCTCGACAATAGCTACAATGGGGATACACATTCTATCCCATGAACCCGCATCCCTGTCTGCTCCCAAAGGGGCGAGTTCAAGTCCTATATTCTCTGGAACATTATACTCGGTTCTAAAAGCTGCCATTGCAACAGGGGTTTCGCAAAGTTTCCTGAATTTGCCAGGTTTAAGGATGTTCTCATTTTCATCCGCCATAGGAAAACCCAAAAAAACCCTAAAGACAGATTGAAATCTTGAAATAGGAACGAACGAAACCCTAGAGGCAGCAGAATCTGAGAACAAAAACTCAGAGTGAAACACGAAAAGGGGAAAGAATGAGAGTCTTACGATATTGATCACGGCAGTTACTGGGGGCACAAATGAGTTGCAGACGGCGGCAATGGCGGAGAAAGGGTGTATCTTCACCTGGTTTCTAGAGAGAGAAGGAGTAGATTCGATTTCAAATATAAAAAACCAAAATAAACCCTCGAAAGGGGTATAAAGTGAACGACGGAGGCGAAACGTCTCCCATCCACTCCGTTACATGAAAAGTGACGGAAAGTGAATTTAGGAGGGATATTGTGCTAACGCCGTTTAGCTGGAGCGTCAATTGAAAATAAATGCAAGGCGTACGAAACATGCCACGTGGAATCATTATTTCGAGAAGACATAATGACTAGGCCGCCTAAACCATCAATGGGTATAAATACTATGTCTGCACGGGGCCCCAGGAAGTTCAGCCTGGGGTTTGTTTCTAAGTTTTATTCATTACCCCGAACAGTGGCAACAAGTAAAGCTGGGAAGTAATTGTAGGGAGGTATTCCCGAGGAGGAACAATTAGTGGCCGAACACGTGATGTACAGGGCCCCTATAAATGAGAAAAGTAATATAAGACGCCGTGCAAGATGGTGGACGGCAATAAGGACCAATGATGTGAGAAGTCATTGGACCAGATGGTCTATTCGGCAATAAAGTCCAAAAGACATGAGATGTCATTATAGGGTACAGTCTATTTGGCAATGAGAATACCAAACAGATAGAGTTATCTGAAAGAACGTAGTCTTAAGAGATAAGGCGGTGGAAATGTCCCAGAAGGAGAACCCAATATCCAATTAAGATAAGTACAAAAGCAGTCCTATTATGGAACGAATCCCATGAAGGAAAGAGTCCCTATGAGTAAGGGATCTCGGTTAATTGGGCAAGAGGATCCCCAGAAAGGCCAGGTTTCCTATACGGAACAGGAAACCTTGGGCAACAAAGATGCTTGAAGAACAAGCAAACATATGTCTATAAATACAAGGTAAACCTAGAGGCAAGAGATACGCAACAAGTTGCATTCATTCCATACTTTCCTACTGATAATTAGGGTTTATTACAGTACGAGATACTAACTTAGGCATCGAAGGGCCTTTGCCACAAGAGGCAAAGGTGCGCTCACCCCTTATCTGTTTTGCAGATTAGGGTTCCAGCGAAGGCGTTAGGGTTCCGATCAAACAGCATGTGAAGCTGTTGCAACCAGTGATGTTCTGGGCACTGTCCGATTTTTCCCACCTACAAAGGAAATCCTATGCTGAAAACAAACGAAATAAAACTAAGCATTGGGAGCATTGGAGGCCTCTGGCAAGGTTGAAATGATCTTGAAGTAGTGAGGAAAACTCCAAGTCACCAAGTCATGAAACCTTTCCCAAGTGTAGGAAAGGAACTCATATTCCATTTTCCTTGTGTTGGCTTCTTTCTCCAATTGGATCTTTTTGCCAGAAAAGGCCTGAACTCTAGCACCATTCTTTGAGTCTTCCTTTTGAACTTAGCTTGCTTGGTTGGAAACTTCTTCGAAAGCTTGTTATGTTTCTTTCGAAGATATCTAGTGGCTGCAATAGGAAGTTCAAAGGAGTAGTCCTCAAGGGCCAGCACCCTATCATGTAGCTTAGACAGCTTATGATGCATGAGTTCGTAGTCGTGGAGATCTTAGTTGAACTCATGGGCAGCTCTGTTTTGCTTGAGCCACATTCTTATGGTGGGCAAATGATCAAGAAAGGCATAAATGTGAGCTTTTGGAAGAGAGCCAGAGGAGGATTAAAGAGTTTCACAGGCCCATACAAAATTCGTATAAGGCACATGTTCTTATAAAATATTAATGTCAAGAAAAGCAAAGGCAGCCAACAGTTCCTTGGCTTGCTGAGAATCACCATCAGGATTGACAAGGTGACCTGCCCTAAAATAAGGAGAGGGGTCAAACCTCAAGTTAGCCAGTTCTTCGAACCAATCAGGTTCCTTTGGGAGAGGTTGAAGAGCATAAGGGTCTTTATCAAACCCTTCTGGAAAGCGAGGCCTTCGAACCTCGTCCATCCAATGGCAATACTGAGTCTTGGCTTTAGCTCGAAGGTCACGATAGCTAGCAAAGCCAGAAGCTTCTTTTTCTTCAACCCTGTAAAAAGTGGACGAAGAGAAGAAGAAAGAAGAGAGTCCAGGAGACTCAAGTGAGGAAACTCCATCACATTAGCAGGATAATAACGGCTCATGGTTAAGGAGCGGTGATGATGGAAGAAAGTTCGAGTATGTGGATAATCCATTACCACCAAAACCCTATCTGTTGGGGGATTCAAAGGCTCGACCTCCCAATTAGAAGTAGAATTGGAATAAGCATATTGATCCCAGTTGTTATTTGCAACACTATCCTCATCAACTCCAATAAGGAATTTCGGAGAAGAAGATGAAGAGGAGGAATAAGAATGTTCACGAACGATTCTCTACCAGCAATATGGTCAGTAGAAACCATCTCCAATGTTGGAGTGATAAGAGCTTTTTGAACAGACATGCCCTCGAAGGCATGATCAAGGTTAGAAAATTGGGCCATTATGAGGTATAAGTTTGATTTTATGAAGGTATTTCAACCTATGAATTAATTACACCATACGGGGGTAATTTATAGATGGAAGATCAAACTGTTCATGGTCCAGATATAGGCATACGAAACGGTTATACAGAAATCACTCCCACTCTCCTCTTTCCTCGGAAATAGGTAGAAGTCGAAGAGGCGGGAACATTAACACTTGTTTAAATCTTTTAAACAGAGTGTTAATGCGGGAACATTACAAGTCTTTTCTGACACGCAATCATATTTCGGAAGTAAGCCAAAAATCCCAGCCAAACAGGTATATACGTAAAGGCAAATCAGCTACTATTAACTTGAGGTTAACCTTTTGCGCCACGTGGTTAGGCGAATGATTAGCAGGTCAGTTAGGGTGGGTCGTTACAAGTGGTATCAGAGCTGACACCAACTAGAAGTGTGAGGCGGGTCCCGCAAGTGAGGAGCTTGAGGTGCTTGTCGTGCTTAGGTGGGCCTGACAAGTGAGGAGCTTGTCGTGCTTGGGGCAAGTCCCACATGACATGAGCTTGACGTGCTTAGGCGCGACTTGACACACATCGCTTGGTGGGTGGAAGTGATGGACCTTGTGGTGCAACGAGGACGTTGCAGCCAAGTGGAAGAGATTGTGAGACCCCAACTCTTAGTGCCACATCGGTGGGTTAAGGGAATTTGTTGTGGTATATAAGTAAAAGCCAATCAGCTACTATTAACTTGAAGTTAACCTTTTGAGCCACGTGATTAGGCGAATGGTTAGCAGGTCGGTTGGGACGGATTGTTACGGTGTCCAAAACATACAGATGAAGTGGATTTCACCATAAATCAATTTATTGCAAATCAACATCAAGGGGGCCGGACTCATACAGCCAGACTCGATAGTGATTTTCTTGCTTCTGGATTTGGCATACATTAAATTTCTACGCTCCCTGTTTGGCCCAATCTAGCTCATGTCAACAGTCTGGAATTTCAAGGCCTACCCTCTGTAACACGTAATTACTCCCATTGACCTTAATTATTATTTTTTTTAATAACGACTCAAATGTCCGGCCCAGTTTACACGTATTTCGATTAATTCTAAGGTACCAATGGCACTGTCCACTTGCGGGGGGGCCCGATTAAAATCAGAGCAAAACTTTATATGAACTGACTCAAAAAGAATTGATAACACTTGAGAAGTTTAAAATCTGAGATCTTTAGAAGAAGTAAACGTGGTCTTAAGTCTCATGCCTTAACCACTAGGCTAACCATTGGAGTTCATTGACCTTCATTTGTTATTACTATTATGCATTATTAGAAACACATCAGAGTATTTGATAGTCATGAGCCCATGCCAAGCTTACTACTATTAGCAATTACTACGTCAACCATCCTAAAATGATTCATGTGTACATGTGCACTCATAAATATCCTAGTTTTTTTGGGGTTTTTTGTAACTCGGGTGTTTGGATCAATTTAAACTCACCTCAACTATTATTAGAGGTCTAATGCCACCGCCCAATCCTAATTCATTGTCTAGAATTCACTACCCAAATATATTTGATTCCAATTATTCATTGACATGGTAAGATAGGTAGACAGTCGAGTCTACTGCTTTACATGACAACTGCAATATACTTTATTGAAACCTGTATACTGTTGTAACCAATTAAACGCAGGATATCGCTAACTATCCGTGGTGAACAAACTAAGAACGTATATCTCAAATCTTTAAGGACAACTACTTCGAACACATTTCTCTTATAATAGTGTCGACTCAGTATAACTATGAAGTCCACCATTAACGAACAGATGTATCGAGGATTATATTTATAAAGTCTGCACGTATTCAGGGGCGAAGACATCGTGGTAAAATAAGGGTCACTTGACCCAATGAATAGAAAATTTTGAAATTTCTCTAGAGTACTACACATACATTTGCGTAAGGAATTTAACTATTTTGTTTCTCAAAATAAAACAAAAATAACTATTTTGACCCCACAAAAAACCTTAATTGCCCCAAGCCAAAGGTCTCAAATCCTAAATCAAATTTGAATTTTTCCTTTTTTGTTGGCATTTCAATTTCATTATTCTTTCTTTATTTATTTGGTAAACATACCAATAAAAAAAATAAAAAACAACTATTTGCAGATCTTGGTTTTGGCTCCACTAAGCAAAATCCCGAAACAAATTAAATCAGAAATTTCAGAAGAAAAAAAACAGAAGCAATCAGGATAGCTAGGGAACTAAGGGAAGGGCCTATTTGCAGGACGTCGGACCCGTCTGTTCTGGGGATGCCGAACTAGATGGGTGGATGGATCAGGAGAAAATGGAAACATGTGTGTTCATGTTGTGCCCTAAGGTTGGGCCAGGACTAGGAGAAATGGGAACATGTGTGTTTTGGTTTGTGCCCTAGACCCCGTAAAACTAGGACCCTTAAGATTATTTTGGACATGTTATAAGGGGTATACGTGCCCTTGGGCTTCATCTCAGGAGGCACACCTGCAGATTCCAGCCCTGCAAATTAATTGTTGGAGAAAAACAGCACCGACCATTGCTCAAGAAAACAGCACCGACCATTGCTCAAGAAAACAGCCTTGAACAGACCATTCCTAGGGTGTTGTAGTGCACTCCTGCACTACACGTGTAATGCTGCCAATCCGACTGTTCATCTCGGCAATGGACGGCTCGGATTTTTATTCGAACAATGGACGGCTAGAATTTGTAGGAGTTTGGATTAAATCCAAGCCATCCGTGCCGAGATGGACGATCGGATTGACTGTACTACACGGTGTAGCGGCGAGTGCACTACAGCACCTCCTATTCCATTTTTACTAACCTTACAACAAAATTTTCGGTCTAACCCAACAGATTTTATCATATGAAAGAAGGTCTATAATATGTATGTTTTCAAAAGTTCCTCAACGTAAGTATACATGCATGTATATATATCGATATATACATACATGCTAGTACATATTATATGAAGGCGTGCGACGGTGGGATTTTTTTCTTTTTTCTGAATATGTGTTATTTTACATTTTTCTTTTGCGTTTCCAAAAAAAAAAAATGGTTTCCAGTGGGGGCACGTGACCCCACGTAACCCGTGCCCGTATACTTCACTCTCCTAATACACAAGAGTTTACGGATGGATAGAATTTCGGGCCGTCTTCTCGAACAAATAAGAATCATAATAGACTTACCACAGAAAAATACCACTCCCCCTCTAATTAGTTTTTTTTTTTTTTTTGATAAAACCCCTCTAATTAGTTGGAACCCACATAACTGCAACCAAAAAATTTCGCAAATTTCTTTTTCCTTCCGTTTTTTTTTTTTTTTTTTCTTTCTCCTTACTCCGTTTTCCTGCTAATTGTTTCTATTTCTATGGGTGTTAAGGTTTTTGAGTGTTTTTTTTTTATTTTTTTTTTTTGTACATATGATTTGTGGAAACCGAACGCATCCTTGCATAACAGTTCCCCACACTTTCCTACTGGGCCAAATATGCCCGTCCGGCCCTTTGGCGTTTTTGCGGATCACAAAAATAAAAATTGTCCGTCGGGTTTCGATCTGTCTAACATCAGAGGCCAGTGAGATTTCTCACAACTGGATTGGGCCTTAATGAGATCCATCTCTGTAGATATCTTACAACTGTGTTTTGGACCTCTTTCCAGTGTCATCTTTCTTGAAATTGGCCAGACCCCAAAAAAGCAGAATTTGTTTTTTTTCACTGATTGTTTTTTTCTTGGACAGTTAGGCCTAAATAATCCATGTTGGATCAATTTTTGTTCTTATTTTAAAAAAAATTGCATTTGTTAGTTTTTGTCAAATTTTTTTAGGATTATTGCTTCTATATGACGAAAAGAATCTGAAAAAATAAAATAATACAATCAAAATTCAAAAATTTTTGAATAAAGAGCCAATTTTTTCGTCAATGCCAAGGGTACAAGGGAAACTAACAAATTTCAAGATCACCCTTGAAACTAACAATTTTTCGGTCTGCGACACCAATGAGAGTTTACCCTTGATCTCCTGCCAAGGTTACAATGCGAAGGATCGACCATCAATGAAGTGTTGTTGGCATGACTAGACGATCAACATCAAAAGATCTGCCAACTAAAGAGGAAATTTGAAGAAGCTATATACAACTCAAAACGCCAAAGTCAAGAGGCTGACCGGAAATGAGGCATCGCTCCACCAGGAAAAAAGGTCTAATGCTCGCCGAGCTCAAAAAATGAATGGCCTAGGCGAAGTAGGCAGTGAGAAGGGAAACGTAACATCGCCTCATCGTGTGAGAGTAACTAGGGCATTAGTTGCTCGAGGCTGAGGACACACCAAAGTATCGAACAACACGCAAAAATGAGATGAGGCGACCCAGCCGCGACACTTGTCAGACAATATTTTTGGTATATATATGTATCCTTCGAAACATTATAAGCCCCCGTAACATTAAAACTTTTGCTTGAGTGACTTTTCTCTACAATAGCATGGTTTTGGTCACTAGTTTTGGTGGCCTATAGATGACCCAACAAATCTCATATACCCTCACGATCAACTTCCAGCTATTCCGCCAAATCTTAAGAACATGCATAACCGAGAAAAACCTCATAACGGGCAAATCCCTACATACCCTCTACATCAAGTCCCTAATCCCACCTTCCACCTACGTCTCCAACCACTTCATCCTCCTCTACTCCAAATGCCGCCGCCTCTCCGCTGCCCGTAACGCCTTCGACGCCACCCCCAACCCCAACGTCTTCTCCTTCAATGCCATCATTGCCGCCTACGCGAAAGAATCGCAGGCCAGCATCGCCCACCAGCTGTTCGACAGAATTCCCGTACCGGACCTCGTCTCGTACAACACCCTCATTTCGGCTTACGCTGACCGAGGGGAGACGGGGCCCGCTGTTGGGTTGTTTGTGGGGATGAGAGAGGCGGGCCTTGACATGGACGGGTTCACGTTTTCCGCGGTCGTTACGGCTGCTTGTGGTGACATTGCCTTGATTAGACAGTTGCATTCGTTGGGTTTAGTTGGTGGGTTTGATTCTTTTGTTTCGGTGAACAATACCCTCATTACTTATTATGGGAAGAATGGATATTTAGACGAGGCTAAGCGGATTTTTTACGCGATATGTGAGATTAGAGACGAGGTTTCTTGGAATTCTATGATTGTGGCTTATGGGCGACACCAAGAAGGATCAAAAGCATTGGCATTGTATCAGGAAATGGTTCAAAGGGAGGTGAGAGTGGACATGTTCACTTTAGCTAGCGTTTTGACTGCGTTTACTTGCCTGGGGGATTTGCCCGGTGGGCATCAATTTCATGCTCATTTGATCAAAAAAGGGTTCCATCAGAATCCTCATGTTGGCAGCGGTTTGATTGATATGTACTCGAAATGTGGAGGGGGTATGCTGGTCTGCAAGAAAGTTTTCCAAGAAATTCCTGAGCCGGACTTGGTTCTATGGAACACGATGATATCCGGGTACTCTCAAAATGAGGAGTTATCCGAAGAGGCACTTGATTGTTTTCGGCGAATGCAACGTGCTGGTCACCGTCCTGATGACGGCAGCTTTGTCTGTGTGATAAGCGCGTGCTCCAATTTGTCGTCCCCATCACAAGGGAAACAGATTCACTCTTTGGCGCTCAAATCAGATATTCCATCAAATATGATTTCTGTAAACAATGCCCTCATTGCAATGTACTCAAAATGCGGGAATCTGCTAGACGCTAGAAGGTTGTTTGATAGGATGCCAGAGCATAACACCGTCTCTTTGAGTACAATGATTGCAGGTTATGCACAACATGGTAGAGGGACAGAATCACTTGTCCTTTTCGAGCATATGTTGGAAAAGGACATTACTCCTACTAGTATAACCTTTATCTCAGTCCTGTCCGCTTGTGCACACACTGGAAAAGTCGAGGAAGGGAAAAAGTATTTCGATATTATGAAAGAGAAATTCGGGATTTTTCCAGAAGTAGAACACTATTCGTGCATGATTGACCTTTTGGGTCGAGCCGGTAAACTTAGTGAAGCAGAGAAGCTCATTAAGACAATGCCATATAACCCTGGCTCCATTGGTTGGGCAGCATTGCTCGGTGCCTGTAGAATACATGGAAACATAGAGCTAGCGATTGAAGCAGCTAATGAGTGTCTTCAATTTGACCCTTCAAATGCTGCTCCCTATGTCATACTCGCGAATATGTACGCCAGTGAAGGCAGATGGGAAGAGATGGCGACCGTGAGAAAACTTATGCGTGAAAATGGAGTGAGGAAAAAACCCGGTTGTAGTTGGATTGAGGTGAACAAGAGGGTACACGTCTTTGTGGCAGAGGATAGTTCACACCCGTTAATAAAGAAGATCTATGCCTTTTTGGAGGAGATGTTAGAGAAGATGAAGGTAGCAGGATATGTGCCTGACATGAGGTGGGCTTTGGTTAGGGATGACGGAATTAGGGCAGGAGAAAAAGAGTTGAGGTTAGGGCATCACAGTGAGAAGCTTGCAGTTGCGTTTGGGCTGATTTCGACGAAAGATGGAGAGCCTATATTGGTAGTGAAGAACCTTAGGATATGTGGGGATTGTCACAATGCCATTAAATTTATATCTGCAATCACTGGGAGAGAGATCACCGTAAGAGATGCCCTTAGGTTTCATTGCTTCAAGGACGGACAATGTTCTTGTGGCGATTATTGGTGATACTGTAGCTTATCTCTTAATATTCATTGCCGTAATAAGCTTAGGTGAATGAAGGGTGGCCCGGACGTAGTGGTAAGATTGTCCCAAAGTGAACAGATTTGAGTTGCATAAATAGCCTCTCTACTTACGGGGCTAAGGCTACGTACTTTCAACCCTTCCCTGGACCTTGCAGTAGCAGAGTCTCGTCAGCTAGGTAGCCTTCTTTTGGGGGTAAGCTCAGGTGAAGCGTTCAAGTATTGATGTTAAAAACCGGAATGCTGCAATTAGTCGATTATTAGCAGTTCGGGTTCCAAACATGGGTTCGTTAATTTCTCAATCTTCAGGTATCAGAATGGATA
The DNA here is from genome assembly GCA_025413875.1 of Rhododendron molle. NCBI lineage: Eukaryota > Viridiplantae > Streptophyta > Magnoliopsida > Ericales > Ericaceae > Rhododendron > Rhododendron molle. Next base: position 14,784,809 of record CM046397.1, read on the forward strand.
CTGGATAGGTTTCAGAGGGTATCAAAATTGGCTCTGATTTTGGAGATTGACATAGTGTACCTACAGCAGGAAAAGTTCTCATTAAATTGAAAATTTTAGCAATTTCCCTACGAAATGTCAACTGGGACCTTATGCTTTGATAATTATAGGTTTTCTACCAGCAACATACTTGTTCTTTCAGCGCATGTTGTTTACATATATAGACTATTGTGCCCATTTCCTAACAGCTTGAACTTTCGAGACAAGTGGTAACCTAACAGTTTTATTTATTCAATCCGGTTTTGATCTTCTTTTGTCCATGGTAAACCTTTCCTGGTTGAAAGGCAATATCGGCAGTCATTGATCATACTAAACTAATGAAATTTTTTACCAAAGAAGAGAATAAAGAATTAAAAAAAAAAGGATTCCAGTTGGAACAAGACGCTGAAATTTAATAGCAGTCATCATAACAATGAACATTATGAGAGCTTCTCCAAAAAGCACGTGTAAATGGTAAGAATATGATCTACATCCCTTTGCCAAAATGAATTATTCCCATGTAGGAAACATATCAAAAGCTGAAAACACTAGTTGACTTTGATTTTTCAAAATCATGAAGAGATAATCAAACTATCTAGGATATCAACGATACGAATTGAGGTGGAAAACTTGGCAGCTAGGCTTGTACGACATTGTGATTGCAGCCTGCTCAAATTTGTTAGCGGCAGCTTCATTCACCTCTAGGCTGGTCTGGACAAAGAAGCGCATCCACCAAGACGTACTCCGCATTTTGGCCTTCAAAAATGGGATACAATAAGCGGTCATCTTACCACACAGATACAGAGCTAAGAATACAGATACTGAAGCACAGAACTAAGACGCAAACTATCACAGACCTTTTTCCTTGTGTATTTTTATAATTCTTCTAGTCCATTATTTGTGTTGACAATGCATGATCTGAAATAGCTCGACATTCATTTAGTTCACAATACCTATTGTCACACCAGGATTGCTTTTTATGAGACTTGCAATATTTATTTTCTTCAGTGTCTCAACTAAACATTGAGATTTGACAAGGTATTTCCTATTCCTGGTCCTAGCAAAAGAAGCTTAAGATTACTTCTTTTGTTCCACCAGTTTTGGAAACTTATAGGGCATTAATTTTCTTATATTCTCAAAAAAGCTAAAGTGACAAAAATAGCAAACAAGCGAGCAAGGACAAATCAAGCTAGATTGGCAACTTCTTGAATCTCTGCAGAGCAGCTATAACTCGGTCTTCTCCGGTTGTGCACATCACAACACCATTTACGCAGATCTAAACAATGCTAATTTGCCAGACAGATTGCAGAAAATTCAACTTTTCAACAAGGCCCTTTTGTTTGCACTAAGAACTATGCAATAAGATGATTGTAGAAGTGAAACCCAATAAAACGAAAACTATGGATGTACAATTCATTAAGTTGGCCTAGATCAGATCCAGATCACGTTTGTGAAAGGGGTAGGATTAGGAAAGAGCAGAATGAAATCATCACATTCAGTTGATATCAACTTACCGGACGCCCAAATTTGGATAACTCTGCAACTTTAGCTCTCTGTTTACCAGGATAACCTAAAGATGAAGACAGAAAAACAGAGATTACTCAAACTGACACGGATCACCACATTTAACAATCAAACTGTAGCACGAAAAAAATACAGATAAAGATTGAGTGCTAAAGCCATTATTGAGATACTCCTAGACAAATGATACCCGGAAGACAATATACACCTCCATGCATTCAATTTTCAGGGTTGTATTCGGGTCGTGACCCCTTAGCACTTTATAGTTTATATAGTTCAGTCTCCTTTGTTCCAATCAAAATGTATGTGTAAAGATGAACGTTGTATAATGAATATAGACATATTTGCATGAGCAGTGATTCAGACTTCAGAGTTCCGTCTTTCCCATTATAGTGAGAGATACTATACACAATGAAGTTCTTCAACCGAATGTTTATTGTTGAAATTCCAAAACCTACTGCAGAAGATATTTATCAGCAACTTAATTTCCCTCGGCTCAAGTTGCCAAACAAGCTGGTGTATATTTGTTTGGTGCCAACTCATAAGCTGATTCACTGGCCAAAGGAGGACTAGATGGAGTGCAAGCAGTCAAAGTACCTCATATCTTACTTCCTCCATCCCACTTTGTATTACTTCTAATATTCCGCATCTCCAAAAAACGTCTATATCTTCTATTTTATTCTACTTTTACATGAATTTAGAAACTTTGTCTTCAAAAACTAAATGAGATCTTTTGATTGTTGGAATTTTTTTTAAAATTAGTCAGGAAAGTCCATTATTGTTGACCTGATTAAAGGACACGACCTTCAAAAATGAACAAATGAAATGGGAAGGAGGCAGTACATCTTTCAAAGAGTAGACAGTGACCAACGAGATACATAATTCAACTTGTTGCAAGAAAATTACCTGTAAAAATAACAAGTCCATCAGCAGACACTCTAGCCAAATTTGGAAGAGTCTTGTTCAGATACCTTGGCGAGAGATACTCCAATGCATCTGACACAATGACAAGAGAAAATGATTTCGCTCTATACGGAAGGGGAAATTTGATATCAGCCTCACGTACAATGCCTTTGCGTACAAGAGCTTTGCATCGCCCATCAGCATCCTCTATGTCATATGGTTCTACACCCCATGCTTCGGTTCCATCCTCTTCTAATAATTTAGAAACCACCGAACAAGTGTCAGGGCCCACATGCAAAACTTTGCGCATGTTGTCACCATATGCTTTTCTTAAAGCAGGTATTGCTTTCTGAACTTCTGATGTGCAAGAAAAGTCACCTACATAGGAATTGCTTGAGCCATTAGTCAGGCTAAACTGTGCCAACTTATCTAACAGAAACTATAAGCAGTATAAAACGGTTATGGGTGCTTTATTTACAGCTATTTAAACCTTAGTTTGTACATGATTTCAATGAGGGTTTTGGAGCTACAAATTTAATGTCACCTATTAACCATGGCAGTAATGTTTCTCCTAACAAGCGAATGTTGATCGCATCATAGATAAGGCTCAACATTGAAATGTATAGCATTGTCAAAAAAACCATGATGACATTTGGTTGAACTCCTGTCCACCTAACTTCTAGGGATGACTCATTAATGTAACTGTCCAATGACAGTACAGAATGGGATCTAGCATGACATATTTAAGTACCATTCACAACATTCTTTGTAGCATTTTCACACTCTCTTCAAACATTGACCCCCAGGCGGAGAATACCAACATGATAATTCCTTTTGTGGATATTTGAACAAAATTTTAAATTCTACACAAAGAACTGTTATAGGATCGAAAGACTAATACTGATAGAAGTTCAATAAGGCTTGTATTTTTTGTCAGTGCAATAATATATAAAGGACTGAAATGAAAGGGGTTAGGCCCGTTAGGGTTTATTAACTTTCATTCCTTGTTCAAATTTTAAAAAAGGCTGCACTCTTCCTCTTCTATTTTTTTTTAACTTTTCATCACTCTTCCATTGCTCGTCTAAGCATTTTATCATACAACGAGATCACCTAAATGGTTTGTTCTCCTATGAGCGCACTGCTTCCAGTGATGACACATGGAACAAACTTATGGAACACATCTGGTATACTCATAGTAAAACTAAAATTTTAAATTCTAATTAATTAGCCGAGGAAAGTTGTGGCCCCTTCCTTGGCAGCAGCTCTCCTTCTCTTCATAAGGTGGTGAAGCAATAGCACAATAATAGTCTATTCAAGACGTGCATCACAATGAGCATGTGAATGCGAAAAGAATGTAAATAGGTCGGAAAAAACAATTCCCCAACAAGAAGCCAAAAAAAAAATTTTATCTTCTTGATTCTTGTCTAGTGAAAAAGGGTAGAAGGGAGTGAACATACATGGCAACCCTACTTACTCAAAGTCATGACCTCCTGCCCGCTACACCACCTTAATTGCTACTCGGTAATTTCAAAGTGAAGGAGAATGAAAGCACGGCTTTGACAACCATATTTGGGAAAGTAAATGGGCACAAAAAATGACCCATTGATGCATTCTGAACTCTGAAATATGAGCTTTTAAATAGAGTAAACATGTAGTAAGCCATGGTCACCCTCCGGTGTTACATAATGTTCAACCATCGTGGCCTATTGCAAATGTACTATAAACTGAATGCAGGGAAATTTTTAATACCAAGTCAAAAACTACTTGATAAAAATGGAGGAAGTTTACCTTCACCCTTATTTGTTGATTCTTTCTGACCCCCAAATATACCTACATTGTGAGAAGTAATGAATCAGTTGATGCGGGGCAAGTAGAACACTAAAACTTCACAAAATTAGAAAGCCATTATGTCAGCAAATGAAGGCAAGTATAAGCACTCCTCCAACATACCTGAGCCACTGCGAAAATGGCCTATCAAAAGAACTAAACCCTGCAATTTTCAGAAAGAATAAGAAAACAGTTAAAATTTGTGATGCAGACCCTTTGCCAGTTGCCACATGTTTTCTGGTTTATAGAGGCTGGGAAGGCTATAATATACATTTATACATATGTACTAAGAAGCACGGATACAGATATGGGATACGGATACGATATGATACGGATACGCGGATACGTGATTTTTCCAAAGAAGCGTGGATACGTGGATACGTGATTTATACATATGTACTAAGAAGCACGGATACGGATATGGGATACGGATACGATATGATAAGGATATGAGGATACGTGATTTTTCAAAAAAGAAGGCTACGATACATTGGGGAATACGTTGAATATAAAAGTAATAAAAAATATATTACATATATAATTTTTAATTCCTCAAAATTCCATTAATGATTAAAGTTCTCTATTACAAAAGTTCACCAATTCACATGCTGAGAGAGAGACATTTACATACACACAACGAGAGAGAGATGAGAGAAGAGAGGGGGGGGGGGGGGGGGGATAGCGTCGGTGGTATCAATTGGCGGGGAAAATGAAAAATATAGTCCTAATTGCAATTTTAACCCATAAGTAATAACATATTTACTTTCACGCGTATCCAACATGCATCCACGCGTTTGCGAAACATATCGGGATACCAAAAAATAATTCTAAAAGTAGGATACTTTAAAAAACATATCAAATACGTATCCGGAGCATATCCAAGAGTATTGGTATCCGATATTGATACGATACATGATACGGAGGCCAAAATAGAGTATCTATGCTTCATAGCATATGTACATCGCAAAGGGCATAAATTGTTGGTTTTATGGAACTAGATTTCTTGACGAAACAAAACATCTTTAAAAAACGTGAACCGATATAAAAAAAAAAAAAGCAGCGACAAGGAAGATGAATTGTGAATATGAGGAGTACCAATATAATGAGGACAACAGATAAGAAAGGTGGAATGCGTGATTTGGGATGGAAGATTCCCCCAAATGGACCACTTCCTGCTAATCGCCTTGTGGGATTTGCTGGCCTCCTTGACATAACTATTTCTTCAAAGAACAGCGTATCTACAAGATTTTTTCACCCTGATAGTACAAAATAAAAAATACTGTACGTTTTAAGCAGCCTGAGGAAGAAAAAGGCAACATGGAAGACGCTGGCAAATGTTTTTTGAGAGTAAAACCCATAATGTGGCACATAAATAACAATTAAATCACAAGCTTTGAATGAGCATCCCTAATTGACGCATGCATAAATGATTTAGGGTATTATTAAGGAGCGTCCTAAGGGCATTGGTTAACAAGGATTAGAAATATAGCACATTATCCATGGTAAGCACTTTCATAAGGATGTACAAGCGATTTGAGGCGTGTGAACAACTGGTGGAAACGGGGAAACTTACTAATGATAAGTTGGTTTTCCCCCAATTTATGAGACAGCCCAAGGTCAGTATAACCAAACTACTTCTTGCTAATAAGATATTGTCTCATTGTTGTTGCTAAAGAGATTAATGCTGACAAATCTGGGTACCACTCAGCCAGCAAACATGGGGCACCATTGCTGGCCGCCGGAGCTGCTCTCAGGAATTTATTGTTTCTTGTATGTTTCCCTTTGTATATACATGTGTAGTTGTATATGGAGACTGTGGTAGACACAGAGAGCAAGACAGAGCAGAGAGTGAGATAGAGATTCCGGTCATTGCAATCTCCATTATTCCTATTAGTAGTGGAATGTTGTTAGGGACTTAGGGTGCGTTTCCGCTAAACTAAATGGATTAAAGCCCATGTTTTCACGGATTTCTTGGCAGGTCATTCTCCTCACATACATCAACTAAATACCATTTAGCTTAAACAACTTGACTATTGCCAATCGCCTATTTAGTACTGTATAATGGAAACGCACCCTTATTTGCTCCATGACATGGAGTGGGCATTTTGGCCAAACCATGTACACTTGGTGTCTGTGTTGTGTTGTGTTGTGTGTGTGATCCCAGATCCCCGATCCCAACATTGTAAGATTCAAATACACAATCACTCAAATTTGAATGGGTTAATTCCATCAGAAAAAATGCAGATACATCCACAATTTCAAGCACATAAACTTCCAAAAAGCATCGAGATTCAACAATTCTAAATGAAATCCAACTACAAAGAAAAGAAGGAAAACCCAAGAAAAATGTGGAATATACACAATAGTGAATCATGTATCGAACCCAGATCGGAACAGTCTTCAACCGATAGTTGGCATTTCACAAACAACGTAAGAATAGTACACAGAAACCAGTCTATAATCGTAAATTAAAAAGCAATCCAATAAATACAACCAACAAAGTAAATGTCGATAATTCTGAGAAGAAGCAGAAACACAAACAGACGTAATTCACAATCCAAATAACCAACGAAGAAATTGGGAAAGTGACAATGGGTGGGGTGAAAATAACCTTCAGATCAAGAAACCAATATATGGGACTCTATTGTCTGGTCTTTGAATCGAATCTTAGATCTGCTTTGTAATGTGGATGTACAAATGCATGTTTTGTTGTACGTACTACGGATGGTGGGTGTTTCTCTGCTTTCACAGCTGGAGGGAGAGAGAGAGAGAATGAATATGTATATATATGGCACTGGATGAAGGCAGTGTCGGCAAAAAATTCATATTCCCATAGTATTTACAGGAATGTCGATATTTATATGCTTTTCTATATCAAAGTTTATGCCCAGTGGTTTGCGCGAAAATCATAGCTATTAAATCTATTATACAACCCCTGTGCCTTAATAATTGGTAATTAATTAATAATTAATGCACATGATTAGGCAAGCTGCCACTGATAGTGTCAAAATGGGACTAGGAAGCTGTGCTTTTAACCCGGGGTTCATCTCGGTGCAAAATATATTATCCAATCTGTTCATTTTGTTCCGTTCGTCAAGTTTTGTCACGTGTACATCATAATTGCATTGATCGGACATCGGTGGTAGCAGTATGATTGAGTCACAAGTTGTCATGAAATCTTGTCTCAAATTCATACCAATTGTTACATTTTTTTCAAGATAGAGTTGTTTGGAACTTTGGATCATAACTCTCCTGATGTCCTATCAATGTAATTTTTTCAAATACTCACCAACCTTGATGAGCCGAACAAGATGAACGGATCGAATTTCTCTTTTAGCCACAGGATGGATCCACATTTAGATAGCGAGATCCTAGTCTGTAAAAAAAGTGATTTTCGCATTATGTCAACAAACTTCTGCGCAGTTCTTGTGTTGACACAATTTACCATGGGAAATGACAAACTTCTGAGTAGTTCTTGTGTTAATACTACAATTTACCATAGGAAATGATAACGCCAAAACTCTTATGCATAAGATTCTCTTGTACTTTGCACAAATTTTTTATGCACAACAGTTGTAACATTAACAAAAATAATTTTGATATTAACACCGCCTTTTACCATTTGTTTTTCCAAACACAGTTTTAGTATTAGCACCACCTTTTTGTCTTTTACCATTTGTTTTTCCAAACCCATTGAAGGTTTCTTTAGTTTTACGGTGGACCTAAAGAGAAAGACCAGCACCAGTTTTTTCCCATGTTATTAGGTGGCACTAGATTTCATACTTCTTTCCAAAAGCCAACAGTTTCACTCAGCAATAATTATAAAACCCCACAAACTCACACTAACACTTTACATATATACTCGCATCTTTTGGTAGATCTCATACACACTGGAGGTGTAGTATGTGTAGACTTCAATGTGAATATGAGAGGATGTGTAAATATTTGTGCAAGTATTTGTGATTGTAGAAGGATTGTTCACTCAGTCAAGGTTAGTATGATTGTGAAGCTTCATTGTCCAATGGGATGAGATACCATGTCCCATCTTTCGCGTCCCCCATCTCAAACCATCTTTCCACCACACAATGTGCTAACCATCCAATATTTCAAACACAAGTTGGCACATTGATAGGCTGGGGTGTGTTGGGACATGGGACCATGAAAAATTGGGGAAAAACAATCCAACACCCCTCTAAAATTGAACAGTCATCAGATTCCGGAATCTAAATTCCCTTGATTTTCCTTTTTGAAATTGCTCTATCCACAAAGTTTGCTCCTTTCAAGGAATACAACCAACATTGGGATGACAAATTTGTGTAGCATTCGGAGCTTTCAACGCTCATGCACATAGGCCAAAAAAATTGAATACTACACACTCTTATTTAAATAGGAACTGAACACCAGAAACCAACTTGATTAGACTCTTAAAAGAGGGGGAGAGAATTGATTTCGCATGATTCTGCATACAGAACTCTAAATAGAAATTCAAAACGGCCGCTTCAAAAACAACTTTTATGCTCCCTTCAAACTCTTGTTAAAAATCCAGAGCAGGGCACCCACGAAAACAGAGTCGGGACCAAGGCAGAGAGCCAATTCGCAGTGCTGATTATCCTTGTATTATGCCTTCAATCTAACATATTGGAGAAGGCAATGAATGCAGGGGATGTAAAACTAACCAATCATGTGGCACAATGAATGCTACTGTTCAACTGCTATGCCAGAGTCTTCTGTACGAGGGGGCCTCCATTTACGATCAATTGCATTCCTCTCCACCACATTCTGAGACTTGAGCTTCTTATCGATGATTTCCAGCAACTCTTTCAAGCCAACTCCCATCACAGCAGATGTTTTGACATGCGGAACATATTGAGATTGAGAATGCGAATGCGAATCTTTTTCAGTCTTCCTCAAGTCTTCAGACAACATATTTTGTGGGTCATTTGAGGTTTCCCATCCCATCTCATCTAAACTCTCGTGCTCATCCCCTGATAGGAGCCACCCATCAGAGCAGTCGCTTTGTTGCTCACCCATGATTTCCTCACAATCTCCTAACGATAGTATGTCGTCATTATTGTCATCATCTTCACCATCATCTAGACATTCATCAGCACCCATCTCTTCTTGGAGATCAATCTGGTTAATGCATTACCGATTTTAGAAGATGCAGCAATATAGTTCTTCTGCTTTGGATTGTTTTACCCGCCAAGAGAGAGAGGGAGCAATGGATAGGCACGAATAGTACCTTATTCCAAACTTCAATCATATTCTGAAGCTTCTCCTCAGACACTCCTATCTGCTTAAGAACTTGCAGTACAGTTTCCCGATGCTCATCAATATTTGGTGCACTGGAGTCCAGCACATGCTGCAAATGGTGAGTAAAACTATCATAACTTGCAATGAAATCTGTTTTGTTGCTAACTCGTGCATATTCAACAGATGACAGCAACAGCATGACAAGATTTCACATGAATGGAAGACAGCAGAATATCACATGAACTATGTCTCTCATCTTATATAGTTAAAAAGTCAGCCATAGAAGAATTAAATCTCTTTCAGCTTTCGTTTTCTCAACCTTTTTACGACGGCAGGTTTGTTAGAGAGGAAGGGGAATCAAAGATAATTCCTTGTGAAATATAGGCAATCCAATCAGTGGAATTGGAAACGTATAATTCAAGTTCCAAAATAATAGCTCAACCAAGAAAATGGATGGTGTTCCCAAAATATACATGTCAAAGTTTTAGACTACCAATTCATACCACAAGGAGATCAGCTTCCACCACTTCTTCCAAGGTTGCATGAAATGCTTCCACCAACTAGATAAACAAATGAACACTGATCAGAAAATCAACTACTGAATGAACAGAGTAGCAAAAACTTTATAGTTACCTGCACAGGCAAATCTGATATAAAGCCCACTGTATCACTAACAAGCACTTTTCTCCTGAACATTAAGCACTTAAATTATAAATTGGGAATGTTTTACTCACTTTCGACACACTAAGTAATTGAAAAGGTAATCATTTCTTCATGCTTTAAACGCAGAAAGCTTAACCTCGATACTGATAATATTTACCCAGATGGGAGAACAACACTTCTTAATTTTGGATCAACTGTTGCAAACAATCTGCAAAATAGAAATTCAATCTCAAGGTAATGGTTAGCCAGAAAGAAATGGAGATGTTGGATTTGAAACAATGAAAAAGCATGTAAAGCAACAGATGGAGTACGAAATCTCCAAGATATCCAGGCCTTTGTAAAACATACCATCGGTGATGGGCAGGGTACCTCTTTGTGGTTTGACAACTGGCATCCTTGGGGTCCACTATTTAAATTGTTAGATGGAAGAACAATGGCTGTCCTTGGCAGTGCCATCTTAGCTAAGGTAAGCTCTGTTATTCTAAATGGCAATTGGCATTGGCCTAGACCTCGTAATACTCTGATTCAGTGTATTCAGAATGCTATTCCCTCTACCTTATTGCCTCAGATTGACATAGAGGACGTGATTGTCTGGACTATCTCTCCCACTGGACAGTATTCTACTCAAAATACTAGGGAGGCTGTAAGATCTAAAGGGGAGAAGGTGCAATGGGCACCCCTTGTCTGGTTTCCTACTAATGTCCCAAAATGGGCATTCATACTGTGGTTAGCATGTCAAAAGAGATTACAGATTGAGAAAGTGGGGGATGACAGTGGATCCTCACTGTATGTTGTGTGCTTGCTCTGATGAAAGCATTCAACACTTGTTCTTTGATTGAGGTCTCTCTAAACTCATTTGGGAGAAAGTCTTGATCAGATTCTATGTCCAAAGGAGTGCTGCAAATTTGGACTTAGTGATCTTGTGGACCTTGGGGAATTGTAAGGGCAAAATGCTTCAAATCTTTCCTGCTTAAGTTGGCCTTGGCTGCTAGGGTCTACCACATTTGGTTGGAAAGGAATGCAAGAGTTTTTGGGCGCAGAGCTAGAACTCCAGCTGAAGTCCTTGCCAGTCTTGAAGAAACCATCAGATTATGGGCCTGTCCGTGGAAGAATATTCCAAACTCAGTGGAGAATCAGAGGCTTAGAAGCATGTGGAATATCTCTTTTCGAATTTTTGGGGTTACTCTTCCATAGTACCCTTGTTTTGTTTGGTTATCTTTAGTGTTAGTAGGTTTCTTGTTGTACAGTTTCCTGTATTGGGGTATCGTGGGTTAACTCCCCTTGTTTTTTAGTTGGTTGGTTATAAAATGATCCATTTACCAATACAATATTATATATATAAATATATATATATATATATATATATATATATAAATAATATTTCTTCAAGATATCGAATCAAAATCAAACTACTAGTTAAAAGGATGTTACTCACCGATCATCACTGTACAAATCACTGTCAGAGAGAGCACTAACTAATGTTGATTTCCCCTGAAAAACAATGGGAAGACAGGTGGGCAACCAAACACATATAGGGCCATTCGATAGATAATAACAATGAAGTATTCTATTTTTTACCACCTACTGCATTGGTGTAGCCAACAACAGCAACTGTAGCCATGCATTGACCATTTTCACCTCCATGCCTCTTCCGAGAAGCACGTTGCAAAGCTCGGGTGCGGCGAACCTCTTTTATCTCCTCTAATAACTGTTTTCGCCGGTCTACAATTCTAAAGTTACAGCGTCAATGGTAACTCATAACCAAAACAGTGAATCTGAACATAATGATGCACTGACTTACTAATAAGCAAGTATGAAAGAGCAGTGTGATACGTATGTGTAACATGCACAGAAGTTGAATTACACTAACTACAGACAAAGAAAATGGAAAAATCTCCTCTTAAAATTCATCCATCCAGTCAGAAAAGCATACCAGCCACACCGAAAATAAAGATTTGACTTTTAAGTAAACCGCTACAGTATATAAGTAGCTCAAGAGTACAATGGTCCATGACTATGGATAAAACTTCATATAAGCAATATCCACAAACTAGTAACACCAATCAATGATTTTAAATGCTTCTAATAATGTCCATTTGCATATTTGAAGTCACTCTTTAATGGGAAAAGCCAACTTGGGTAACTCACACAAAGAAAAAAGGGGTGGAAAAATCATGACCTTTAAGCTTGGAATAACATATACCAACTAACAAGGCTGATTGGGATAAGATTTAAACAAGTTAAACTCCCTCCAACCCAAGATCATGAATACACATAATGTCTGTAGTTATTCCATTTTCTACATATGCATGAAAACACCAATCTATCCCAGGGTTACCTGAATCATGGATCGACACAGTACGCGGACGGGAACTGGAGAGGGATCGCCAAACCTTTCAGAACACGGTAAGGAGGGGTAGTCCTCTTCAGATCATTTTGTTCGAAGGAAATTAGTTCATTCCAAATGGGGACCATTTTATCAGGCAGTTCTAGTACAAGTAGCATCTATATATGAGTCATGACACTGTACTCATCAAATGATATATATTGCCATTTTTATTGTCGGATTGCCAGAATCCCCATACCAGCTCGTTATCAATCCCCCATTGGGATCGTTTGATCCAGATCGCAGTTCATAAACCTTGTAGCGAATTGTGGTAACCCTGATCTAATCTCATTAAAGGAGTGGGCCGAGTGGCATCAACAACGTATGCAAAAACAACAATCCAAGTCTACAGATTCCAATCCAGCCACTTAGCAAAAGCAATGGAGAGGTTCAGTGTCTCTGGACTCGTACTCTTTACCTCTCCCAGCACTTCTATTCATAGGTCCAAAGTTGGTTAATATCTTTTATGTCCTTTTTTCATAATAGATCTTAACAGGAACTTAGATGATGATTATTTCAGACTACGTTTTGAGCCAATGAAAGGTTGATAACTTTAACTTCAGAATGACAAGGACCAAAGGGCATACAAATTCTCGAACGCCGGATCTACAAACCACATTGTTAGTCCTTCTTTCGATTTGGAACGTCACAATATGCGAGTTGTATAGTGCAAAATTATCCCTTTTCTAAATACTTAGAAGAAATATTAAAAAGAAAAAAGCAATATTGTGAATAGATCTCAATTGAATTAGCAATTGCATGTCCCCAAAGAGAGTTAAAACTCCCAAAAGGACTAACCTTATGGGACGAATTTAGTATGAAACAGCAGCCTTTCTTATGTAATACACACGCATACAGGGTTTACTGCATGGACTCTTTCTAGTTGTGTCAGGTACCCATGTCGGACACTAAAACACTTAAGTTTATGAAAAATAGTTCCACCCTCTGTAATAACAAAACTCTTTCTAGTTGTATCAGGTACCCATGTCGGACACTCAGAAACTTAACTTTATGAGATATGGTTCCACCATTTGTAAGAAGAAACTCACCTACCATCATACTTGGAAACCCAAGTTTCGTATTACGATGCATAAAATGCCAATAATGTGCATGAAATGTCAATGCTAGCACCATTTTACACTTTGGTTATCATTGCAACAATTGTGGATATTTTGACATGTCTGTGTCATAAAAAGGAGTTACATGAATTTGAAAATAAAATATATACTACACCACGCAAAATTACCAAGTGCATGTAACCCACACCAGAAGTAATTCACTGTAATTGTATCCAGGAGGATCATCAACCATTCAAAAGAATAGCAATGACATGAAAATCAACTAGGATAGAGCTGTTTAACATTATTAGTAGCAGAAAGTTGCTTTCTGGTGACATGCTATGAGCATTGAAACAAGAATATACATATATGTAAAGATATGTGTAAGAATAACAGAAGCATCCGGAGAGTAGGACAATCTTTTGAGCAAATGTCAAGGAGCAAACCTTCGTCTTTGTAGCTGAAGTTCAGTTTCACCAGCACCACCAATGAAACCGCGGCCTGCACTTCCTCTCCTGTAAGTGGTGGCTATATACATCATTATTCTTCCAGTGAAAAGAAAAGTAAATTGACTTACACAAAAGCACATTCATATATGTTTAGCACCTACCCAAATACTTACAGGCCCCCATATTGTTCAGTTAAAAAAAGAGAGGAGGAGGTTAGTGGAAGCCAGATTTATATGCACATAATCCCAAAAGAGACAATATTACTTCATCACTCCACAAGAAACGGTACATGAATCCTAGTAGGCTAGTAGCCAACATTCCTTATACACCCTTCATCCAAAAAGATTGTCTGGTCCGCCAGCGAAAACTTATAAAAAAACACAGTTTTATCAAGAAAAAACCAAACTTATGGATTAAAAGAACACATTGATATTTAGTAACTAGCGGCAAAAAAATCAAAAAAATTTCAACAAAAATGTGTTATTTTTAAGTGCTCATTTCTTTTTGGGACAGAGGTAGTATCAATAAACAAGGAAATCAAAGGGATATCTAAACGTAGTTAAGCCGAAAAAGAAACTTTCAATCATAGAATAACTTTCTAATGTGATTAGTCGCTCACATGAAGGCACAGGAAGAAGTGGTGATCAGGATCGTACAAGGGTGGGAACTATCGCTAGTTGCATACCAGATCTCGGGCAAGAGTATTCTGTCTAAGTGTCTACTATGATCAAATTGGTTCAGAAAGGAAAATCAACACATTAAAATGGTCCGGAACCGATAGATCGAAGAAAACAGGCGATAAGACTCAACTACACCACATAGTCGTGCACCACCCAGACTTGAAACAGAATCAAAACCAGGAATGATTCTTCTGGCAATGCCAAACGCTCCCTGTTGTCCAAAACTAAGTAAAACCACTTAAAAAGTTAGGTTAAAATGCATTTGGACATACCATAAAATGACTAGGAGGCGAAGGTTAGCCCAGTTGAAGGAGACCCTTGGGGCACGACTGAAGGATAACCCACTTCTAAAGTCAAAGGCTTACACTTGGGTTGAAGGCAGAGCCCAAGTCGCTCTAGAACGAAGAAGGACTATGGAATGGAGGCTTGAGCTTCAAGGGATCGTCTGAAGGCCTAAGCTCCCTTCAGGCTTCAGGAGTTTGGACTTTAGACCAGTTTTAAAGAGAGGAAGACCTATTGAATGAAGGACAATTCCTTTGTCTTTGCATCATACCTACCACCTAACCTTTGAATCATTGACCTCTGAATCACTGACCCTGAGGCCTATGGCCTAGACCTCACATGACTGCTATCTACCTCTGCAAACTTCAGCCCTATATATGACACATCTCTATCAGCCTCAACGTACCTCTGGCCTCAGAGGCCTGGGACCTTTAGAAGACCAGCCATTGAGAACCCTCCACATCTCGGTCCAGTTGGACTTCAGGCCATCTTTCTCCCATATAAAGGACCCTTGCCTTCATCCAACACATTACACTCATTGCTCTAGGTCTACCTACTGCCACTCACCCTCTCTCTATAGAATTTGACTTGGCTCTCTCCTCCTCCGCCTTTGGCACCCCGAGCCTTCAAGATCTTGTTAGCATCCGAAACTACTCTTAGGTACTCAATCTATCACACGACTAATTTCAAAAGCTAACTCTAAGCTGTACTCAAAAGAAAAGGCCTATAGTTGCCAACATGGTTGACAAACAACTTGTGTACAAAAAAGTCATGGAAAAAAAAGGAACCACAAATCCTTCCATGCATGGTAATTCTGCCAAGTCATTAAAAGATGCATATGCAAAAATACATATATCCATATACCATTATATACAAATACGCATATACATTCCATGTCACTGGAAAAGTTGAAAATATGAAATTAAGTTGGACCGAAAACCTGAGTCGTCAAAAAAAAAAAGTTGAAGATATGGAATTTGCACATTAGTGGTACTCATCCAATCATAATATGCATCCAATGAAATTATTTTGTAAAGAATATGGACTCTTTCTAACGGCTTTTATCCTCCACCAACATATTAGGACAGAGGGAGTATTTCTTAGTGACAGACGACAAAGAACCAAAGAGTGCCGGACTCGTGTCCGAATTCAGATCTTTATTTTCTACTTCCTCCGCCCCATTTTATTAGTCCTTTTTTGATGTTCGTGCCAATTTTCATATCTTCCACTATGAATTTTAAAAAATATGCAATATAGATAGATCTCGATTAGTTCTATAATACAAAGTTTTCAAAATTAGGAAAAACAAAATAGATTGGGAGATATACGCGTTTAAAGAACGGCACAAACAACGAAAATGGATAAACAAAATAGGACAGAGGGGGTAGTTATAGACACGATGGGAAGAAAATGAAGCAGTTCTGGGGAATTAGCCCTCTTTGTTTGACGTGGATTATTTGGCATGAGAGGAATGCAAGATGTTTTGAAGGGAACGAGTGGATTATTTGGCATGAGAGGAATGCAAGATGTTTTGAAGGGAACGAAAAGCCTTTGTTTAGAATCAAAAGTTTTTTGGGGAATAGTTTGTATAGTTGGCAAAGTTGTTCGACAAGATTATTATGACTAGGAAGATGCCCGACGAATGGAGAAGGAGCACCTTAGTACCTATCTATAAGAATAAAGGGAATATTCAAAACTGCAACAATTATAGAGGTATTAAGTTGATGAGTCATCAAGTTGTGGGAAAGAGTTATTGAGCATTATTTAAGGATGGTGATAGTTTGGGTTCATGCCTGGGAGATCTACCATGGAAGCTATATATCTATTAAGGAGATAAGTGGAAAAACATAGTAGCAAAGAAGAAGGATCTCCATATGGTTTTCATAGACTTAGAAAAGGCTTATGATAGGGTGCCTAGAGACATCATATGGTGGGTTCTGGAGAGAAAGGGAGTGACCAAAGGGTATATTGAGATGATTAGAGACATGTATGAAGATGTTGTCACTATCATTAGATCAACAGTAGGGGAGACGAGTGAATTTCCAATCATAGTAGGATTACGTCAAAAGGACAGCCTTGAGGCCATACCTCTTTGCCTTAGTTATGGATGAGTTGACTAGACAATTTCAGGAGGATATCCCATGGTGTATGATGTTTGCAAATGATATTGTCCTCATGGATGAAACCGCAAGATGTGTTAATACGAAATTAGAAATTTGGAGGGAAGCATTAGAATCAAAGGGTTTTTGGATAAGAAGGAGCAAAACTGAATATATGGTGTGCAAGTTTAGTAATACCCGTAGTGCGCATGAAGGAAGAGTGGTGATTCAAGACCAGGGGATACCAAAGAGGGACCATTTTAGGTATTTAGGCTCAATTATTAGTAAAGATGGAGAAATTGCCGATGATGTGACTCATAGGATCCAAGTGGGATGGCTCAAGTGGAGGAGTGCTTCTGGTGTACTATGTGACAAGAGGGTACCCACAAAATTGAAGGAAAAATTCTATAGAACTGTCATAAGACCAACAATGCTTTACGGGACGGAATGTTGGCCTATTAAGAAACAACAAGTACAAGATGAGTATAGCGGATATGAGAATGTTGAGGTGGATGTGTGGTAAGACTAGACGAGACAGGATTAGAAATGAAATGGTTCGTGAGATGGTAGGTGTAGCACCTATAGAGGAGAAGTATTGTTGAAAATAATTCAGGAAGCAAACCTACCCTCGGGCACTTACAACTTCTGCTTCCCCAATGGCACCAAAAGTATAACGCCCATCAGGTCCACGCACACGGACAAGCCTTGTCCTCTTATACATGAGAGATGCTAACTCAGCCTGTAACATTGAATAAGGAATGAACACGATGCCAAAGACTCAACACGAGAAGTAATTTAAGAATGGCAATAAAACAGAAGAATACCTGTAGCTTTGCTTCCTTTGTAAAGGCATGTGCATTAAATATCTCTATTATGAGACCGACACGATCCAAAACAGGTTTCTCCCATGCCCGCTGCAAGTTCGCATGAATCTTAGCACATCAAAACAATTATTATATGAGGAGTGATTTTCACACTCCCCTTTTTTGATATCCACACTCCTTTTTTTGTTTTTTAGTGTTGAAAGTGTATGTAAATTTTTTGCTAAAAGACAAAAAAAGGGAGTTTGGATATAAAAAAGGGGAGTGTGAAAATCAATTTCCTTATTATATAAGACAATAGGGTTTAGAAAAGGTAACAAAGCAGTCAATTTCGATGCAATTTTGTCTACCCCAAAATGTGAAGAGAAAAACTTGCCTCCAAATTCCGTTGTTGAATACCAGTCAGTATTGTATTCACAAATACGGCATCAACTCCACCCTACTAATAGTATGAGGTCACAAGTAAATATCCATAACATGAAATAACTGGTATAAAATAGCAAGTAAATGACTGATTATTTGGGATATATGGCTCCTTGCCTCCGATTCCACAGCATTGAGATGACATTTAATTGTGTCCACTGTCCCTGGTCCAAAATATGTGTCTGCCACATTACAGAAACCAAACACAATAATATTACTGCCCAAATGTATGTCATGTAACAATTACAAATAATCCCCCATTCCAAAGCGTCAAAAAGGAGTCAGTGTAGTAGCAGTTTAGCATCCATTTCATTACATCTAGTGTCCAAAATTTCTACTTCTCTATTTCCTCCTTTACCTTCTCTTTCCATAATTTTATGGCCCTATGGCACTTGTTTGCAAATTCCAGTTTTCAAATACTTTTACAGATCAAAAATGAAAACTCTCCACTATTTTACTACGTAAAAGAACATAAACGGTGACGCACATTGCATCCAACCCATCCTTATCAAAGCCGAAGCCTTAATTTTGAATTACAACTCGAATTTAATCAAGTTCAACTAAAAGAAGTCAAAAACGATGAGCAAACTAACTACTCAAAACAACAATTATATAATAGCTCCCAATCAGTGCAGTCCCGAGCTAAAGCACAAGGTTCGGCCTCTTTAGGCCCCCCAAAATATGCAAATTTTTGGGGTTGCTTATAATTCTGAAACCCATTAAAATTATAAAGAAAATTATACATAATCCTATACACGCGATGAATGTTTTGAAACATGCTTGTAATTCTGATCGTTTAATGATAAATTTTACCAAGCCATAAAATACTTTGAAACATGAAGGGGCTTCCAAAAATATTCATTGCGTGGGCATAATTTGTATTTTTGATGCTAAAATTACAAGCAGAGTGATAACTGATATGTAAGTACTGCTATAATGTTTGGTTGTTTTCTTTACAACCAAAGACAATTGCTTGAAACAAACAGAGCCTGAACCAAGTCATTCCCCAAATACAAGACCAGAGACCAAAGACCCGAGCCCAAAATTAAACCAAACAATAATGATATGTACACAACATTCAACCACAACCCCAACCACAAGGTCCACAACACTCTCACTTACTTGTGGAACCCACGGATTGGACCCACATGTGGGTCCCACCCCGTGTGAAAGTGTTGTGTACATATCTTCATTGTAAACCAAAATTCAAAGACAGAACCAACCTGCGCGACGGGATCGTGCAACAGGGTTTTGAACAACCACATGCGGAGGCAACTCCTTCTCCCACAACTCGGTATCGAAAAACCCGTCTCGCTGTTCCTCGAGCGAGTTGGCGAGGCTCAGGGCCTCGTCGAGCTTCGCCCGCAACACGGGTTCCGGCCGCAGCCGCGGCTGGACGACCAGCAGCCTCCTGCTGAACTCGTCGGCCGCATCCTCGCGTCTCTGAAGAAGCAGCGGCGGCGAGTGCGAGAACGGCGAAGGGAGCGTCGAGAAGGAAGGGTTTGGAGGGGCGGAGTACGGTGGGTTTACGGGGAGTTTGAACGGTGGGGTTAGAGCTTGAGGGAGAGACCGGAGACGAGCTCGTATGTGAGGTGAGATGAGTCTGATCATTTGCAAATCAGTTCGGCTGTTTGTGATAGGAGTAGTAGTATGTATTTTGGTTTATTTGGATCCGAGTTTTTTTTGAAACATCCCTCGAACTATCCATCAAATTTTTACTTAGTCCTCAAATTATCAAAATGCTTTACTTAGTCCTCCAATTATTGGCTTGCATTTTATGTAGTCCTTTTTCCAACTTCCGTTAAGTTTCCAAACGGAAAAGGGACCCGGGGCTATTGAAACGGCACCGTTTTTGGTGAAAAAAAAATTCTTACCACCAATTTGCAATCCTATGGAGCAGAAACGTAATTATGAGAGCCTTAGAGACAAAATTGATTATGTCTCTTTAGAATAATATGAACAAAATAATAAGATCTTCACACCCGTTCAAACGGATTAAAAATTGGAGCACTTAATTTTTTAACCATATTTTTTAATATATAAACGGTCTCAAAAAAATTAAGAGCTCAAATTTTCACTCCGTTTGAATCAATGCAAAGATCTTGTTATTCTTATCATATTATTCTAAAGGGTCATAATTAATTTTTGTTTATAGGGCTCTCATAATCACATTTTTGCTCCACAGGGTCATATTAAGTATATGCTTTTTATTTAGGACCCTGTGGAGCAAAAATGTGATTATGAGAGTCCTATAAATAAAAATTAATTATGACCCTTTAGAATAATATGATAAGAATAACAAGATCTTTGCATTGATTCAAATGGAGTGAAAATTTGAGCACTTAATTTTTTGAGACCGTTTATATATTAAAAAATATGGTTAAAAAATTAAGTGCTCCAATTTTTAATCCGTTTGAATGGGTGTAAAGATCTTATTATTTTGTTCATATTATTCTAAAGAGACATAATCAAATTTTGTCTCTAAGTCTCTCATAATTACGTTTTTGCTCCATAGGATTGCAAATTGGTGGTAAGAAATTTTTTTTCACCAAAACCCCGGGTCCTTTTTTCGTTTGGAAACTTAACGGAAGTTGGAAAAAGGACTACATAAAATGCAAGCCAATAGTTGGAGGACTAAATAAAGTATTTTGATAATTTAAGGACTAAGTAAAAACTTGGTGGATAGTTTGAGGGATGTTTCCAAAAAAAACTCAAAATCCCGCTGAATTTGAGGAAGAATGGGTTGAAACGAACCGTGGTGGCTTCTGTTTTGAAGTTGGAGAAAGAAAAATAAAGGGAAAGAAAATAATGAAGGAAAAAATTTGAGGAAAAATTGAAGAGAAATTGAGAGAAAATTTGAGTTGAATTTAAAAAATTTCCTCTCCTTATTATAAGAACCAAACAAGGGTGGAGAATAATTTAAAATTTTTCTTTCATTTCCACATCTCCGTCCATAAATTTAAAGTTCACCGCATTGTTCCACCGCATACCACGTGGGGCCTACTTTGAACTCCACAGAAATATGAAAAAAATCCATAAATTTTAAAATAATTTTTAACGGGGCTCTATATAAAATCAGCTATAACAAAATTATAAAACATACGTACTAATATCCGTTGAAGTTGATTTAAATTTATGGATTTTTTTTTTGTATTTTTTGGAGTTCGGAGTAGGCTCCACGTGGCGTGCAGTGGACTTGTGTAGTGGAACAAATGCGGTGGTCGTAGCATTACTCTTGTTTATCGATCTTAAACAAGTTCTGATCGAGCGGATCGGATTACGAATCGATCCATGCAGCTTGAAGGTTATAATTATCACAAGTCGAACAAGCCGAGCAGTTTAAAAAACATGTTCAAGTTTTGCTTGTTAATGTAATGATTCGTTCTCCAACAAGCTTTGAACCAACGAAGATGAGCTCAAACGCAAGCTATTTGGTTCATTTATCTGCCAAATAACTTCAAAAAATACAAAAAAAAAATTAACAAGCCTCCAAAAATTACAAGGATGAAACTAACACAACTTTTGACGATTCGGATCCCAAAAATTAACAAGCCTCCAATCTCCATCCCTCTTTCAGCTTGGATTGGTCTGAGTCAAGGATCTCGGAATTTTCGCCCTGGCCCAAGAGTCCCAGGTAGGGATGGCCATCTCGGCTGATCCGTCCATTATCCGTCTCGAACAGATCAAATTTTTCGGATATCGGGGCGGATTTTGATTTATTTTTTAAAAAAAATTCAGAGATCGGATCAGATTCGGAGGTAAGTCTGCCTCCGATCCGATCCGCCCCGAATCCGATATCCAATCCGTCTTCCTATCCGATCCGCCCCAAATTCGATATCCGATCCACCTCCGAATATCCGACTATATAAATACCTCTTATTTTTTGGGTTAGTCAATAGTCAGTCTCCCGGAGAGAGTCTAGTGACACAGTATAGACTTTGGTGTTAGATATTTGTCTTAAGGGGAATACTAGACGGAGAAAGGAAACCAGTTGCCCACGGACTAAATGGTGGGGCCTAAGAGGTGAGAAATTAAAGATATTCAAGGAAAGAACATCTCAAGAAGTTTGGTGGGGAGTGGAAGGCAATAGTGACAACATGTGGAATACCATAGCCGACGGTATTAGAAGAATATCGAAAGAAGTTTTTGGGGAGTCGAAGGGAAAAGATCCAATTTCTAAGAAGACATAGTAGTGGAATGACGAGGTTCAAACCATGATAAAAGCCAAGAAGGAGTGCTTCAAAAAGTGGCAAAAGGACTGGAATGAGAAAAATTTACAGGGTTATAAGCAAGCTAGTAAGGAGGCTAAGAAAGCCGTTAGGGAGGTTAAGTTGAAAGCCTATGAGAATTTTTACGATAGATTCGATAGTAAAAATGGAGAAAAGATTATTTATAAACTTGCTAAGTCGCGAGAAAGGAGAGTTAGAGACATTTCTCAAGTTAAGTATATAAAATATATTGATTCGATAGTGTTGGTAAAAGACAAGGCGATCAAGGATAGATGGAAGTCGTATTTCGAGAAGTTGTTAAATGAGAAACATGAAGAAGGCTTTGGTGGGGAAGAAGTGTATGTACCTGGCGAGAACATAGAATATGAATTCTATCGGAGAATACAAAAGTTCGAAGTGGTTAAAACTTTGAAAAGGATGAAACTGAACAAGGCCTTAGGACCAGATAGTATCCCTATTGAAGTGTGGAAAAGTCCAGGTGACTTGGTCGACAAAATTGTTTAACAAGATTATTATGACTAGGAAGATGCACGACGAATGGAGAAGGAGCACGCTAGTCCCTATCTATAAGAATAACGGGAATATTCAAAGCTGCAACAACTATATAGAGGTATTAAATTGATGAGTCACACGATGAAATTATGGGAGAGAGTTATTGAGTATTGTCTGAGGATGGTGACTAATGTGTCAGAAAAACAATTTGGGTTCATGCCTGGGAAATCAACCATAGAAGCTATCTACCTATTAAGGAGAATAGTAGAAAAGCATAGAGCAACGAAGAATGATCTCCATATGGTTTTCATAAATTTAGAAAAGGCTTATGATAGGGTGCCTAGAGACATCATATGGTGGGTTCTGGAGAGAAAGTGAGTGACCAAAGGGTATATCGAGGTGATTAGAGACATCTATGATGGTGTCGTCACTACCATTCGATCACCAGTAGGGGAAACGGGTGAATTTCCAATCACTATCGGATTGCATCAAAGGTCAGCCTTGAGCTCGTACCTCTTTACCTTAGTTATGGATGAATTGACTAGATAATTTCAGGAGGATATCCCTTGGTGTATGATGTTTGCAGATGACATTGTCCTTATAGATGAAACCGTTAGAGGTGTTAATACAAAATTAGAAATTTGGAGGGAAGTATTGGAGTTAAAGGGTTTTCGAATAAGTAGGAGTAAAACTGAGTATATGGTGTGCAAGTTTAGTGGTACCAGTAGTGCGCTTGAAAAAAGAGTGATGATACAAGACCAGGAGATACCTAAGAGTGATCATTTTAGATACTTAGGCTCAATTATTAGTAGTGATAGAGAGATTACCGATGATGTGACCCAT
This sequence comes from Rhododendron molle, assembly GCA_025413875.1. Taxonomy (NCBI): domain Eukaryota; kingdom Viridiplantae; phylum Streptophyta; class Magnoliopsida; order Ericales; family Ericaceae; genus Rhododendron; species Rhododendron molle. The sequence continues at coordinate 14,808,756 of CM046397.1, forward strand.
AGGATCCAAGTGGGTGGCTCAAGTGGAGAAGCGCTACTAATGTACTTTGTGACAAGAGGGTACCCACAAAATTGAAGAAAAAATTCTAGGGAACTACAACCAGACCAGCGATGCTTTATGGGACAGAGTGTTAACCTATTAAGAAACAACAGGTGAATAAGATGAGCGTAGCAGAAATGAGAATGTTGAGGTGGATGTGTGGTAAGACTAAACGAGACAGGATTAGAAATGAAACTCGTGAGATGGTAGGTGTAGCACCTATAGAAGAGAAGTTGACGGAGAATAGGCTAAGGTGGTTTGAGCATGTCTACCGTAGACCAGGAGATGCAATAGTAAAGAAAGCGGATAGGAGAGTTTTGGGTAGCAATGCTACGGGGATGGGTAGACCTAAATTGACATTGGACGTTGTGGTGCGCAAAGATTTGAGTATAGTAGGTTTGTGTGAACAAGTGGCCCTTGACAGAGTTCAATGGAGAAAAAAGATTCATGTAGTCGACCCCAAGTAATTGGGACATAAGACTCGAACTGGTTTGGTTTGGTTTGGTTTGGTAGTCAATAGTCAATCTCCTACCCAACCGACTTCACTTCACACAACCCTCATCTTCCCTACCCTCGCCCATGACTTCTCCCCTGACTTCTCCCTCTTCTCTCTCTAGAAAACCCTCCGGTAGCAGAGAGATGCGGCAATCTCCCCTTTGGAATAAGGCAGCGAGACTCCCTCCCCATGTTAGTTTTATTTTATTTTTTTTCAATCTGTTAGTTTTTTTTTTTATCGAGTTCCAATCTTCTTCTTTTTTTTTTCCAAATTCAGATTCGGATATCCGATCGGATCTCCGTTTCCCATTTAAAATGGGGATGGAGGACAAAAATATAATCTGTTCGGAGCGGATTCGAAGAGCAGGTGGAGGGTTTGGATTCAGATATTGCAATATTCGCCTCCGATCCGCCCCGTTGCCATCCCTAGTCCCAGGGGTGAGGGAAAAAACCCGAGAAATTCTTGGCCGGTCCTATATTTTGTATTGGGTTCCGTGCAAACCCTCTTTTGTCGCGCTATTCCTCCCAGACACTTTTCAAACATGTTTTTACTAGTTTACTCTCACCTCCTTACGCGGATAACATATAAACATGTGGTTGATGAGTTTTTTTTTTCACGATCATGTGTTTGATGTTAACATATGCTGATGTGGACATATTTGTTACTTTTTGCATTATAAAGTTTAAAACTCAATATCTTTTATTATATATATATATATATATATCAATTTTTTTGTAAAAATTATACTTTTAGAATCTACTCAAAGAGATTTATCAAACAAGACCCATATTGAATAGAAAATTATGTGCAAATTTGTAGTAGATCGAACCTGACGGTCCGAGCCGGCTGCCAAGTAGGCTGGGACTGAGGTCGAGATTAAGAATGTTGAATGTACGAAACTCCAAGTTCAGCTACAACTGAGGTTCAGGAGCGGACGACGTTGCATCCATCCAACGGCCAACTCGATAAGATATCTTTCGGGTTTGGCCACCTTCGAGAAGAGCCGGCTCGGCTTGCACCGAGGCTTCGTAGTCAACCATATTGCACTTACCTTGCGTCCGGCGCTTAAAGAGGACCCTCCAAGTTCGACCACTCTCGGGACAGGCGGCTCTGTCAGTGGGTACTCCCCACAGGTCGCCCACCAGGTTCGGCTAGGCCTGGGGCTGGGCTAATTGTAACGACACGTGTCTCTCCACGTGCTAAGACGGTAACGCCAAAGGATAATGATGAGCGCACATGGGGGTGCCAACTCACACCAAAACGGTTACTAGATCTATTCCATGATGTCACAACGACATCACTCGGCTCGTGCAAGGCACATGCCCGTACTTGGAGAGCAAGCCAAGAAAATTCTATAAATACTGATGGATGACAACCCTAAGAGGTATACACACTCTTCTACACGAAACCCTAGTCTCTTGCTTTGCTCTCTGCACATTCTCATCCTTTCGCTGGAGGACCTTGCCGGGCAACCCTAGTCACGTCTTAGTCGTGCGTTCATTGTGCAAGGTAGGGTGAGAAGGCTAGGAGACGCTTGATCCATCAGAGGAGGAACTCAGATCAAGGATCACGGGTTACACAATTTTTTGTTTTATTTTTGAGAGTATGAATTGCATAGAGTCTGCGTGAATTCTACATTTAAGGGGTGTGAATTGTTTCATTTTGGAAGGTGAATTATTCAAAAAAATGTGTGAATTTTTTTATTTTAGAGGGGGTGAATTATGTATTTAAGAGGTGTGAATTCTTTCATTTTAGTTTGTGAATTGTGTATTTCAAAGAGTGAGTTGTGATGTGTGAATTCTATAGTTTGAGGGGTGTGAATTCTGCACTTTAGAGTGTGTGAATTGTTAAGAAGTGGTGTGAATTCTTTCATTTAAGGGGTGTAAATTCTTTCATTCTTGGGTGTGAATTTTGTATTTTTGAAAGTGTGTAGTGATGTGTGAATTCTGCATTTTCAGGGATATGAATTTTTTCATTTTAGAAGGTGTGAATTATTCAAAAGGGGTGAAAATTCTTTTATTTTGAAGTGTGAATTGTGTATTTTGGGGAGTGAGTAATGATGTGTGAATTCTGCATTTTGAGAGGGGGTGAATTTTTTCATTTTAGATGATGTAAATTGTTCAAAAGGAATGTGAATTGTGCATTTAAGGGGAGTAAATTCTTTTCATCTTAGGGTGTGAATTATGTATTTTGGGGAGTGTATTGTGTATAGTATGTGTGCATTTTGCATTTGAATGGTGTAAATTTTTTTATTTTTAAGGGTGTGAATTGTTTAATTTTGGAGGGTGTGAATTCTTTCATTTTGAGATGTAAATTATGTATTTTGAAAAATGAGTTGAGTATAGGATGTGTGAATTTTGCATTTGAAGGATGTGAATTATTTATAAGAGGTGTAAATTCTTTCATTTTGGAGGATGGAAATTCTACATTTGAGGGATGTGAATTCTTTCATTTTGAAATGTGAATTGTGTATTTTAGAAGTGAATTGTGTAGATGAGGTATGAATTCTGCATTTGAGAGGTGTGAATTCTTTCATTTTGAACGGTATGAATGTTCAAAAATGATGTAAATTCATAATAAAAGGATACAAAAATAACTTTTTTTATGTGTACATAATTTCATATTCAAAATGGATCTTGTTTGAAAGATCTTATTGAATAGATTTCAAAAATATTTTTTTTTCCAAAATTTTTTATGTAGAACAAAAGTTATAATTATTTATACTTTTAACCATATATGAGCTGTATATTTATGTATGTATATATATGTACGTTTAAACATGTGACAATTCTAGAGAGAGAAAAAAAGTTATTAGAAGATTTTTTTTTTGATATACAGAAAGGGCTGGAGGGGACAACCAGCGTAGCAACCCCCCTTGGGCGTGACCATAGGGGCTCCAAACCCGCCTGTGGAATGTCCGGTTAGAGCCATAGCTACCGTCCGGAAGGACGGACCGTCACCACGGCACCACCTTAGTGCACAGTTGGCAAAGAAGCCCCCTCCCTGGTCCACAAGGCGGGTTCGAAATTAAGTCATGGGGCACTACCGAAAATTTGCACACAAAAGTGCCTCCGGGGCCTCGAACCTGGCCCTGCGTTGGGGAGAGGTGATGCCCTTTGCCACCTGGGCTACCACCTCGGTGGTTATTAGAAGATATTATTGGGTGATTTTCAAACAATACTTCACCACTCATCAAATGCCAAATATCAATTTCTTTCTCAAAACACTAACAAAAGGCAATGGGCCCCACAATATTAGCCAATGATACATGAGTTAGGATACTATAATGTAATGTTCCATTTGAATGGGATAATTTTTTCTAATCCTAAATTTAAAAAGTGCGCTGGACAATGAATGTGTGGGGGTATTTTCGTGAGTTTACTTAAAACAAGTGTAACACCCTGACTTTTAAAAATAAATAAGGCGATAAAATATATATATCCAATGCTAATAATAAACAGTATAACATTTAATGGTCGCTTGCCATTAGGATTTAGAAAATATACTAGTTGTGACGTAACGTCTACAAGTAAAAATTAGAGTATTTTTTTGCCTATGTGTCAATTTTTATTAAACCCTACCGATATCGCCCCACCATGTTAAAAACATTGTGACACGAGAATGAGGCACGAATTTTCACGAGGTGGAGAACCGTGGGTTTCAAACAGAATAATCCGGAAAAGCGTCGGCGTCTTATTATAGGGCGAATCGGATTAGAAATTCCGAATTGAGTGAATATTCTAGAGATACCCTTAGGTTTTGGAAGATACACCTAGATTCTATTAATTATGTTTAGATTTTATTAGATATTTCTAGATTATTCTAGATTCTCTTTAGATATAATCAAGATACATGTAGATCATGTGAGCCTTCTATAAATTGGCTTTCCCCTTCCCCCCCTACAACACAACTTAAGCACACCCACCTCCAAGTAAAAGAAAAAGAAGAGTGAGCGAAGGAAGGAGAAGGGAATTAGGGGGAAACAGGGGAAAGGGAAAGGATTTGCAAAGAGGTGAGCTTCCCTTTTCTTCTCCTCACTACCGTCCTACCAACGCACACACGACAGCACACTACATATACCACCAACACATAAAATAGAGAAAGAATTAATTAGGGGTGGAGGAGGAAAAGAAATTAGGTGAGTATCACCTCCTTTACTGCCTTACACATGCGCACACACTTGTGCACTTGTACAAATTTGTAAAGTAATCTAAGCATCTCATCTTTAATTCCTTCCTTATAAATCACAGCAAATAGAAAGTGAAAAATGGCTAATTGTACGTGTGTCTTATATTGTTGATCAATTCAGTTCCTTTCGGAACAAATGGGTTCATAAGTTTGCAAAATTGGTCATGTATAATTATCGGGCTAAAAATGAACCGAGCTACTCGCATAGCTTGTGGCTCGGCTCGACTCGTCGCATAATTGGATCGAACTCAAACTCAAGTTTTAGGTTAGCTCAACATAGTCTAAGATGAGTCTCATTTTGAAACAATAATTATTAGAGGTTCCCTTAGTTTGTTTAGGAGGAAAAAAATGTGAAAGAAAACATAATTTAGAAGATCGCTCATGTACTGGAAATAGAGAATTAAGACTTTGTAGAATGATTAAATGGTTTAGCTTCAATGTTAGCATTTTTAATCGTTAATGTGTTATTCTAGGAATCGTTACATCTCGTTAGATTTTATGATAAATTATGAAGGCAAAAAGGTGAGTTATGAACTATCTTTGTTACATGAATTTTTGTAAAATTTATGTTTTTAGCTTGCTAATTATGGTTATTTAACAATAAAGTTCTTTTGTAGCAAATATACCATGGAAATATGACATTTGAACGGTTCATGAAAAAAGTATTATTGATACATCCGAACGATGTCCTTGAATCTAGGGGACGTTAAAGATACTAGTCGGAACGGTGTTATAAGGGCGGAATGAAAAGGGGCACAGCCGGGTGTCCAATTGAATTAATCAATTCATGTTATGTGCGTTGGGGGTCGCTCCCTCAGTATCGGCGGTAATCGTTGGATGGTATCATATTATTATGTTATGTTAAACACAGAATTGTTTTGGTTATAGCTCAAACCATGAAAAGCTGAAGTTATGATTTTGGTTACACTCAAGCCATGAAAAACTGAAGTTATGATTCCTACTTTCTTCGCTAAAAAGAATTCCATGATAGCTCATGTAACTCCAATAATTCATAATCTCACATAAGCAGTGGCTTATATTGTTGAAATCTTTCCTTTTCAGGTAATCCGAGTTAGTAGAAGGTCGGGCCTATGTTGCAGTTATGCAGTGGAAGGGAAAAGGAAAAATGTAGCTCATGATTCTATTATTTAAAAGAAAATATGTGCTAATGAGTCTATTAATGATTTTGGACTCGAAAGAATGTAAGGGCAATGATATATATCACTTCTGTAAATAGTTGAGACATTATCAAAAAGTTTGTATTAATGGAAGAAATGATTTGAAAGGGAAAGTGGTTATTAATCTCGTATGTTTCGAATCAAACCTAGCTAATTGAAGTTCCATCAACTATGAAGTGTTTAATTATGAGCTACTACTTATATTTATAACCAAGATGCGGAGAGATTTGAAGTTATTAAAAACATAAGCCCATGGAGTTCTAAAAAAAATCGGATTACAGTTTTTATTAAAAGGGCTTTATGACTTATCGTTTGCTATTTAAGAGTTGGTCATCATTTTTTGGTTTCTATAATGTTTACAAATTTAGTTTCCATTGTTTGAACTAAATTTTATTGTTATGTTTTTCAAGTTTTGAAACCAAATTTTATGGTGATTGAAAAATACCAATTATTATCTTATGGTATTTTATTATGTTTGAATGAACTAAAGTTTGATGACCATTTTATTAAGAACTCTCCTTATGCTGCATCATAATGTTAGTTTGGTTAGTGGTCTCATGCGTGGAAATTACTTCATCTTATGATATTGGCAATTGAATTGAAACTATGTTTCAATCAAGCATATTAAGAGATTGATTTATAATAAAAAATTTATTAATTTCTTGTATGTGTTATTTGCATTAAGTACAAGCAAATCATATACAGTAAGAAGTAAGTCACAAGAAATAACGGCTTCTTAAAGTGATTTATATAGATGTAAAAAAAATTCAAAATTCATCTAAGAGATCTATTTTATCACCCATAGATGACTTTTCCTATTATGTTAGTTTTTCTATTACATAAATATCTCAATCAATGAATGCTAAGGTGTATGTTATTAAAATAGAAAGGGCAAATAGAAAATAATGTAAAAGTCAAAAGGTAGAACATATGTGATAAATATTATGAGAGGTCTGTTCTATTTAGCATAATGTGATAGCTAAAAGGTAATCGTATGTCTGTATGGTTAAACATATATTTGTAACTCCAAAATACCCATCATGTAATGGATATAAAAATTCTCTAAAGATCTCTGTATTTATGTGAATCTGATTTCTCGTAAGGCAGTTTCAAATACTTCTTTTGAACTATGGATAGGAATGAACCTGAACTTAGAACACTTGAACGTTTAAGGTTGTCCAGCAAAGGTTAGAATTTTTAATTCATATGATAGAATTTAAATTTTAGAATAAACTATGGTGACCTTATTGGTTGCTTTAGAAGATTCAAAGGGTATGAGTTTTACTATTTAACCATAATACGAGAATTATAGAAGTCAGTCATTCAGATTTATTAGGAATGGTGAAATCAGTAGGAGTGATAAACCATGGAATGTGGTCACATAAGAGTTATGGTATAAGTGTCTTTACCCATAACTTAGAATGATGTTGTTCTTACCATTGTTAAACAACATAATGATTTAGAATGTAGTGGGCCGAACACAAAACGCTCGACAAACAGCCGAAGGTCGACGACCCCACATTGCTATATCAGAGTCGGCCCCAGCCGGTGTTGAACACGCACGGCGGACCTTGCCGACGGCTCTCAGCAAATGGTACCTGCACCTGGTTCACGCTGGGCTCGGCCTCTTGATGGGCTCGGCCTTATGCAGGCTCGGCCATCCACGGTCCGTGTCTGTTTCCCACGTGCTGAAACGGTTATAAAGATAATAATGAAAGCATATGGGAAAGGACAGCTCACGCTCAAAACGGTTACAAATATCTAATCCAGTGACCTCGCAATGACGTCACCCAGCTTGTGCAGAGCACGTGAAGGAACTTGGAGGGCAAGCTAAGAAGGTCCTATAAATATAGAAGATCCACAACCCTAAAGGGTACGCAACAATCCAGACTCAAAACCCTAGCTCTCTCTCTCTTTCTCTGCACTATACTCATCCTTGCGCCGGAGGGCCATACCGGGGCTCCTCCGGTGTGGTATTTAGTCGTGCTTCGTGGTGCAGGCTAGGCGAAGAGAGCTTGATCAAATCCGAAGTGGAGGAAGGACTCGAGCCAGAGACCACGGGCCAAACAATTGGTGAACCCGACGTGAAACTACTTCTGATCCAAACGGCTCATCCCTCTCCAAAAACCACCCTCCCTTCCTCCACAAACAACCTCAAATCCAACCACAATGGGCGGTGATCTCACGAACGCAGCCATCTCTGGGGCCAAGGACGCCAGTGGAAACATCATCCTTCCACCCCCGGAGAGACACATGTCAATCTCAATCCCCGCCAGCTCCGGGCTATCACCAGCCGCGGAGGAAGTCACGGCGTCCTACATCCGCCTGTTACAACGTCGAGACGACGAACGAGATAATGAGCTGGCCGCGTTGAGGGCGGAGGTGGCCCAAATGAAGCAACACATTCAGCAAACAGCAATCCCTGCCACCTCGAGATCTGGTGGAAGCAGGAGGCGACGGGGACAAACGCCACCTCCACCGCCACCTCAGGAGCAACAAGAGTTGGGCCAACGCGGATCTGTGAAGGACAGACTTGGCTTCACCCCTGCGCCTGGTGACGCACGAGAGATCATCCTCTACAGACAGCCACACGCTTCTGGAGCACATCATTCCAGAAGCCACCAAGAACGCACCAGGACACGGGACACCGAGTCGTTCACAAGCACGTACTCAACTGGTCGTGCGGAATTCTCTCGCACCACGGTCTCGCACCATAGCCGAGATTCCGTACAAACCAGGCGCCACGTGTCTGAACGCCTCGGCGAGATCCCACCCGAGAACCAGGATGATGAGATCCGCCGACGACGCGGGAAAGGATTTGGTGACGAAGGGACCCATGATAACAAAACTCGTCATGAACGAGAAAAGTCCATCGACGGCCCACGACGAACAACAGCACTGAGGATAAACTCGAGCACGAGGCGATGGGAAGACAACCACTAAGGACCCCAAGGGAAGGGACCCCAAACGAACGAAGATAGATGAGTTCGGCAAGCCGCCGCGCCCTGGGTTCGAGAGGCAGTTGAAGGATCTCGGCGTTTCACCCTTCACTTCCCATATCATCAACACTTCACCCGAATCCACATTTCACTTGCCTAAGTTCACCAAATTCGACCCATCAACATGTGAAGCCTACACCCATCTCATCCACTTCCGCCAAACAATAGAGCTCTGTACCCAGAAGGATGAGATCAAGTGCAAAGCGTTCCCCTCCAGCCTCGGCTCCCTTGGACTCCAGTGGTTCAACAAGTTGCCCGCTGGATCCATTCGGAATCTTGCCGACATCGAGCGAGCATTCAATACCCGCTTCATCACTAGCAACAAGACTGCCAAGGAGCCTGAGTCCTTGTCCCAGATGAGGAAGCTCCCAGCCGAGACCCTCAGGCAATACGCCGAACGTTCTGGCAACTCTTTAACGAAATACCTGGGATCGACGAATACTGGGCTGCGCGTACATTCAAGAATGGCCTGAAAACGGGCAGCAAGATACTTGACGAACTCGCCATCCGCCCGCCCCACGGCATGGGCGAACTAATGCGTGTCGTCGAGCGATTTTGCACTGTAGAGAATTCTCTGTTGCGAGGCGGTGCGAGGGCATGCCGAGCAAATACAACAACCCGGTGTCACCCAGCGGTGCCACTTTCCCTCACCCGGCCAACAACATTCAAGAAACATGTGAACAATATCAAGGACGGCAAAGCGTCGGCCAAAGGTACATGACTACGTTGCGCCGAGACTACATACTTCAAGGAACCTATCTGGTCCTTCTTGAAAGAAATCATGCAGGCGACCATGGTTTGAGTGGCCAATTGGCAAGCTCGGCACACTGGTCAACCAGATCAGAATCCAAGGAAAAAATGCTCCTACCACAACGAGCTCGGCCATTACACAACAGTCTGCGCACCATACAAAGCACTCCTTGAGAGACTTGCCGCCCAGGGCCATCTCGATCAATACATCGACCGATCAAAAACACCAGCACGACAGCCAACCGGCAATCCCAATCCCAACGAACAAAGGCCGATGATACACGTTATCCACGGTCCAGTAACAAACGAGCTCGAAGGCACTCTCCGAGCCGACATCAATCAAGCCTCGTCCTCCAAACAGGTACTCTCTGTCGGCTGTGGATCCAAACGACCGTATCCGCAGGAGGTTCCCAAATGGACGATTACCTTTACCGAGTGTGACCTTGAGCATGTACAAACTCCCCACTCTGATGCACTTGTTGTCACTGTTCAAATTGGCGTCCATGACGTCAAACGTGTCCTCATCGACCAGGGCAGCTCGGCAGAAGTCATGTACTATGACCTTTTCAAAAAGCTTGATCTCCCAGAGTCGGCACTACAAGACACAGAGGTTCCTCTCATCGGATTCAACGGAGCTCCCGTCTGGCCAATTGGCAAAATCCATCTTCCTGTCATCGTCGGCTCAAGGACCGTCTCCGTCGAGTTCATCGTCGTCAATGCTCCAAGTCCGTACAACGCCATCCTCGGCCGAGCCTGGTTGCACAGCATGCAGGCCATTGCCTCCACTTACCACCAGGTCGTCCGCTTCATTGGCACCAGCGGCCGACAAGAGGATCTGAGAGGCGACCAGGTTGCCTCCAAAAAATGCTACGTCTCAGCAGTACACACGTCCTCCAAAGCAAAACAAGTCCAATGGGTTGAAGTCCCGGACATGGCTGTCATCGAAGACGTCGGCCACAAGGCCGAAGATAAAGCTAAAGAAGAATTGGTTCAAATGCCCATAAATGAGGACGGATCTCGTTTCTTCTTGCTTGGCTCTTCCCTGAGCGACGTCGAGAGTGAAGAAATGTTTCAATTTCTGAAAGAAAACATGGAGGTCTTCGCTTGGACGCCCAACGAGATGCCTGGTGTCGGTCGACCCTAACTTCATCTGCCACTCACTCAACATCAAGAAGGACTCCAAGCCGGTAGTCCAGAAGGCTCGACGTTCAGCTCCCGAGCATGCCGACGCCGTCATTGAGGAAGTCAATCGCTTACTCGAAGCCAATGCAATCCAGGAGGTACAGTACCCCACTTGGCTTTCTAACACAGTTGTAGTCAAAAAGAAAAACGGCAAGTGGCGAGTCTGCGTCGACTACACCAACCTCAACGATGCTTGTCCTAAAGATTGGTTCCCACTGGCAAAAATCGATCAGTTAGTCGACGCAACCGCCGGTCACGCTCGGTTCAGCTTCCTCGACGCCTACCGTGGTTATCATCAAATAGCCATGGACCCCGATGATATGGAAAAAACCGCCTTCATCACTCCGCACGGCATCTTTTGCTACCGAGTCATGCCATTTGGGCTCAAAAACTCAGGCGCCACGTTCAACCGAGCAATCTACAAAATGCTCCACGAACAGATTGGCCATATTTTGGAGGCATATATTGACGACCTCGTCGTCAAGAGCCAGAAGGAGGGGAACCATCTTGCCGAGCTGAAAGAGGTATTCGACGTCCTCAAACTCCGCAAGCTCCGCCTTAACCCAGAGAAGTGTGCCTTCGGTGTGAGCGCCGGTAAGTTTCTTGGACATCTTGTCAACCGACGAGGTATTGAAGCCGACCCCAACCGAGATCAAAGTCAGAGCGCACTGCGCCCACCACGTCACGGTCAAAGAGGTTCGAGAGACTCACGGCATGGCGCGCTCTCAACCGCTTCATCGGCAAGTCTTGGACAAATGCCACGCCTTCTTTCATGCTCTGAAAGGGAAAAGTGCGAAATTTCGAATGGACGGAAGAGTGCGACAAAGCGCTAGCCGAGCTTCAAAAGTTACCTGTGTTCCGCACCTCTATTAGTAAAGCGGCGAAATTTGAAAGCGCTCCATCTATATTTGGCGCCTCGGCCCATGCCGTCAGATTCCGCTCGTCTCCGACTGACGGGAGCCGATGACATGCCCATCTACTTTACCAGACAAAACACTCCTTCCCGCACAAACGCGCTATCTCCCTCTGGAGAAAGGCTCTAGCTCTCGTCTCGGCCGCAAGGAAGCTACTTCCCTATTTTCAGTCCCACACTATCACGGTCTTAACAGAGTACCCCCTCAAAGCTCTCTTTCGAAAGGCCGACCTCTCCAATTCGAGTTTCCAAGTGGGCCGTCGAACTTGCCAATTTCGACATCCACTTTGAGCCTCGTACAGCAATCAAGGGCCAAGTTCTCGCCGACTTCATTGCCGAACTCACCCCTGAAGATGCCGCAGAGTTCAATACGCCTCCTTTACCAGCTATGGCCGAACCAATGGATGCTAAGAAACCCTGGCTACTTTTTCAGGGCGACTCCTGGAGGCTGCACGTCGACGGCGCCTCAAACAGTAACGGAGCAGGTGCGGGTGTAGTCTTAGTCTCCCCATGTGGGACAATGCATGAAAGTTCTATCATCATTGACTTCCCCGCCACTAACAATGAGGCCGAGTATGAAGCCCTCCTAGCAGGTCTACGTTCGGCTTCAGCAATGCAAGCCGATAACCTTATTGTTTACTGCGATTCTCAACTGATTGTGAATCAAGTGTTAGGGGACTACGAAGCTAGGGATCCCAGAATGATGAAGTATCAGACGACGGCAGCAGAGCTTATCACTAAGTTCAAAAGCTTCAAAATCGAGCAGATAAGCCGAGAACACAACGCCCACGCCGACGCTCTCGCTGGTTTGGCATCGGCCTCCAAGGTTTCAGAATTCCGCACTATCAACTTTGGCTGCATCAGTCAACCAAGCTTTGACATTCCCCCAGACGTGCTGAACATCGAGCTCGGCCCGAGCTGGATGGATGAGATCGTGGACTTCCTCAGGACCAACACTCTACCTGATGACAAAAAGGAAGCATACCGAATTCGGAATAAGGCTGCATACTACTGGTTATCCAACAGCGGCCAACTATCGAAAGTCCATCTCTGGGCCATACTTCCTCGTCCTCCACCCTACGCAGGTACCAACGATCCTCAACGAGCTTCACTCAGGCAGCTGCGGCTGCCATTCTGGCGGACGTTCCTTATGCCAGAGGGCGCTAAGTCAAGGCTATTTCTGGAAGAATATGAAGAAAGATTGCGAAGAGGTTGTCCGCAAATGCCGACCATGCCAACTGTTCTCCCCAATACCCAAGCAGCCCGCTCAGAACCTCTCCCCCATAACAAGTCCATGGCCATTCGCCCAATGGGGTCTCGACATCGTCGGGAAGTTGCCAACTGCCCCTGGGGGCTTCAAGTTCCTCATCACAGCTACGGATTACTTCTCCAAATGGGTGGAGGCTGAACCTTTGGTAACCACAACCGAGGCTGACGTTCGGCGGTTTGTTTGGCGAAACATTATTACAAGGTTCGGCGTTCCGTACGCAATTGTTTCTGACAACGGCACACAATTTGTTGGCAACGGCCTGTCAAGTCTCCTTGCAGAGTTCGGCATCCGATTCTTTAATTCTACTCCAGCGTACCCTCAGGGGAACGGCCAGGCCGAGGCCTCAAACAAAACTGTGTGTGCTGGGATTAAACGTCGCTTAACATCAAAACGGGGCAAATGGGCAGAGGAGCTGCCAAGGGTTCTCTGGGCCTACCGCTCTACACCTCGCCGTTCTACAGGCCAAACCCCATTCTCCATGGCGTTCGGCATGGAGGCCATCATCCATTTGGAGTCTAAGTTCCCCACCCTCCGCACTGAGACGTTCGATCCAGTCACCAATGACGAGGCTATTGCCCAAGAGCTCATCCTTGCCGAAGAAAAGCGTGATGACGCTCGGCTGAAGCTTGCAGACTATCAACAGCAAGTGGCCAAAGGGGATAACCGCAGTGTCCGCGTGAAGAAATTCAAGCCTGACGACTTAGTCTGGCGAAAGGTGGTCCAGACAACTAAGAAAAAGAAATTCATGCCGAACTGGGAAGGTCCCTTCCGCATCGTCAGGATTGCTGGCGAAGGCACTTATGTCTTGGAGGACATGAATGGGAAGGTCCTTACCAACCCGTGAACACTCAGAACCTAAAAAAGGCATACATGTGATCAACCCCTCTAGTGCACGGCTATACTGCCTGTTTTCTTAGACATTTCACTACATCATTTACTCGTCCGTTTCTGTTTTTTTTTTTTAAGTCTTTTAATTTCCAAGGTTGGCCTAGGCCACTGACTGCTTGTCTTTTCGTCTCAAAAAGCTTAATGGGAATATCACTTTTTGTTCATGAAAATTAGAATTTTTTCGAAACCTCGCTTATATCTTTACTCTCGGCAAACTCTGCCACCAACCAACGATGACTTCGGTCACACCCACATACGGCCCTCAGGGTCTGCTTCGGCCATACTACCCAAAGAAGCAAACAAGACATACGGTCCACCGAACCCATAACACACATTACGGCTGGGATATGGGTTTCGGTTTGGCTTGGCAAGACATTTTGGTCGGCCACAGCCTGGTTACACTCACACTTCGGTGAGCAAACCACCTAATCAACAAATTATACTTCACATTGGCCGAACCTGCCCACTCGCACTCGGCAACTATTCTACCTTGATTGATCACCACTCTACTTTGGTCTATGCTCGGCTTTAGCCAGCTTCCATCCAGCACATTCTATTTCAAAGCCGACCCTATACCAAAGTGGGGGCTACGGATAGATATAATCCAAACATGCAAGGCTACAAAACAAATTTTCACAAGGCCAAAACACAGATTGATCAGGCACGGAAAAACGAAGGTCATTAAAACAAAGGAAAGCACACATTCATTCATTCAAAGAAAAGTGTAGCAGAAACTCCTAACAGAAGGTACGGCGTGGTAAATCATTCGATGCCGACCCCCAACAACTATTACATCTGGAACGGCAAACACCGGTGTTCGGCGCCGTCCAATCCAAAATAGTTCAAAAATTCAAAACTAAAACTCATAATGATCAAACTTGAGCAGTGGCATCCGCAGTAGTATCAGCAGCGTACTCGGCAACAGCATTGTCAGCATCCCCAGCATCCGCCACCTTATCTTTTTCCTTCTCGACGTCCTTACTGGCATCGGCAGCAATTTCATCGCCATCGCCCTTTTTCTTGCCAGCATCATCCTCAGACAAATCAACAACAGTGAGGTCCTCGAGATCCTCCTCACTCTCAGGAAATTCCTCGTCCGGCAACGGAGCACACTCCTCCTCAGTATAAGGGAGTTCAAGCTCAGGAACAGTTGGCGCTGGGATTCGGCTCAGGTCAAGCTCCAATTGCATTCCTTCGCCGACGGCCGCAACACCAGCCTTGTATCCCGCTTTGTAAGCAATGGGCAATTTTTCCTGGAGATGGTCATTAACCATTGACCGAGCGTCCCTCCTGTATTCTCGGCCGGCACGGTCATAACCTGCTTGGTACGCCTTCTGATCAACCTCCTTCATCTTCCTCTTCTCCCTCCTAACCACTTGACCGAGCTCGCGCTCGGCCTTCTTCAGCTTCTCGGCCATCTCCTCCTTCTCCCTCTCGAGCTCTGCAATCTGGGTCTTCGCCGTCTGCAGGCTCCCCTTATAGCTCCTTGATTTTTCACGCTCGGCCTTCAGATCGGCGTGATAACGTTTACGCTCGGCAGTAAGGAGTGTGGATTGGTTGTATGCACGGACGATTGCCTGGCCGGCCTACATAGCAGCAAAAATACAAGTTCATAAATTTGTTCAAAAGATTGAAAAAGAAACTGAGTTTAGACAAGTACCTGAACGATATAAGCACTGGCATGAACCAGGCTCGGCTGGAGCTCCTCGGGGACTTTCATCATGTCGTTTGGCAACGCCAAACCTTGGAGCATCGTAGGGGCCAGCCCAGGCTCCAGCTTCACACTATCGCTGACGGATATAATCCTGCCTTCGGCCATGGCAAACGAGGGAGCGAACTCCTGTGCAGCCGCTTGGCTACCCGAGCCGGTCGCCCTCTCCAAAGCTTTGGAGCCACCTGCAGCCGATGACTCCGTCTGGTCCCTCTCCTTGGCAAGTGCCCCTGGGGGCTTGGCAGAGAGAAGGTCGTGGGAAGTTTTTTGTCTCTTGGCAGCGCGCTCGGCCTCGGCGGCTGCTTTTTGTCTGTCCAGGGCACCGTCCCTGATGTTCATCTTCACGACGTTTCTCCGGCCCATCTCGTCGGCAAACTGGGGGATGAGGGTTCGAAGGGGCTCGATATCAATACCTTCAAACGTTGAAGGCTGGCTCTGCTGAAACCAGAAATCTGCCGACTTCTTCAAAGACGGGAACTTCACCCTCTCGCCCTTCGCTACCTTGCTCGGCTTAGGGTCCTTTTCCTTTTGTCCGTCGGCAGCGTTCTTCTTACCCTTCGCCCGCTTGCTCGAACCAGTCTTTTTTTCTCTTCTCCTCAACTTACCCTTGTAAGAGGGGTCGTAACCCAAAATCGTTGGCGCGTCGTGACAAGGAAGAGCTTTCAATCGAACAATATGACTTTCGTCGGCTAAATCCTGCTCTCTCTTTGCAATAGATCGGTGATCTGCAAAAGAATTAGCCATGCAAGACATCATTAGTATTCTGTGAAGAAGTCATGTACGGCAAATAAGAAAGGATTAAACAACCTCGGAAGTTTTTTATCCTCGGCACTGAATACAACCGCGTTGCCTGGTTGCCGAACTCGAAATTACCACTAACTTCAACATAAAAGTTAGCCCATTTGTCGGTGTCGGGAAGCCCCACAATCAGGGGTTCCTTGCCACTGCGCGTCGACAAGTACCTGCGGTTAGTCTTGCCGTGCCTGGACATTTGGTACGTATGAAAGAGGTCGGCAACGGAAAACTCAAGATTATGGAGTTCTTTCAGTTTGATGATGGTCATCACTATTCTGTAACTGTTGACAGCAAAATAGTGAGGGACAAGCCCGAATTTGGCCAGTAACTCCCTCAGGAACGGATGAAGAGGGAAACGGAGCCCAGCCTCACAGATGGCCATGAGGGGGACAGTTATATGCTCGGGATGGTGCTCTACCTTATCCCTAATTCTGTTACTGGCTACTTGGCAAACAACAACGTCGGCGGGGATGTTGAAGGTACGACAGAAGTCTTCATACTCGTTCGGCTGCCCGCTGAAGTAATGTGCATGTGGACAGACCTGACCCCTCTCGTACAGATCAGCGATCTCTCTGTCCTCGGATGCTGTTCCATCCGGCCTCGAGCGTGATGACGTTGTGGCCTCGGCTTGAGAATGGAACCTAGATTCAGCCTCAGGGCCGAGTTCGGGTTCAGCATCAGAGCGTGTGGATAAAGTGAAAGAAATTTCGGGCTCGGTGTTGAACCCGCCGTCGTACTCATGATCACGCTCGGCATTGGAGTCACCGGTGTCTGACATATTGGATGCTATAGAGGATGTCTGGCGTCAGCTGCGTCGCCTCTCCAAATATTCTCGAATGAAGAGTTCCTCAGAGCCGTCTCCTGAGCTCTCAGAGTCGGATGATATCACTATCACCTGGTGAGCCAGACCTAAACAAGGCAAGCGAAAATGGAATGAGAAGCCTCGTCGTCGGCCAAAAGGCAAGGATCTCTACGCTCGGCTACCTACTGCCCACCATTTCTATCCTATGAAGACTCAAGCTCAGGAAACTCCGGGACTCAGCGGGGGCTCGGCTTAAACAACCGTAAAGTGGGGCTCGGCCAAGCCTACCGTCGGCCAAACCCTTTATTACCTACACGGGGCTCGGCCAACCCAAACATCAGCCAAGCACAAGATCAAAGAGGGCCTATGCTCGGAAGAACAGGTTGAAGGTGAAGATGAACAGTTCGTTCATCTCCAGGCCTTGCACTGTTCATAAAGGACAGAAAACACCAAAAAAACCCAGGAAAATGGCAGAAAAAGCGTGCAAAAACTATAAAAACGCGTAGAGGAATGAAAAGCGAACCCATACCTGTGATTTTTGAAGAAATCTGGTGATGAATCTGCTGAAGATCGAAGCCAGAAGATGAACAGCCGCGGCGGGGAGCTCTGACAATGGAAGTGTAGAGAGAGAAAGCACTGGTGGCTTCTCTCTCCTCACGCAACCCCTTTATATAGAACTAGGGTTAAGGATTCGAAGTTCCCGCCCATAATTACACCGCCGAACAGGCGTCCACTCAGCGTACGACACGTGGCATCGATGGGACGGCCTGCAGAACCTCACCCATGCCAACCGTCCTTTCACCAGCCGTACCCAGCTGCACGCTGACACCTGGCACACTCACATTGGAAGGCGCCTTTGACGGTTACTCCTTGCAAAGTAATGGGACAGGTTAAAACCGGCCTCGTCCTCATCTCATCTCCATCATCCATCTTCGACATCTTCCACGTTCGGCCAAAGCTCAGTATCGATCCCTACCTCACACTCGGCATCGGCAGAGATCGAGGGGCTATTGTAGTGGGCCGAACACAAAACGCTCGACAAACAGCCGAAGGTCGACGACCCCACATTGCTATATCAGAGTCGGCCCCAGCCGGGGTTGAACACGCACGGCGGACCTTGCCGACGGCTCTCAGCAAATGGTACCTGCACCTGGTTCACGCTGGGCTCGGCCTCTTGATGGGCTCGGCCTTATGCAGGCTCGGCCATCCACGGTCCGTGTCTGTTTCCCACGTGCTGAAACAGTTATAAAGATAATAATGAAAGCACATGGGAAAGGACAGCTCACGCTCAAAACGGTTACAAATATCTAATCCAGTGACCTCGCAATGACGTCACCCAACTTGTGCAGAGCACGTGAAGGAACTTGGAGGGCAAGCTAAGAAGGTCCTATAAATATAGAAGATCCACAACCCTAAAGGGTACGCAACAATCCAGACTCAAAACCCTAGCTCTCTCTCTCTTTCTCTGCACTATACTCATCCTTGCGCCGGAGGGCCATACCGGGGCTCCTCCGGTGTGGTCTTTAGTCGTGCTTCGTGGTGCAGGCTAGGCGAAGAGAGCTTGATCAAACCCGAAGTGGAGGAAGGACTCGAGCCAGAGACCACGGGCCAAACATAGAACAACAAAGTAAGTTGTCAATCATTTCATAATGAGATTGATACCACTGAAGAAATTGTAGAACAATCAAAGAAGATAGCTTTAAGAATATCTCAAAGGAACAAGAGATTTGCTATTTGAATGATTATTTGATTTATCTACACGAATACTTTTGATCCAATTTCATTTTCAAAAGCAACATAAAGTGATAATTTTACTAAATGGATAGATGCCATGAATGATGAGTTTAATCAATGGAACATAATGAAGTTTGAAATTTCATTGGATTGCCATAAGGAATAAAGTATGTTGCAAGTGAGTCTTCAAGACTACACTTGACTTAGAGGGCAACCTAAAACGATATAAGTCAAACTTGTGACTAAGGGTTATACTAAAAAAGGAGGCATAATTGTAAAGAGATCTTCTCTCTTGTATTTGAGAAGAACTCGCAGAAAATTATTGTGGCATTGGTAAGTAACTCTTTATGATTTGGAGTTACATTTGGACATGAAAATAATTTTTTGAATCAACATGATAGTGTCTATATGAATCAATATGAAGGTTTCTCAACTAAAGTAAAGAGCAATTGGTTGCAAACTAGAGAAGTCAACTTGTGGACGTAAACAAGCTTCCTGCCATTGGTTTCTTATGTTTGATGATACCATTTGTTTCTTTGGTGTTAAGAAAAAACACTACTAACTCGCGTATATATCCAAAGATTAATGGGAGTAAGTTTATATATATATATATATGCTCACATTGAGGAAGTCTGATGATCTTGAGCTAAATAGCTACTCAGATTCAGATTTTGTTTGAAGTTTTAGTAGTAGAAAGTTTGCTTTTGATTAGTTCTTCCTATTATATGAAGGAGCAAACAAAAGTTTTAAAGTAGCTATCATTACTTCATCTATTATGTTAGTTGAATTATGGCATGCTTTGAGGCCATAGTTCATGAATAGTAGTTGGGAAACTTATCTTAGGTTTTGGGGCCATCTACGCCACTACCAAGTCGCTAGGAGTTTATGATTCCGCAACTATTTTCTTTTCTAAGAAGGATTTCAGAAACAAAAGTGTCACTAAAGGCATAAGCACATAGCTTATGATTGCCGATCCACTAATAAATGGGTTAGTGTAAAGATGTTAAAGGAATATACTAATTGAATGAGTCTAGCATAACCCATAACAGTTGAAATTTATGAACTACACTATGATGATAATGTTATTCGACACTTTGAGAGATCTCATTACGTGTTTCTGATGATTTCTTGTAATGTATAGTGTACGTACACGTATGTAAATAATTTATGATTATAGGAATAGTTTTTGACAAAAGAAATTATCATTAGACCTTATTAAAACGTTTCTCACTTAAAGACTATGTTGAATAGCTTGCTAGTGTTATGGTACATGAAAGGGACTACGTCATTGTGATGTAGAACCGCCATGACTCGCATTAGTGGGTTGTTCAATAATAGTATTATAATTGTGACCAAATTAGGAAAGAATAGATATAGACTTATGGCACGCCTTATGTTTACCTTGTTAGACCTACTTAAGTTTATCATATGTGCCAAGTGGGAGAATGTAAGACTATATTTTGTAATTAGTCTTTATTGGCTCACATGTTTTAAGTATGGCACATACGAATAATGGGTCCAATGAGATTCTCCATATCTTTATGCCTAAGATTTTATTCTATTGGTCAAATCAAGGTTGTTAATACCGTTTCGTACCGGCCGGTACATACCGTTTTAGATAGATTCCAATAACTTGAACCCCTGATTTCGTTCCGGTCTCAATACCGGTGCTTACCGGAGAATACCGGCGATTTCGGAAAATACCGGACAACATGGTGTTACCGGCGATTTCGGCCGGTATTGTGCAGAGCTGGACCAGTTGGAAAAAAAGAGGAAAAGAAGAAGATCGTAGCAGAGATTTTCAGTCACTAACTTCAAAAATCACCGTCGGCGGTTTCTTCGAGGTCTACGACA
Source organism: Rhododendron molle (assembly GCA_025413875.1). Lineage (NCBI taxonomy): Eukaryota > Viridiplantae > Streptophyta > Magnoliopsida > Ericales > Ericaceae > Rhododendron > Rhododendron molle. The sequence goes on from CM046397.1 coordinate 14,829,555, forward strand.
ACGCTGGTTTCTCCGGCAACACAACCAACTGAGATATAATCAATGGGAGAAGATTGATCGAAGAGAAAAGAGAAGATCGCCGGAGAGAAGATGATCGGCAACTTGTTGTTTCTTTTTCCCTTTCATCTTCCCGGCCCTCTTCTTTTGCAAGTACAGAGAGAGAGAGAGAGAGAGAGAGAGAGAGAGAGAGAGATTTACTTTTGACTAGAAGGAAACAAAGAGTAAAGTTGTACCCGGAAAGAAACAAAACCAGTGGTTTTGCACACTGTTTTGGATTATGTGCATTGAAGTGGAGGTGTTTCCAATATATTTTAAAAAGATCAAAAAAGAAGTGGAATAGTGTGTATAATATAGCACTTTCTTTTATCCTACTTCTTATTCTAGTCCTTGTTTTAGCCTAATAATTCTTTTATTTATCTTGCCAAATCCATTTTTCAAAGTTTCAAACACTAATTTTGTTGGGTTATAGAAATGAAGTTCAAGTTTATAACTAGACATATAGTTGTCATAACACATATTTATTAGTAGCGAGAAATCCGAAACGGTACCCGGTACGTACCGTACCAGTAGCAAAATCGGTACCATGATCGGTACGATATTCAGAACCTTGGGTCAAATAGAGAAGTTGTTTCCTAAATAGACTCTACTTTGATGGAAAGTGAGTATAATGTTTAATAAGGAAACTGGTCATCTCTCTATCTATAAAAGAGCATCTAGGGTTCCATCAAATTAACATGTTATACTAAACAGCTAGAATGAAAGGCAAGCGAGAGAAACCCGTCTACCACCTAGGGCTTAATGCTCTAGTAAATTATGGTCACTACAATTTCTGCATAAATGGATCCGGGTACACCATTCTTGATTCTATGATTTTCCGCTTAATGATTGTATATGTGATGATCATGATAGTTCTAGATCCTAACATAAACGTAGGTTGTTAATTATCTAGCACCATGTAAAGATTAAATTTACAGATCTTTGTTTTACTGTGTACATGTCTTCCAGCTGTATGAGTGAAAACTACCGAGGAAGCAATCCTACTTGATGTCAACTTGCTTGTATGCCCAGTGAAACAATGTACATAATCTTTGATTCTCAAGATTTTTCAGTTTGTTATTGTAGTGATTTCTCTAATGTGTGTTAACTGTTAAGTTTTCCCCTTACCTGAACTAAACAGTTTCAAAATTTTCTTATTTGCAGGAAAATTTTCTTATTTGCAGGATTGAGATTCAGGATACCATTATGAATGACAACTTCATCATATGATGTTTTCAGGTTCTACCTTAGCTATAGGATACAGAAACCATACAAACATCAAGTTCTAAGTGTACAATATTGACTGTAGTTTGTTCGGATTTTGTTAGTGTTGAAGTGGTTCTTCCCTATTTGTGCTTCATTTTCTTATTTATGTTGATTTACAACTTTTTCTATGCCCATTCACATTTATAATTTAAAAAACAATCAAAATCGATTTCCACAACGGGCATGACACACGTGCCTTGCATGTCGCGACGCATCTAGTAATTTCTTAGTTATACACATTGTGAATGTCTATTGGCTACAACGGAAAAATGGTTCAAACTTGACCCGAATTGTGATTACTTGATTCGGATTTGTTTGGTTCCACATATTTTAGGAGTCGGTAATTTGGTTCTCTAATTCTTAGAACCATAAATTGGTTCTTAATTTTCTACGATACGGGACCAATCTAATCCATGCTCATTGTTTAGGACTCCTCCCGAGCCCAAACGGGGAGGACAAAACGTAAATGGCCGGGGAAACCTTTCGTTTTCATGCCTAGGATTCCATTTCTTTGCAATTAACACACTTCTTTGTGATTCCTTCACAACTTCTTTCATGACTTCAAACAATTAAAATGATTTTAGTTGGCGTAAATATGACTGTCTAATGAACTAAGCTACACAAATTTAATTTGTGTTTTAGCTTTTCGAATTCGGACCTCTACTCGAGCGATCAAAGCTGAGCATATTTTTAAAACTCACCAAGTTTTCATACCAAGCTTGAATAACTTATTTCTTGGCTAAATAGTAGTAATTGTTATACTTTTCCCTACATTAAGCTACCTGTGATTAACTTGTTATCAGCTCCGCTCATAAACTCTGAAATTAAATTGGAGTTTATGTAGAGTCCCACATCGGGTAAAAAAGTAAAGACGTCATACAAGGAAATGTGAGCAACTATTATATAACCTAAGGTTAACGTTTTGAATCACGTTTAAGCTAAGGATTTGCAATCAACTAGCGTGGGTCGTCTACATGGTTAGAGCCACCTCTAGAATCTGGTACAAGAGCCTCATGATGCTCTATACAGAGCTAAGTGCCACAAACTGCTCGGGTCATTACAGTTTAAGTGTGTCACCACTCACTAACGGCCAACCTCTTTGCAAGGGAAGGTTTGGTTTGGTTTGGAAAGAACGAAAAACATAACCAAAAATCTAATCATAGAGTTCAAAACCAAGAGAAGGATACTAGAGTACGAGGGTGAACACTTCACTACCATTGCTGCAGTTTGTGAAGGAACGAACATGCATTTCTCAATTAACACTGCAAAATATTGGCTGATATCACATCTAAATTGCTACTACAAAATTGGGAATGATTATACATCACACTGTTGAATACTTAACACCATGCCAAAAAAATTAATCATACAGATTGTTTCTTTCTATTTCTGCTGCTATCATCCTTCTCCTTTCCCTTCCTTTTCATCCCGCCTTTAAATCCTCCCTTTGAAGCCTGTGGATCAAGAAAGGCGCAATTCATAAGTAATCTAAAGCAAGGGCGGAGATCGCCGGGCCAGCAGAGAGCCCGCACCCCTTAAATTTATGACTTTTTGTCAAATCTCAGACATTAGTATAAGAGTGTTCTGATTAGCAATAAAAAAAAACTATATGACATCTATGTTCATGTTTTGTCGATGTTTTCCCCCTCTTGAGTTCGGGTCCTCCATAGTGGAAATCCTGGTTCCGCCCCCAATTCTGAAGGGCAATATTAGGCTACCAATCAGCAATTTGTCAATCAACAGATTCAACACATTGCCGAATCATCTACAGATAGCTATACATTAGCTGCTATATAAAAAGGAAGAGGCTTCACAAAATCTTCCCCCAAGGTGGAATTGATGTTTAACTCTCTTTCCTTTATAAACGGAGCTGAAAACTTAGGAGAAAAAATAGGAATAAGAAGTCAATGTACCCCAGTAGAGAGAGATTTGAGAGGGTCTTTGTCCTTCCTGGATTTTCCCTTGAATCCCTTACGGCGAGCAGAGTTGTTGTTTCCCATGGCAGCTCTAGCCAGCTTGACAATTTTGCTTGCTTCCTGTGTGGTTGGATCCAATAGGTACTCAGGCACATCGCGTAGATGCGTCGAGAGGGGCTTCTTGCTCAGGACCTTGTCATGTTTCAGGAGATCTGTCCAAACACGAGTTCAGCATGCTAGCTAATCTACAATCTATACATGTAAAGCGAAATATCGTCTTACAAAATCAGATATTTCAAAGTAGAACTATCCAACTGATAAGCTTCTTTATTACCTAAATCCTTCGGATTAACTTGAAAATGAGCTTTCAACCTGAACAGAATTAAATCAGTCAAGCAAAGAATAACAGTCCATTAACTGGAAAAGGTTAAATTAATGCTCTTCATGTATGTGTGTGACCAGGGGGTCGCTAGGCTGCAATTTAGAAAATGGTCTAAAGGTCAGATAGGCTGCGTCAATGATTTCATACCACTACAATATGACAAGCATACCGCCGGTAGGAAATCACAATCTACCATTTTCATGGCAACACAGAACTTCTGCAAACACTATATGATTTGATCTACAGTTGGCAGTAAGTTTTGGTTTGTTTGTTGATAAGCCAATTTGGAAGTGGTAGAAGGCATTTAATCAACACAAAGAAGCTACGGGCAGAAAATAACGAACTTTTCAGAATTGAGAATTTCGTTCCTCAGATCCTGAGCTCGTGCTTCTCTCACAGAAATTTTTGTCACGCTCCTTGCAACATCCTGTAATCGAATCAGCATAGGGTAAAAACATCAGCCCAACTACTTAAAAAAACCTATTTTGATATCAAGGACAAGATATTTAACAGAAATAAAATAGTACTTACAACAACATGATGTTAGAGAACGAACAAGGGGGGTAACTAAGCGTGGGAACAATTCGCTGTCGGATGTTATGACAACCAGTAGGTAGCAGCAATACAATTTCGCTAAATGGTGTTCCAAGTGTCGAATAACAAAGGAAACTTAATAGGCTATAGCATGACAAGTTGCGGGATAAGAGGATTTTGCTTCTACCTTATTCACTGTGCACTAAGAGAATCCTGGCTAACTCAGGGACTGCTCAGATTGCGGCACTCCAAAGGGGGACTATAGCTGTGTTGAAAGTGACCTTTGGTCTGCCCTAGATTGGTTCACATGGATAGCAAGAGATAGGAGGATTTTTTAGGCCATGAGTTAAAAGAAGTGGGTGTTTAGTCATAAAAAATCCCTTGCTATGAAAGAGTATTGTAAAAAGGTGGACCCAGAGAAGGGAGGGGTTTGGAGATGATCATTTTTTGCTCATGGCTTTGTTAATACCACAACAAACCAAAGCAGAATTTTATTCACTATACCAAATATCAAAACCTCTGCTATCATACTTAACAACCAGAGCTTCAATATCCTACTAAGCTATGCCAGCTAGAGTTTAGAACGAACAATTCCGCTTACAAATCAACCCCCTCACAGTATATGTCTGTTACACGAGTCATCGTAATAGGAGCCTTTTAAATAGAAACAGAACATTCTTAATTGAATAGAGCAAATACAAACCGATACATTGGCAGGCAGTAGACAAGCCACAGTTGCCTAATCCATTTGCATCCTATCCAGAACAAAAGAGCAAAACTGACCAATACTGATGTGGTATTACTCCACAATGTGGCTACAACCTACAGCTCCACAAGAATCCTGTTTCCCAATCCTCCATCTAAAGCCAGAATTAGATTTTTTCCGTTCTTTCAAATACTCAATAATAGACCAGCATGGGGCATCTAAAATTAGTACATCCTTAGGCTCCGTTTGTTTCGACGTAAATTGTTTTACAATGAAAAATATTTTCCATTGTATAACAATTTTGCTGAAACTGTTTTTGTTCCTTTCGTTTTTCGATGTGTTTTTCGGTGTTTGGTCGACAATCGGAAAATATTTTTGAGGACAAAGGTTTACGCCTATATATACATTATATATGTCTGTGTGTGCATACGGAGAAAGAGAAGCATGGAGACATAGGGGTTTATATAAACACTGTACTCACTCCCCAACGTAGAGAGAGAAGCAAAACTGAGAGAGAGAGAGATGCAGGATTGCCCCACTTCCTGTGTCATGTGGAACACTTTGCACTACATGGGGCAAAACATTTTACACTTTGCTCTGGAGGACAAGTCTCATGTTTTACTTGATGTATGTGCAACCAAACACCGGAAAGTGGGTAAAATATTTTTGAGGAAAACATTTTTCGTTAAAACGAAGGGAGCCTTACACACACACACCCCTCTGCTGAAAAAAAAAGGGAAGAAAGACACACAAGCACAAGTTGCCCTAGCCATAAGCTCTGGAATAGTGATATTCTTACCTCAGCTCTATATCGCAAAGACTCCACTGCATTTTTTGTGAGTAAAGGAAATGGGGCAATAAAGTTTGAGTCCTTGTTTTCATTTTCACCCAAAGTGGATTTAACTTCTTCAAATATTTCCATCTCCTCAGGAGAAACCTGTTGACAGGACCAGCAACAAGCATTAATAAGCCTGGATCACCATAGTAAAAAATTAAGGTTCTGGCCTTCTCAAATTTAATTAGCCGCAAACTTAAGAGCAAGCCCCATTGTATAAAGGAAAAGAGGCAGAAGGAGAAAACAAAACCATATCATACATCCACAAGAAAAATACTCACATGTTCCACAGAATGATTATCATCAAACCTACTATGCATTTTAATAAGCACTGTATAACTAGATAAGTATTCAAATATAATTAGAGTCTGATAGTCACCAAGTAAATGCGTAAATATTCTTCTACAGTGAGCATACTTGCAAAAAAGAGGGGAAAATCAAATGTTTTCATGTAAACTCCACTATATAAGATATTAAGCACTTACCAGAGAGACAGACGCACCAGTACTATAGGCTCTCCCAGTACGTCCAATGCGATGTACATATCCTTCAGCACTTTGAGGCATATCGAAATTTATAACCTGTTTAAAGGAAAAGCAGTATTGGTAAAGGGAAGACAGGTGAAGACAGAAATAGTAGGTTTAACAAAGAAAACAAAACGTTGAACACAAACAACAAGGACCAAATCAAGATTACTGAAGAGTGAAGAACGAGGAGGATGAAAGAAAAAACAATTGAGCTGGTATTATCTTTGCAACCAAATCAACAATGGTAGAGCTTGGTTAAGAATTTGAACCCAATCAGAAAAGCAACAAGCCAACAAATGCTCAGAGAAAACATCATTTTGTTTTAGGATGGGGGAGAAGCCATTAATAAAACAATAATTTTAAAGGACTGGCAACCAACCAATATCAACTAATCTAGTCATTAAATAATTCAGTGGTGACAAAGTTGTTTATACCCGTTTTTGGCACCGCGGATCGGGCTAGTCGTGAACGGCCATTTAATTAAATTGGGCCGTTATTATATAAGTTGTGGGCTAATGGGTTTATTGGGCTATGGATTTCTTATTAATGTTTAGGCCCAATAGCGAATGGTGGTCCATGAGAGTGCAACCCATGGGAGAAGTGGTTGATTTGGCCCATAATGTCGAGCCCACGGTTTTTGGGAAGATAGCCCACGGTTTGGCCCGTTAAAGAATTGGTTCGGCCCATGGAGGATGGCCCACGGTTTTTTACCCGTAAGGGAGAGGCTGATTTAGTGCAGGGAGCAAGTTCCATGGATCTAGGGGAGTTGGTTATTTTCTGGCAGTTGGTATTTTCAGATTCAAAGGCCAATTGACTTGGTCAATTGGCCATGTGCTACATAGGAGCCTAAAAAGGGGGGAAGTTGGGAGATATTTTAGCAAATCAAGGGACACTTGTCATCATGCGAGAGGCCCACTACCCATGATCTCCCTCAACTGCTGTTAACTACTAGAAAACCGCCCACCATCTTGCATGCATGGAAAGTGGAACAAAACATGGGACACGTGGCAGCTTATGAAGCAATGCAGATTCGGATTCAGGCCTGAATCAGACTGCTGAGATGACTATAAATACAAGTTTAGAAGGAGAAAAACAGGTCCAACACCAATCAAGCATAACGCTAAAAAACCAAAGCCTTCCCAGCGAAGCAAACACTTTCCTACTTTCAGCAAAGTAGATTATCGAGTACCACGTGCTCACCCCTCATTCAAACTCACTTTCTCAAGTAGTTTGGATTTTTACTTTCTTGTAATCCAACTTTATTATCCCGGTGTAATAAAGTTCACGTTTCTACGTCCACTTCCTATACGACTAGGAAATTTTAAGTCCACAACCGTGTGGCAAACCCCGAACCTCATTGTGATCTTTAACCTTTGGGTCACACGCAATCGCTCACAAGATAGAAGTCGAGATTCACGGGAATCTTATCAAAGAGTTAGGCGCTACAAGTCTTGGCACGCCCGCGCATTTATCCCATTCACGCATTGTGCCAAAAACGAGAGTTTTCAAAAGTTCACCCAAATTGGATAAGGCAGCAAAATAACATCAATGCAGAATTGCAAAGGAACATTAATCCCCCGAAACATGAACATACTGTGTTGACGTTTTTGAAGTCAATTCCTCTCACTACTCCAAATTCAGCGTCCATCTTTTTCTTGGCATGCTTTCTCGATCTTTTTCTCTCAACACGGCTCTCCCCATCAGCTTGTTCCTTCTCCTTTAATTGGCTGTCATCCGTTGCTATCAAATAGTCAAAAAGGCCGGCATTGAATTGCTGACATAAGGAACAAAAAATTTAGCGCAAAAGTACCTGACTTCCAGTGTAGAATCAGAATGTAAACCAAGAGTTGATAATGCATCTTAATTATTTTGATCAAGATTCTGAAGGAATGGAAATTATTGCACTTTAAATGGCAAACCTCGAGGATATGTAAACGAGAATTCTGTGGCAGCTCAGCATTTAAAACAGCCGACTTGATTCCAAACTGCAATAAATAATAGTCCACACATCAAATGAAAATGGATAAGAAATCACCAAAATTGGTGTGTTACAGTTGCATACATATTAGATTTTGTCATTTAGTCAGACGACTGAGGTCCACCATAACAACGTTTAAGAAAATATAACACAGTATTGATGATTTTTCATAAACAACTAATAGTACATGTAGATTAGGTCCACCAAAATTCCATAAGAAATACATCCCATTTGGCCTCAAAATTTTAAACCTCAATCACAGTGTCTAAGAAGATATAACAGAGTTGATGATTTTTCATAAACAACTAATAGTTACATGTAGATCCATAAGAATTTGCCCAGATGAGGCAGGCATATGCCCGAGAAGAGTTCTTTCTATTTTTGTAATGAAAGAGTCGGTTCACATAAAGTTGTTGGGGCAAACACGCCAAAACTTTGGCGAATTTGTGAGACAATTTAGAGTGCTTTTATTCTTTTAAAAGTTGGATCTATTAATGCAGTATGATTTTATGCCTTGACATGCTTTTTTTGAATTCTACCTACTATTTTCTTGTTTTAATGAGGTACCTTTGTATGGCGCAAACACTATCCCCCTCTCTCTTTTTTTTGGTATTTTTAGTTAATTTTATTTTTTTTATAATAAAAATTAATAACTTCAAAGGCTTCTGCCTCAGACCTTGAGGCTTACATCTCACCTCTTCGCTTTCACCTAGGTAATAGTACTTGTAGATTAGATCAAGGAAAATTCCACAAGTAATACAACCCATTTGACCTCAAATTTTTAACCTCAAATCAATACAATACAGCAGGAGCTCGTAAACATATGATTCCTATGAACTACTACACTATACAATACTTACCCAAAAAAAAAAACTACACTGTAACAATGCTCGTTCTTTTTCTTATCATTTGTCATTAGTGGCCATCTTATTTCAATATCTAAATAAAGTTTGTTCAACTTGAGGGATATACACACAGCACACTTGATTTCTATAGAAAATCCACTTGGCCCGTCTAAGTCTAACCTACCATATTGAATCAGATTATACAAAGTTACTTCCTTCCACATCTCAGGACTTGGACCCCTCTCGCTTCACACGAATACCTCTCAGCTAGTCTCCCAAAAGAAGACCTAAATACCTCAGAGACAATCCAGTCACCCACTATAACCCTCCCCCAATAACAGCCAACCAATGCACCCTTTGCAATCAGCCTCAGGCCCTCAGGTACAAACAAGAAATCTATTTTACTATCCAAGTACATGAGACCAATGTTAATATTGGATATTGCAAAGTGAAGTCAAAATACCTTTTCAAAGAAGAGTTTCAGTCTAAAACTCGCGTCAATCGTATTAGCAAATATGAGCACTTTTTTCTGGACGAGGTCCAACTTCATGAGGGCAAGGATGTAGATAATCTTATCACGAGCACTGCATGAAATCTAAAAAAATAGCAGTAAGGCAAGGAACACAAATTAAGCAGTAACCTATAACTTATGCTCGCTACCACCAGGCTAAAAAGCTGCGACTTAGCACAAATGCACAATAACCTAAAACTTATATATTTGAAGCATAAATGAAGAAGAAGATTCATAGGAAATCAAGACAATCAATGATATGGAGGAATACAAAGGATCCAAACTACAAAGAAACCCCTCTAAAACAACATATTATAGACAAGAATTCACCTAAATTGGTCGCCCGGAGGTAATTGAATTTGAGAGGGAGGGGGGAGACAAAGCCTCCATCTTTTCTAGGAATGGTTAGATAATTTAGAAATAGGGAATATCATTCCTTACACAAAACTACTAGAAATATTTTCAGGGATAATTACATTCCCGGACAGAGCCTCCATCTTTTCCAGAAACGCTGTACGGACCCTAGACTTGATGGTAATGGAGACACACCCAGGGCTACATATTCTATGAATAGGGGATACTGCTTCTTACCCAAAATTGTTGAACATTTTTAGGGATAATCTCATCCTTCGTATCTCCCACGTCCGGCAAAGTTAAGATAAACGGATTGTGAAGAATAAGCTTTTTGAGCTTTTCAACGTCAGCACTGCAAGATATCAAAAAACAAGATAATGTGGTGGGTCAAATTCTTCAATCTCTGAGAGAAAAAACAACAAAAATGTCAACTCCATCAAGAAAAGAATCTATTATCAGATTTGTTAATCCAATTCACCCAAATAGATAGCAATGCAAATTACCAGTATGCATCAAGGCATGCAGAGGATGAAAAAACATAAAACTAGGCACAAAGTCACTACTACTGAACAGAAACAAACACCACCAAACACACCTTGACGTAGCAGACATGAGAAGACATTGACATCGTCTAGGAATATGAGCTGTAAGAGATTTTATATCGTCTTCATACCCATATGACAAAAGAAGATCAGCCTGAGGACAAAAAGGATCCATCAATCACTTAACAAATACACAGAAAATAATCATGCTGTAGAAATTTAACAGAAGAAAATGACACAGCCCATAAATTGTGCACGTATTCTTCATAAACAAAATTTACAACATTTCACCCTCAAAATAATTGTTATTGAACAACATCACAACTAGACTAGAATTCGATATTCATCATAAACAAAATTTATGACATTTCACCCTCAAAATAACTGTTATTGAACAACATCACAACTAGACTAGAATTCGATAACTGAAGCCCAATTGAATTGGTACCTCATCAAGAACAAGAAATGAGAGTGAATCCTGAACAGATGCTGGGAGGAGTACACCTTTTGAAAAGCACGATTGCAGGCAAGCTGGGGTTGAAACCAGAATATCAGGTGGTCCTGCCAAAGCTGTTTTCTGCAACCAAAATTCCAAACAAGACAATTGGTAAGAAATGTGATCACGAACAATATGTAGGCTCATGTATACATTAGCAAAAATGAGAAATGAACAAACCAAGTCAGCATCGAACATAGTGCTCGTCAACTGAGTAATTTTCAACTGCATTCTACAGAACTCGATCAGCGACTGTATCTCTGAATAAACCTGCCAACAGAAAATATTAACATTACCCAGAGGCTATCGTACCCACTAAACTTACAATTCACAAATAAACCAGATAATTCTGAAGTGCAGGGCAAATGAGGACCCTGTACTTCTTCTGATTCACCAGGAGATGAGTTAGGTGCCTAACTTAACTCGGTTTTACCGTTTTTAATCCTACATATTACCAGATAAAGGGCAAGATTTCTTCTTTTCGTATGCCTAGATCCTGCGTATATTCACACTCACACCAAGGGCATGCGTGGGCAAGGGCAGGAAATTGAGTTTGGAGCTAGGGGCTACCTTAATGAATGGGTTTCCTTCAGGCTACAATGCTCAAGCATTTATTTTGAATTGGATTATCTTCCAGACTTGTAGTATCTTAATCATATGTTCTATTTGTTTTGCTAGCATCTAGAATCAGTCAAATTGATTAGTATGTGGATCACGTGGCTCGCTCATTGACTTCTTGGTCTCAAAGTGAGTGTTTATGGTTTCGTCTCAAAGGGAATGTAGATTCACCTAAAGTACTTGACCGACTATCGCACTTGCAATAAAAATACCATCAATTCTTAAGCCAGCCTTATGCCACAACGAGCGTTCCAAGAGAATGACCGTTCCATCCGAGCTAAATTCCAACAAACCCAACACTTCCTAAGAGCGAAAAAACAAACAGTTTGGACAATTAAATTGAGAAAGCAGATTAAAGCGGACCTGTTGAGACAATTCTCGGGTAGGGACGAGAACGAATGCTGCAGGAGCGAGCTTATTCTTTGAGCCGGAATCGGAGAAGAGCTTGTGAAGCATCGGGAGGACGTAAGCAAAGGTCTTCCCTGAACCGGTCTTTGCCCTAGCAACCACGTCCTTGCCTTCCTATAACCACGCAAAAATCAGAACAAGGCCGAACAAATACAAGAATCGATTTTTCTATTTGTCTTACAGCACTTCCCCAGCAGCAGCTAGGGCTGTAAATGAACCAAGCCGCTCATGAACGGCTTGGTGTTCAGCTCGTTTTGGGCTCATTCGAGCTCAGTTCGTTAAGTTTTTATTGAGCTCGAGGTCGAACTCAAGAAAAATTGATACACAAGCTTGAACTTTTGCATGATATACAAGTCTGAACATTAGCATGCTCGGCTCAATAAGGCTCGTTTTTTCTTTTAAAAGAAGGAGATTACATTACTCCTCATCAATTGAAGAGAAATATGGTACGGTGAAATACTCAAAAACTATTTCAAAATAGAGGCTTTTTCTCTTGCAATAACAGACACATGCAATCAAAATTTCGTCCACTATGCAAGTATAAATACATGTCAGTGGTTGGCTCGTTAAAGGTCGTGAGAAAGCTCGAGCTCGAGTCAAGCATCGACTGGCTGGGCTCGTTGAGTTTTCAGTTTGTTTGAGCTCGGGCTCACCAAAAATTTAATAAACAAGCTTGAACACAGCACAACTCGGCTCGGCTCGTAGCAGCAGCCAAAAGAGAGTAGGGGTGAGACGAAACTAACCAGGATGAGTGGTATTGCGACGCGCTGGATGGGGGTGGGATTGTCGATGGATTTCTTGGTTAGGGCACGGATCAATCGAGGGTCCAGTCCGAGCTCTTCGAAGGTCTGGTCTTCTTCTTCTTCTTGTTCGTGTTCCGGTACTGGTTCTGGTTCCTGTTCAGGTTCGGGCTCTGGCTCCTTCTCGTGGTCTTCGTTCACGTGAGGAAGCTTTTTCGTTGCTTTAGCCATTCGATTGGAGACGATTGCAACGAGAGAGAGAGAGAGAGGGGATTAGGGTTTTAGCCTTTTAGGGGTTGATGGAGAGGGAAAGAGGGGCACAAGTGGGGCGGGGTTTTTCGTGCGAAACGGGTCGGGTTTATGTAACGAATAACGGAGAAATTATTCCTTGCCCCAAGGGCAGGGACACGTGGTGCCCCTCGGCACGATCCGAGCCGTCCGTTCGGGTACCGAACGGACGAGATTAAAACACCCTCTCTCCTCCGTTTTCTCTCCCCTTTTTCTCTCTGCTTCTCTCACTAAATCCGAGCCGTCTAAGGGCCGAATGGACGGCTCGGATGTGCTGGGGCAACGCCACGTGTTGCCCCAAGGGCACCGAATAATTTCTCCGAATAACGACCCAGATGGAACGGGCTTTGTAGGAAGGACTAGACAGGATAGTCCAAAACGAAGGGAAATTCATGCACCGCTAATACTTGAGCACGTTTAGATGCGGGAAAAGAATTAAGAGTATTAGTTAGGGAAAATTACGGTTCAGAATGTATTTTGATAATTAATACTCGTCAAGCTAAGAATATTTATTAATACTAAAAACGTCTTTGGCCTTGTGCAGTGTTAAGTTAGATTATTCGTTATGATTTATATAAAATTGTAAAAATTAATTACTTTTTCATAATTAAGCAATAATTTAATTCAATAATAAATAAATTAATTTAATAAGTAAAAACAATTAAAATTAATTTTTTTAATAATTTCGTGTGTTTTTAAGTATGAATGGATTGGGTTGTATGGAACACACATGGGCACAAAAACCTATAGTATTGTAGTGCCCAAAAATTGTGACTGTGACGTTTTGGGGCGGTAAGGGATAGTGAAAAAAAAAAGTTGCAAGGCTTGGGAAAAGCTGAGAAAAAAATTTAGAGTAAATTACACTAAGCCCCCCTCAACTAACACGAATTTGCACTTAACTCCCTTAGACTACAAAACCCGACATCATGTCCCCTCCAACTATCCAGAGTTGACACTTAACCCCCTTTTGTTAGGTCAAAAGGCAGTCAACTTAAATGGGATATTTGGATCGAGCACCTATGCACATCGGATGCCGTTAATTTCCGCGCTGACCCACTCGATTTTTTTTTTAAAAAAATTTGAACGGCTCGGATCGGCCGTCCGGTGGCCGGAGACGGCCGTCGGTGGCTTTAGGGCTCTAGTAGGGAAAATGCACCGACGACCGTTTTCGGCCACCGGACGGCCGATCCAAGCCGACTAAAATTTTTTTTTAAAAAAACCAGTGGGCCCGCGCGGGAATCAACGGCATCCGATGTGCGTAGGTACTCGATCCAAACACCCCATTTAAGTTGACTGCCTTTTGACCTAACAAAAGGGGGTTAAGTGTCAACTCTGGATAGTTAGAGGGGGCATGATGTCGGGTTTTGTAGTCTGAGGGGGTTAAGTGAAAATGCGTGTTAGGTGAGGGGGGCTTAATGTAATTTACTCAAAAATTTAAGTGTTTCAAATTTTACTCCGTAATCCGTTTGAATCAGTGGAAAGATTTTATTTTTCTGATCATTTTTATTCTAAATGGTCATAATTAAATTTAGACTATCGGGCTCTCGTTAATTAGCCCTAAAAAAGTTATAGAACCAAATATCTCTAAGAGTTAACTAACGGAGCCTTAGAACCAAAAATTAATTATGATCATTTAGAATAAAATGATCAGAAAAATAAAATGTTCGTACCGGTTCAAACTGATTGAAAATTAGAGTACTTAATTTTTTAACTATATTTTTTAATATATAAACGGTCTAAAGACATTGAAAAATTAAGTGCTCTACTTTTCAATTCGTTTAAATAAGTGCGAAGATTCTATTTCTTTGATCATTTTATCTTAAAGGATTATAATTAATTTTTAGCCTTAATAGATGACTTTCTTAGGGCTAATTAACAAAAGTTTCAAAGTTAAAATTTAATTATGATCATTTAAGATAAAATGATCAAAAATAATAATTTTTCCACTGATTCAAACAAATTGAAATTTGAGGTGGCCTTGTTTGGTTTAGAATTCGAAACCCAAAATTTTAGAAAAAGCAACTTTTTAACTTTTTTTCTCTCTAACTTTTCAATAATTACTCTCATTTTTACTTTATCTCTCTCTACTTTTTACCTCTCTCCACAATCATTACTCTCATTTCTCTCTCTATCTTTATTCAAAAACACTACTCAAAACCCACAGCCGAATAAAGACCTAATTTTTCTCTCTACTTTTTCCCACACCAAGCGTTGCAGCATTTTTCCCCCGCCCCTTTATAGCCCCAAAACGGCACAGTCAGATATAGAGATAATTTTCCCCTTTTTTTTAGGGACCGGCTATTTACAGCTACCTATTTTCTAAGGCTAGCCCGGCCAAAAATTGATACGTTCGGACAAAAATGCCCCTTTGAAAATAGACAAAAATACCCCCACTGAAACGACGTAGTTCTGGGTCATCTTCCACCCCACCTTTCTTCCCCAACTATCCCACCTACCGGTCCTTTTTTTTTTGTTTTAATCTACATCTCCCCACCAGTACCACCACCTCACTCGTCCCCTCCTCCTCCTCCCCCACTGTCGCCACCGCCGTTACATCCGCCACCGCAGCAACTTACACCGATTCCATCCCCACCGACTGAGTCGCCGCCACCGA
The DNA here is from genome assembly GCA_025413875.1 of Rhododendron molle. Lineage (NCBI taxonomy): Eukaryota > Viridiplantae > Streptophyta > Magnoliopsida > Ericales > Ericaceae > Rhododendron > Rhododendron molle. The sequence continues at coordinate 14,845,151 of CM046397.1, forward strand.
CTCCGTTGCCAGCGTTTGCTTTCAGATACCACCGTTCTTTTACCCAGTCCTATTGCGCATTAGCAAAATGTGTGATCTTAATCGCGCATTTTGTGAATGCGTTATACGAAACATGACGCACTCCGAATTTGCGTTTTTTGTGTTTTTGACAGTCAGAATCTACGTTTTTAACCAAAAAAAAATACATGACGCATCTTCAAAATGCGTTACAAAGGTTTCAGATATTAGAATATGAATTTTATGAGCATTTTCAAAAGTTAATTTTTGATTTTTGTAGCTATTTCAGGATTGAATGTCCGATTGGTGTTCATCATTTTTTTTTTGGCAAGTAGTGTGTTGGCGATGACGGTGACCGGTGGTAATTGGAGTTGAGGGGCGGTGACGATGGCAGTGAATAAAATTTTCTGGCTTAGATTTTGAAACGGTAGTGTCATGCAATTTGGATCGCATATTAGAATTTGGGTTTTGTATGCTTGGGTTTTTTTTTTTTTCTTCCGAAAGCATGAGGGAAAAGCTAATATTTTTGATTTGCGTATGATTTATCGTGTGTCGTGTTTGAGTAAGTTTGTGGTGCAGAGGAACAGCTTGAGGATGAGATTTTCACAAGATCTATTCTTTACGGGGGCGATGAACGGGTTGGTGTCGTGTTTTTGCTGTAGCAGATGTGGGGCGGTGGTTATGGAGTTTGGTGGTGGTACCGTGGTGCAGGGGAGAAAGAGAAGAGAGAAACGGGAGAAATAGAAGTGGGAAGGAGAGGATATTTTTGAAAGTTTTGGGATATTTGTTAGGTTACATATATAAAAAATTGTTATAAGATTTATGAGCTAGATGTAGAAGAGACTACCTTAATAATTTGTGGCTGCAAATAGTCAGCCTTTTTTTATCCACTCATAATTTTACCTTGCTTATGATAATTTTCCCTTGCTCTATTCTTCCTCTTGTTCTTAACGCCATCACAGAGAGAGAGAGAGAGAGAGAGAGAGAGAGAGAGCGGCAGCCCAGAAGAAGAACAAGAACAAGAACAAGAAGAGAGCTACGACTGTCTGTTCATCGTCACGCCCTAGCCTGGTTCGTCCTTCCTCTCTCCGATCAGCTGTTGTTCTTCTTCCTCTTCTTTAGGTTTTGCTGTCTTAATCGATAAAACCCAAGTGGGTTGGGGGTGGGGGAAGGGGATAAGGAGGGGTGAAATGGTCCACTTTTAAGGGGGATTTGGGGATAACTTAATAACACCTCAAACCCCAGCCATAACTTGGACCCCCGAATCTCCCCTTCTCCATTCTTAGTTAAGGAGGAGGATAAATCAGTACCCCTCAGTTTGTGGCATCCAAACGGGGTAAAGCGTGGGCCCCAGGTCTTATGCAGGGGTAAAAAACTAATCCCTCCTCCTATGGACGCATCCAACGGAGGATCCACAAATACTGCCAAAATGCATGACGCAACAAAAAGTTGATTCCACACCTGAAGGAATTTATCTTGAGGATCAAATATCTTCTTCTCTGATACTTTAAGATCATTATATTGTAAAAACCTGGTGCAAGCCCTATTCTTTAAGGCTGAAATGGATTGCCTTCTTTCATTGCCCTGCCTTTTAAATTTTTTTTTATTGTAATTCATCGTGCGTAATTTGTTATCGCAATAAATAAACAATTGATTTGATTGAATTCTCACAATGCTATTTTTGTATATACTCGACTTGCGTCCCAACTTCTGGTATGTATAAGTTTCAAAAGTTTGCACGGTGAGACTGCACAGTTTTTTAGTAACTGAAATGAGATTTTCCGAATGATCCAAATTGTAACTTTCTTTCTTTCTTTTTTTTTTTGATTTCAGGTATGGATTGTGTTTATCCTCATCCGCAGTTTTTTGCTTCAGTCTTCCCGCATGGAAAAGGGAAGGCTTTAACACCCAAACTGGGTTGTCCGAAATCCGATCGATTCGCTAGTCGTAACTCACTTGATTCTTTAAAGGTACTGGCTTTTTACGCCTTAATGGCCTGCTTGGATAGGGTATTGTGAAAGGGTATTGTGGTATACCCCCTTTTAGTCCGTGGGCCCAGCCGTAAGACCCCGTTTGGCAAGTAAAATGGAGGGGGTATTAGCTAAGCTCCGGATTAGCTAATACCCTCTAATACCCCCGGAAGGGGTATTATTTATGGGGAGGTTGTGGGGTGTTATTAGATAACACCCCCGGATAACACCCCCTCTCTCTTTCATTTCAACTACAAAACAACTTTATCCCTCCTATTTTATCCCACATCCAAACCAAGTACTATTTAATACCCCCTCCATAAACATCACATCAATGTGGGCCATCCCTTATTAACCAATACCCCCTATTATCCAATCCCCCCTTATTACATAACACCTCCAAACCTAATCCTGCATCCAAACGAGCCCTAAGTGTGCACCTTTGCTCTTTTTCTATCCACAAGCTACAAACCACCATTAAGTGCTGTTTGATTTGTCATAGGGAATTAGTAAACATTTATCTACAGAATCCTCTTCAATGTGCAACGTAACTCTCTTTGATTAGTTCATTTGAAATCAAGTTACTAAGTGCATTTAGCTGGCCCACCTGAAAGCAATGAAAGTCTCTCATTCCGTCATTCGAATTCTTTCTTTCCATCAGAGGATTCTTAAATTTGCATATTACAGTCTTTCATCAGGAGAGGGTCAGATTTCTTTTGCGCCCTTCTATTAAAATTTGTTGTTCAACCTCTCCATTACCTATCCTTCTGAGTTCGTTTTTTCTCTGTGACAGGATGTGAGGTAGCTAATGACCTATATATACACAAAATGCGCTTTAATGCTTAAAAGAGGAGCTTTAAGTAAAGTTAGTATGGTTTTTCAGGAACACTAAGAAAAATAACTAGATATGACAGTACATGCATTTATGTGTTTGGACCTTCTTGTGTGCTTTTCTCTGCGAACTCGGTCTAGGAGTATTAACTATTGTTTACTTACTCTGAGAGACTTCTCTGGCTACTTCTGTAACATCAATTGGGTACACCAAAGAGTGCCTATTTCTTAGTCCAAGCTATCTAGTAAACCAGTCACTTCAGTGGAAATAATGGAATTTAATCACTCTCGTACTTAAACAAGTGGCGTTACAAATTTATTGCTTGTGATTGTTGACAGTCTCTCGCTCTTAGATCAATGTCATAAATTGAGTGTACCCTAGTATAGGATAAGGAAAACAATTGTTCGGACTATAAGTCATAGAACTGGCTCTAACCAAAGGAAAAATGTTAAAATCATCTCAAAAGCCTTCCTGGTTTCTCACGTATGTATCATGAAATTTGTTCCGACATACAGCTTGGTTGTTGTAAGACTATTTTAAGGATTATCCTTTTACCGTTAGCAATCTTTGAGGACATATTATTAAGCAATGTGCAGTTTAACGTAAGCCTATGCTTACTTGATATTGTTCCTAACTTATCAAACACAAGAAGGAAAACACCCACTTCCTTAGATGTCACTACTTTTGGAACTGTTTTAATTTCTTGCATTTCTTATATTTCACAGTACTGTGGGAGTATACTCAAACTTCAAGTGGAGTTCAGGGTTCCATCACTGAATACAGCTCCACACCATCCTTTGGTTGTCAGATGCAACCATCCCCAAAATGCTGATTTGCCCAAGCACCTCTCAAAGAAGGAGAAGAAGCCTTTTCCGACACCCATACTGGAGCTAAGGCGAGCTGCCGAGGAGATATTCAAGAATAGTAGAGGCAAACCTAAAAGACCAGTCCCTCCCCCTAAGAATGGATTGCTTGTCAAAAGTCTAATTCCACTTGCATATAATGTGTTGAATGCAAGAACATCGTTGATCAACAATCTCAAAATGCTCTTAAAAGCAGTACCTGTACATGCTTGAAAGTAATTTCTTTCTTCATTTCTCTGTACCTGTAGATTGCCTTAGGTATGAGCTTGGAATTTCGCTGACAAAATAATTTCATAATTTCTTTCTTTCCGTGTTTGTTGGACGTGGACTGGCAAAAAAGGGCCTATATTGTTTTTTTTGGTAAAGAATATTTTGTTAAAAGAGCGTCTTATTCATTTTAGAGCCATTACCAAAAAATATGTTCATTTTATGGCATTGTTAAAAACTAATAGAGTAAGTGTCATGTGCAAAGTATCGGACACATATTACACCCTTCCGGAAGTAGCGACAAGGGGGGTGGTTATATTTTGAAGAGTCCAAATACAAAGGTTTTGTCCATTCCATGTGTTGAACATTGGCATCTCTGTTCCTTAAGGAACATTGGTTCTCTTAAGTAACTGCTTACGTGACAATGCCCAATCTACCCTTTTGCAGGGGTTGTAACGAAATCCATGTTGGACCTGTTGGGCTCCCATTCAAGTCATGTAGAGGTCCAGGAGCTCTAGCACATAAGGGAGTTCACGATTGGACAAATGCATTTGTTGAAGACATATTGGTCCCACTGGAAGCCTACCACCTTTACGATCGACTCGGAAAGCGCATACCTCACGAAGAGAGATTTTCAATACCCCGAATTCCAGCAGTAGTTGAGCTCTGCATCCAAGCTGGGGTAGATTTACCTGAATATCCCACTAAAAGGTGGAAACCCGTAATCTGCATTGCAAAGAGCGAATTTATTGATGCAGATGAAAGTGATCTACCGGATCTTGACCCAAAAGCTCCAAAGATACCGTTATTAACTGAACTACCCAATGAAGAGATAGTATCACCATCTAATGATGAAGAGATTACCTTTCTTGCTGAGGAAACCCTCCAAGCATGGGAAACAATGAAGAGAGGAGCAAAGAAGCTAATGGGTGTTTATCCGATTAGGGTTTGTGGATAGTGCAGTGAGGTTCATGTGGGGGCGTGCGAACACAAGGCATAGAACTGTGGAGCCTACAAGCACCAGCAACGGAACGGGCAGCACAGGTGGCAGAAGGCGGTGATTGACGATTTGATACCGCCAAGTATGTGTGGCACGTTCCTGATTTGAATGAGCCAGCTTTGCAAAGAGAGCTTAGGAACTTCTATGGTCAAGCCCCTGCAGTGGTGGAAGTGCAGGGTGGTGCTGTTGTCCCTAAGCAATACAAGTCCACTATGAGACTGGATATAGGGATTCCGGCAACTGTAAAGGAAGCTGAAATGGTTGTCTGATGATTTTTATCTTCTTTCCTTTTTCTTTTGGTTTTGATTCAACTGTAGAGTGTGGAACGTGATTGTCACCCAAAAAGAGTGCTGACAAGAATATAGAAAACTCTTTTCTGCACTTCTTGATTTGTAGCTGTACTTAAACCTGCACTTTTCTCCAGAAGATCTGTAGTATTTTCTCTTGGGACACCATTTGTGGCTTTCTTTTTCTTTTTTCTCTTCCCCACTCCCCCCTCTATTGCGTAGTGCAACCATTTGCAGTTCTGCATCAGTTACGACTTTTTGTTTCTCTCAGCTAGTGCACTCTGTTAATGGGGACTCTCTGGGTCTGGCAAATGACTTTCTTTCTTTTGGATTTATTCCTGAGGGGGTTGGCATAAAAGCAGTTTCGGATGCCTTGCAATCATCCTTTGGCGATGGGACCATACAATCTTGAGATTTCCAGGTTCGCAGCAGTATTTGTTTGTTATATGGTCTGTTATGGTGCATTCTTTGGTCTTTTGTTGTGCCAAGACATTCAAATTCTTGTCAGTTTCTATTTTTTACAATATTGTAGTGTACTGATTTAAGTTATATTTATGGGTATTGTGACTATTGTCAACACTCAAAAGCACCTTATTGGGCTTTGGGGGAAGAAAAAATGCTTCCCTCTATGGCTTGTGCTTCAGCAGTGCACATGAGTTTGGCAAGTAAATTAGGGAGGTTCTTCCAAGATTGTATCTTTCAGTGACTTAGATCTTTCAACCATTTGAAGTAATCATGTGTTTGCCTACTTGAATTTTTCTAACAATAAACTAGGAGAAATTGTGGAGGCGAAGAAAAGAAAGGATATAAACTGAGTAGGATGAGGGATATGTCCAACACCTGTTCAATATGAAGCCTCACACCCTATAGTTTTCTAACAGCAAGCTCATCATTGAGATGGCCCCCCTTTTTTGCTGATTTTTATACTACCCCAGTCCCAAAATTTTGGTCCATTTGTCCTTTTGGGGGTGTTTGTCCATTTTGACTAGTCAAGAAGAACAAATTGAAACGTTTTGACTTTTCCCTTCCTCCTCTTATTCAAATTTCAAAAGTGGAGGGAAAAAAACATTGGATTTCAGCTAAAGGGTAATTTTGGAAATCCTTATGTTTGGAGAAGTAATCATGGTATCCCCTTAAGATGTTCGATTCATAGAAAGGAACCAAAATTTTGGGGCGGAGAGAGTGTATAATTTAAGTTTGTTGTTGGGGGTAGAATTCAAGCTTGTTGCAGCTAACTCAGTCGTATATAGTGCAACTTGAAGAAGAGAAAGCTTAGTGGGGTTCTTAGCTAAGAAAGTGAGCACTTGTTTGTCGAGGCAGATATCAGTCTAATCGTTGTCTCCACGGTTGTGAGCTAAGGAGCGCAAACACACTCCAGACAAGCATTGGCCACAACTCAATGCGTGTCCTATTTTTTAGCAAGTTTTTTAAGTTGGATACAAGAGGACACATTAGCAACACATTAGAAGGTGCGATTGGAAAAAGTTCGGTCAGGTTCAGAAATTGCTATGAATGCTTAGTTCATGAATACTTATATAATGACTTCTATTTCTGTACATAAATAATGTTGATATTGTTTGTGTTCTATCCTAGTTTCATATAGTTGATTTTATTTCACATAAATGTAGAACAATATGGGGAAAATGTATATTCAACTTGTTCCCAAAGTGTCTGTGTCCTAGTTATCTAGAAAATGTATTTGCGTAACCGTTTTTCTTGTGTCAAGTGTTTGTACCCGTATCCGTGCTTCTTAGACCATGAGAAGTAGAATAACTAAGAATTGAAATGGTAAAAGTATATTACGATCTAAAATTGATAGGACACAAGTGGGACGCTGGAGTAAAGGTCAAAGTTCGGTTCTGGAAGCCGACACAATATCCAAAAGATAGGAGTCATAGGACTAGGTAGTTTTGGGAAGCAAGTTTCGTATTGCAGTACATCATGCAATACATATATACCTCAGAAGAAGTAAACAATAAAAACCTCTAGGAACTAATGCCTTATCTAATCTAACCTGTTAATAAAAGAACGTTGGATGGGTGGGGAATTTTGGTTCAATATTTCCAATTAAGCCCCTCGATTGGAGGGGTTCCAGATTTGCCTTCGGGGGTATTTTTGTTAAAGGGTGCTGATGAATGTTGTTCTGATCTGAGCCGTTTATTTTTACCGTGGAATAGATGGAGCCACATATCTCAATCTTGAAAACAGGAACGAGTTAGGTTTTGCTCTCTCTCTCTCTCTCTCTCTCTCTCTCTCTCTCCCCGTTCATCTGCAGTTCTTCCCGACAACGCTATGGCTGTCCACCTAGGTCTTTCTTCTATGCTTCCGATGCCATTAAATTCAGGTAATCGATCTCATCTCTCTCCCATTGTGTCTGTCTCAATAGCTCCGTTGCACTTTGGGCGATATAGATCGGGGATTTAGGCTCCGTAGACGTAATTCTTTTGGTTTCTTCTCCTTGATTTTGCATAGAATGAGTTGTGATTGGAGTGGATTTTGTATTTCCCCAGTGGTTGGACGTTCTGTCGCCCCCTCTATCGCATAAACTGCGTTCTGTTTTGGGTCATTGACTTCGAGGATTCAAGCACAGCCAAAGGTAAGATTTAAAGTGGATTTTCCCCAGTGGTTTTGTGATTTTTTAGAGTGGTTTATGGAGGTTGGATTTCTTTTTTTTCCTTCGTTGCATGCAATTTCTGCCATAATTTCCGTCTGATTTTCCCCCAGTGATTTTATGGAGGTTGGATTTATGTACACCCCCCCTCTTTCGTGATGACTTTGGAGTAATAACTTCTTTGTAGCAATAGTTATTAGTTTTGCACTTTGCCTTTCTCTCGAATGCTATGATAGTAAGATATTTAAGTTGGTAAAGCAAGGCTGCTCTCTAAAGAGTGTAATTTTTAGTTTTCTATATGTAATTTGCTTCTTAGCTGCATATGATTGGTCCACTTTTGAGTTTTTCTTCAGAGTTATGCTAGCTCATTTTCCCCCCGCTGAGTTTGGAATTCGTGAATCTGGAAAATACTTTTGTTGCAAATACATTAAGCACATCACATGTGCTATTTGGTGCAAATACTTTCATTGCAAATACATTTAGTATTGGTAGAACTATTTGGTGCAAATGCTTTCATTGCCCATTAACTTGGGTTGTTTTTTGTAGCGCTATGGCTGAGTTTGGAATTCGTGAATCTGGAAAATACTTTCGTTGCAATTACATTAACCACATCACATGTGCTATTCGGTGCAAATACTTTCGTTGCAAATACATTAGTATTGGTAGAACTATTTGGTGCAAATGCTTTCATTGCCCATTAACCTGGGTTGTTTTTTGTAGTGCTATGGTTGTGCAATGTCCTTTTGTCCGGTGGACTTTTGAAAGCCATCCAAGTGAGATGTGATGTCGGTGGCTATTATTATGTGCTTACCACTCAAACTGAAAAAGCAATTGCTGCCATATCGTACCCACGAGAAGATGGTAGAATGGTTTTTAAAGCTCACAACACATTCATGCATCACTATGCTGCTCAATTGGCCTTATGTGGTGATTTGGAGTGGGAATCGAAAGACTATCTCGCAATATGGCTAGATGCTGCGGTGTATAATTCATTTGTGTACAAGTACTGCTGGTACATATTTAGCATTTCACTTTGTTAAAATGTTTGTGTTTCTTCTTCTGGTAGATTAATAACCTCAAAAACCTGATTTCCCAGTGACTATATATAGTTTTATAATTTTGTACTAACTTGAATTTGTACTTGTAGGTGTTGGTCGTTGCTGGTATTTAGCCCATATCGCAGATCATCAATTATTGCACTGGGAATGTGGGTTTGTAGGCGCAGTGGCTAGAGGCGTGGTGGCCGGGCTCGGATGACATGTTTGCCTTTGTTGTGGAAGATGATTTTGAGGTTTCACCTCTGTATACCAGTTTTTCAAATGCGAGAGCACTCAGTATCTCTCACAGGGATGCTGGTGTTGACTGCGGGGAAGACAGCAGGGCTGGATTCAAATATACTGGATTTGAAATCTCTTGACTTCGATCTTTTGGAAATGCAGCCCTTGAGCAAACTGAAGTGGTATGATTAGTGTTTCAGACAAGTACTTCCCAATAGAGTTGTAAGCAATTTCAATGAACTTGGGTATCTTCTTCACTCTCTGCACAAAATGAAGACTATTATACTTGTGAATGTAGATAAAGTGCCACAGACAATCACAAGAAACTGGCTTTGCCACTTTGAGGGGCTAAATATTCAGAACTTCATATTAGTGGGCCCTAAATCTTATTTCTTACTTGATCTTGCAAGACGTGGGCATCCGGTGATTGATATGGACCAATTTTTTGACAATGTGCGATCTCACAAAGTGATAGATGTTCAGGGAACTGGTCTAGAATTGTTCAAAGATGTATTAGTGGTGGCCTATGTTATTGAGAAGACGTTAGAACTGGGGTATAACACACAACTGGGTGGTGGATGGGAACATGCGTCCAGTTAGTAGTAATATGTTTCTTGATGTGGCTGATCCCAGCAATGATTTCTATGCTGGGAATACCTTAAAGGTTCTCCTTGTTAGGAGCTCATCATCTGCGAAGAAAATTTGGGTTGAAGATTTCATCCGCGAGGTTGTAACAATGACTGAGTCTTCGAGGGGTAAAGATTTGGTTTCAATGGATGGCAGAAACTTTGGCTTTGTAGCGGCCAAAGTACTAGAACAGAGAGGTCTGAATTTTACGGGGTATTGATGAGATGAACTTTGGCGTGGACCTCAATGCTACTTATCTCAATCAAACCTCTTTGGGGATGGAAAGAAGATGGTTTATTGGTCCTTTTAAGATGGAAATGGATTTAGTTCAGAAACGGCTAGAAGAAATAGGTATGTGGATCATGGATGGAGATTATTCATGCAGGGCTGTTTGCCACCAGTTGTAACATCTGGCTGTGAACTGTATGTGTTCTATCCCTTCGGGCAATGTTTGACATAGTTAATCTGTATTAATTTTCTTTCACATCCTTTTTATGGGGTATTTTCATTAATTTCTCTTCTTCGCTCCGTTACTTTTTTGGTGTGTATAATTTGCAAATGTGTATTTTAAATGCGAAAGCATCATCTAGCATATAAACAAATCTTTTGCTTCAGCTATTACCAATAGACAACAAAGCAAATCTTTTGGTGTGGGTGATTTGCAGTGTTGTCTATTCACCAGACAGATCTTTTGCTTCAGAACTTTGGAATTATTAAGCACTTGTAAATTTATGTAAATAGCTTTTGCCCACAGTTCTCCCTCCAATTATTCCAGTTTAGTTATTCCATATCATGCCAATTTATTCACCAAAAGCTCACGGGCACGAAATCCTGTGAGCACACCGACATGCACCTAGTTATTGTAATTTAAAGCTATAAACCTCTGGATATGTGAAACTAAGGTCAATCAAAGTTCAAACAAAGGTGATAGCATCCAAATGTGGATGTTTGACTTTTATCTGCCGATTCTAGAAGATTGGACTTTTAGCCCCTTGAACTTTTGTTCTCTAACATCAACATGAGAAATGCTCTCATACTGAACTTTTTCCGCATATATTGATTGATTTTGTGAACCAACTTACTAGTTGATCTATTACAATTTTTAGGCAGCTCGTGCTCGCTTTATTGATATTTCCTAAGCTCTTAGTAACTAACATGGAGAGATTGTGCACTGATTAACGACAAAGTGAGCTGCCCAAAATGGGTGAATACGTGATTTAGATTCCATCATTAGTGAGCTGCTCAATCAAAACTAGTTTGAAACCGTAAATACTTCCACTAGGCTCAGTGCACATTTCAATATGTTACACAGTCTAATCGAGTTTTGGCTCTTTTGGTTTTCAACAGTTTAACTAAGCAATGACTTGATTTCTGTTTCTAATTTGGCATTCATGTGCGTGTATAGTTCATTTGTTCTGCAAAAGTTCTATGGACCTTTGACTTACAAAAGAAATTGGGAAAGGGGGAAGAGAAGGGGGTTATCACGTCTCTATCTTTTTGTTCATGGGTGTATACAGTATACGAATTTTATATTAGCCTTAAGCTGGGCTGAGGCAAGAGATATTAACAAGAATGTTGAGCTTATATCTTTTGAATTTAGCATAGCTTTGTGCACAGTGCACATTTTGAGAGAGTATGTTTTGCCAATTTCCATTTTCAGTAACTAAACTAACAAGTTGGATTCTTCCACTATGTCCTTTGATTTGCTTAAATTGGATTTTCAACCTTTAAATTTCCAAAATGTTAATTTGAGCATAATATTCTGCCAGGCCTATGAATGTCTTTTATTTCCCTGATTTGTCCTCCATATCAATATTACAAAGTTTTTCCTTTATAGTGCCATCCAAGTACAAAGCTTTAATTAGTTTATCATATTCTCTTTGAGGCCATAATGAACCAACTGTATGATGTGATGTATGAGTTTAACTTCTCTCTCCTGCCTGACTTTGCCCTGGTTATAAGAGCACTGGGATAGCTTGAAGGGACTGCAAAAGCTTTGGATCCTGATTTCAAAGTTGCTGAGAGTGCATATCCTTGTCATTGGGAGACTTTTGGCAGACCCAACTCCCGATATGAGCAGAATATTGATGGAACTTATTAACAGTAATGATGCCTCTACAAGGTGGAATCGATTAGAACGGCTGGTAGGTTATTTTCACCTTTTCTTCTCTATGTTATCTATCTAGTTTTATGCTCTCTAATCTCCATATGTACATCTGCTTGAGGCCTTTAACATATTTTGGTCAGTTGTTTTCCAACTGCGATTTAATGTCTTATTTATTTATTTGAATACTTAGCATTTCCTATGCCTGAATCACTTGTATGTAATTTTTACTTTATTTTTTAGCTGGCCTTTGCCAGACTTATACGAGTTAAAAAGTTTTGCATGTAGCCTTAGCCATGCACTTACTACAACAGGTTACTTGCACCTTAATTTTCAACCGAACTTCTTTTGAGGGTATTTTGATATTTTAAGCACAGTTTTTGCTTGGCTGCCAATAGGAGTGTATTTTTCTCATTTCTCACTCTAAGGTCATAATACCAAATTTCATGAGTTGTAAGGGTAAAGTGGCCAATTTTTACGTGTTCAAGTCAGTCAAAAGTGGAGTTTTTTTTAAGGTAAGTTAGGTTAGGTCCATACCCTATCTCAATGAGGGGCCCCATATCCTTGATTCTGAAACCTCACAGAGATCAGTAAGAAAATGGTGCATCCCTTGTTAAAGTGACTGACTTGATCTAAACTTCATGCCTTAATTTGTCCAATTATGTTCTCGGACCTTGTCAAAAAATGGATCACATTTTTCTTGAAGAAAAATAGACGGTTAGAAAATTGGAAAGTTTTATTACGGTTTCCGCTCTTCAGTTCTATTTCCATTCTTTTGTAGGTTGGCTACCTTTGTGGAGAAGTAGAAGTAGCTGTTTGTTAGGCTAGTTTGGTCAGCAAGATGGTCGCCGGTCTCGTGGCGGCATTCAATATCTGATGGGAAATGAATCTCTTGGTTCTCTCTTGGGAATTTTCTTCCCTGACCGTGGCATACCATTCCACCATGGCACCTATCATCTGCCTTTTCGTAGGAATTCTGAAAGGGTTCGTAGATTCGGATGGAGTTCTTAGGAATTCTGAAAGGGTTCGTAGATTCAAATGGAGTCTGTTCGAAATGAAATGGCAGTCTGGTGAAGTTCAGAGAATGGGATGTAGATGTTGGTGGTCCTACGAAGCTTAGGCTTCTCCGGGTCCAAACTGTCTTCTAGTAAGGATAGGATTGGGATAAATCATCTATCAAGTCAGCCCTATGCTCTAACCAGTGAGTCAGTCAGCCTGCTATTGTGCCCCTTTTTCTATCTATACTCTCATTTGAGTCAGTCATCAGTTTCAGTTCAAAGTTCCCAGGGATGATCGTAAGTAATGGGACAGTAAGCAACCCCTATCTCCCATGCAAGCAAGTAAGCCATAGCTAGAACCCCTGGATAGAGTATGGGAAGAAGAAGCTTTCAGAGAAGCCCTTGGAGTTCACTGAAAAGGAGGGGGCTCTTTTCGACAATATCGCAAATCGGCTCCATCTCTGGCAACTCATTCAATAGTCCAATCTCTGATGCACATGGATTTGGTGAACTCATTAACTTCTGGGCGTATGTTGTCTGCCCGAAAGTTGCTTCTGATTGTTCATATCCTCTATGTTGGACACATTAACTGCTAGTTCTAGATTTCACTTTGCCTGAAAAATAGACAATTAGAAAGTTGGAAACTTTTATTATCATTGCTTTTTGTGATGCCAAACTTCTGGGTGTACGTTGTCTGCCCGAAAGTTGCTTCTGATTGTTCATGTCCTCTATGTTGACCACATTAACTGCTGGTTCTTAATTTCACTTTGCCTGAAAGGTAAGGGATGCCTATTGGAATATTAGTTCTCAGAGGAATCGCTGAGAAGCTCGTGATATTTTGTGGTGCAGCGGAGTTGAAGCACACTGACTATTCAAAACAATCGGGTAATGATGTTCCATATTAAGGATGAGCAACGGATGACGACTAAACAATGTGTATTGCCTACATAATGTATTTGTGGCACCTGCACATCAAGTAATTGACCCGCTTGATATGTTTTCGGGCAGATTATTTGGAGTCTTATAGATGATTTTGTTGATTTTCTTGGATATCTATTTCTGTATACAAGTTTGCTTGATGTCACTTTAAGTTTTAGGGTTTAGCAAAATATTCATACCGGGCGTGAATAATGTGCAATCAGCACTTCCGTTTTGTTTCAGATAGCAGCAATATCTGAACAAGCTTCAGAGAGTCAGCTAGTGAAGCCACGACACCTGAAAATAAATCGTTGAATCCATTGGGATGGAAATCCTTTGACATGCGTGCTGTTGTTTCTGCCACCAAAGGTCTTTTTTCAATTCGTACTCTCAGGCAAGGGTTTGAGCCTTTGAGGGTTCGCATTTTCCTTGCCCGGGATATAGCAAAAGCAGCCGATATTTTTCTTCAAGATGAGGTTGTTGAATGGATTTTCAACGACAAAGCTCAGTCAAGAAACACGTCAGAACCCGAGGTCGGTCTCTCTCTCTCTCTCTCTCTCTCTCTCTCTCTCTCTCTCTCTCTCTCTCTCACTTTTCCAGCAGGCACTGCTAAAAACAACATTAACCCTTAGCTGTTTGAACCCATAACCTCCAACCTGGGACCAGATCCCGGTACTATTAGGGTAGAGTTGTTTTTGCCTCAATTCAGTATATTCTAGTAGGTGTATCTTGTGGTGGAGCTCTTATCTACTAAAAAGAACTCACTCTTGAAGATTATGTTGAACAACTATAGAAGTTTGCTTTGGTGCAGTTAATATACAAAAGGTACTTCGGTTACAAAAGTTCACGTTTGCTGAGAGTCTAAGCAGAAAGTCCCAACTAATGGTGTGGTGTAGTCAAATATTGTGAAAATTTCTCAATTACGTTGTGTATGAGGTTCTGTTAAACAACTGTGTCGTCAGGAGGGATTCTTTATGTGCCGTCAAGTGATCTTCTTTGATGGCTATTACATGTTCGTGCTTTGTTGCTCCATTTGACTATTTGGCGAGCCCGATCTATGATGCATCAGTAACTACATAATCTTCTCAAAATTGTGATCTCTTGCCTTGTCTGAGATCCATTTCATGACTTCTGTGACAAACTAAGCATTTTAGGTGGATATCTTCGTCATGTTTTTTGGTGTTTTGTCTAAAGAATTATTTGCGTTCATATTTGGTGCCCTGAAATTAAGCAACGATCCCAAAGAATGAAGCGGATGGACAATTTTTTTTTTCTTTGTGTGTTGTTACATTAGTAGAATCATGATAACCACTGGACTTATATTTTTTCCCCCCTCCCAGGGACACTCAGGGCTCCGTTTGTTTGTCCGTAAAATATTCTAGCCAAATTTTTTTTTGCATGATTTCTAATGTTTGGTTGTTGAAAAGCCCCGAAAATGATTTTTTTGGGAAAATCTTTTACCTCTTCGGCTGTAAAATGATTTACTGTCCAACGGCCCGTAAGTTGTTTTCCAATGCATATCCATCTGGTTGCCCATTCCATGATCACCTCGTTTGGATTAGTTGGAAGGATTTCGTCTCATAACTCATCCCAAGCGGTGCCACTGCCACGTGAACACATGCAAAAGAGAGTGCTCTCTCTCTCTCTCTCTCTCTCTCTCTCTCTCCCTCAATTAAAAGCAAAACTCTGTCTTTAACCAACCAAGGCTGGGCTAAATTTCTTTCATCCCTCTCCTAGCTTTCTCCTGTTTCCGAGTTTTAAACTAAAATAGGCCAAGTGGTTCGATGAGTGATTGATTTGGAAAAACTAAAATTGGACAAACTAAACGCGGGAAAAGAATTTTAGAAAGAACATTTTCATGTAAAATCTTTTACGTTCAAACAAACGGAGCCTTAATGCTCATGAGGCTGGTTAATGGATTTAAATCTTTCCGGCACACAATGAACTTGGCACCAGAGATGTGGACAGCTGTGTTTATCCGCATGGTGTTGAAACCCCCAAAAAAACCTGCAATGGAACTATCGAGCAGGGGCAAAAATACGATAAGTAGATACATAATTTCGAGTGTGATCAGACAACCAAAAATTGGGTTCATAAATTTGCATTTGACATCATTTCAAGCTAGTGATCCATTCTACGCACAAAGTTCTAGAGGCCTTGTGGATTTGTAAATCTCATTTCCAGTGGCATGTACTAAAAAAAATATGCAGTCTCACCGTGCAAAGTTTTGAAACTTCATACACACCAGAATTTGGGACGCAAGTTGAGTATATACAAAAATACTGTAGTATTGTGAGAATCCTATCAAATCCGTTGTTTATTTATTGCGATAATGATTTACACACTATGAATTATGAGAATGCAATCTGTTTCAGCCCTAATGCCCACGAGAGAGGTCTCAGGTTCAAGTTGATGGAGCAATATCGGTCTGTCAATGTGGCAAAAAAGTCTTCGCTAAGAATAATGTAAAGGTCTTGACGAAATCTATCTATCTATCTATACTATATATCTAAGCAAATGTATTGAAGTCTCATAAGCTTCCAAACCCTAATCCTAAATTCCTAGAATTTTTAGTTCTTTTTAGTTTTTTTTATAAATAAATGAGAGAGAGAGAGAGAGAGAGAGAGAGAGAGAGGGAGGGAGGGGGGAGAGGAGGAGAAGGAGGAGTGGGAGTGGGAGGGCGGGGGAGGGGGTGGGGAGGAAGGGGAGAGAGAATATAGAGGAGGGGTGGGGGAGAGATTTTAGGTTATCTTTTTTAAAGATGAAAAGGAGTTGAGTTTTAAGTAGTGATAAATTATGTCAAAAAAAAAAAAGTAGTGATAAATAAAAATCTACTTTTTTGGTTTTCTAAAAACCTATATTGATGTTTTTTAAAATTATATATTCTACTGAATGGTTGGAATTTACATGATCAGAGAACAGAAGAAGGTTAAACATGCCAAGATTCTAAGCATGGAAACTTTTTCAAATCATCTCGGAACCTTAATATACTATAGGGAACTTGGAAACCTTAATTGGGAACTTATTAAAATAATAATAATAGGGAACTTATAAAAAAAATAATAATAATTGAGGTTGACACCACATGCACTAGATATTTTTTCTAACTTCGAAACCCACTAAAAGTCCCACAGAATACAAAACGGAAGGTTTCAACTCATTTGATGGTGTCACCACATCATATAATTTTCCAATATAATACAAAAGAAAAGCTACAATTAACCTATTTGATGGTATAACCACACTAGATAATATTCCAATCTTCGAAAAAACCCACTAAAATTAAACCATAATACTCCCTCCGTCCCTTTTTAAATGTCCTGCTTCGTAACTCCAACTTATTAAAAAGACATCATCATTACACCTTTCACATCAACTTTTTCCTCCACTTTCCCTACTTATCCATCATCATTACACTTTTACTCACTAACTTTTCAAAAAAGAATCTACTTTTAGGGACAAAATAGACAATGTACCAACTTTTGCCCACTAACTTTACAAAATGAACACTTATTAAGGGACAGCCCAAAATGGAATACTGGACTTCTAATAAGGGACGGAGGGAGTACTAGGTAGCCTAAAAAAATGAACCCGAAAATGTTCCGAAATGATAAATGAGTGGTTTGGATCCAAACCACTCATTTATCGAAAACACTATGAACGGAGGCGATGGGAGAGCAGATGGGTAAAGAGGAACTGAGTAATATTGTGAGGTAGCCTGAAAAGCAATCTCCACACTAGTGATAAATTATTTGTCAAACCCAAATTGATACCGATAAAGACCTTCTTCCAAGTTAGTAAACCAAACAATTTCTTTTGCTTTGTTGAGCGGCACAACCACATAGTGCCACATGTATTTGAATCACGTGTGGCTCACTAACTTTAGTGTCCTTAACGATGAGCCAGCCATGATCTTATTCACACGTTATCTGAATTAAGTCTCGTTCCGCTAAGATTCTTATTTTTTAAAATATTTATATTTTTTATTTTACGAGATGTTCATTCTTTTATAATATATCACCTTTAATTCAAATATAAGAAGTATTATTTTCTTTAACGGAACCGGGCCTTAGGGCAGGACACACATCCAATTGAATCAAGCCTCTCTGAACACTGAAAGCGTAAACTTACAAAGCTGCCAGTGTATTTTGCACTTTAATAAATAAATAAATAAATAAAAAGTGGGATTATCACCTTTCAATAGGCAGCTCAACTAAAGCATCTCTTGTCCTTATCTTTTACCAACATTAACCCTTTTAGGGGAAAAAATCTACAACCTTCTTTATTTTTTTGATCAAACCACAAACATAACACTACAACCTTCTTTATTACTTTCACATAGAAGCAATCTTCATCCATCTCTTTAATTTCTTTCTTACTCAGAATTTATGCAATTATTTGGTTACTTTTTAAACTTTTTAAGTCTATGATCAATAATATTTATCGAGAATTTTTTTTTATATCTTCTTTTGGGTATAATTTGTGTAAGGACTTGAAATAGCCCACCCATAGAGAATCTATATATATATATAGTAGAAAGAATAGTCTTTTGAGGTTACTTTTGTGTCTTAAAGTAGAAAGAATTGATTTAAAAATAGAAATCCAGACGCCATTCCAAGGTGACCAAGTACAATATTTGGTCTAATGATGCCTCGGGGTCGTAAGGTGGCATATTTGTATTTGGGTATGGCTCCCATGTGATCTGTCTTTTGGAAAGCACGATTGTTTAAGCATGTAAATCTCAAAATTTTAAGCCTAAAATGATGGAATGAGTGTTTTTTCAAATAAAAACCATCTTCAAAACTTTATTTTTAAATTTTTAATTGGGATCTTCAAAGCCTTAGGGGCTGTTTGGGAGCCATTTTGGGATTTTACATTCTGCGTTATCACATTATGGGTGTTTCGGAGCCTACATAACAATGCATTATTAAAATCACACAACAAATACAATTTGAGAATTAGTTCTGAAGGAACTTTTGCATTCTAATTTTTTTCCCACGGACGAAAAGACACACCCGTGTTTCACACATTGTATATAATACCATTATATAAATAAATAAGTGTTACATGGTAAAAAAAACCAACTCATAATGTATTTTGATGATTATACTCCTAAACACGACTCTATTGCAAAATTTATTTTCTATATATAAATCTCTCAAACTCGCTAAAGATTAATCACCAATTCTGATCATGGTGCAAAAATCTATTATTCACAATTAAAAAAAGTAAATGTAAAGAAAACAACTCCCAAACGACCCTAATAATTGAGAATGGGGGAAATTCATTCCACATTTAGCATTTGCTTGTTCATTCTGGGGCCCTCCCATCATGAGATCCGTGCCATTCTTGGGGGGACTCCATAAATGAGAGGAACTAAAAGCAAAGTTTGACCAATCCCCAACTTTAGACGTGGATTTTGACATATTTCCTCCTTCATAAATCAACTACCATCCACCAAAGGGCTTGTAGCCCATCGTCTCATGGCGTAGGTCAGGATTTGAATTTCATCAGAGGCGTTAAGAATTCAGGGTTATAGAGAATTTTCAGATCTCTTATTATGGGCTAACAACTATATAATTAACTTTTCAGGCTCCGTTCCAGAATCCTAAATAAGTCCTTATTTTTTAAGAAGGCAATTTCAAGCTTAAAAATAATGTGTTTACGCAAATAATTTTTCTACCAATATGGATCTAGTTTGATAGATCTTATCAAGATCTTTAATACGGTGCAAGAAAAATTAAAAAATTATTTTTCATTTACATTATTTTTTAGTTTGAAAATGTGAAATAAACTACTTATTTTTTAAGAAGATTTCTGGAACGGAGCCTCAGTTAACTCCTCACTGATATATAAAATATTAGAGCATCCGCAATGGAAATAATCAAAATCAATAATCAAAATGTGCCACATCAGCATTTGATTGTCCATTTAGTTCATAATCAAACTTAACAACCTATACCTCTACATTGGTTATTTTTACATCTCTAACCAAAAAAACCCCCACAATACACAATGCACCTATGTCCAATCGTAAACGAGTTCCAATTACGTAGCTGACCACACCAAATTATTCGTCTCGATGAGACGATTCCAATGTGAGGTGTTTTTGAGTTATTGAGTTTGGTTATTGAGTTTTGATTATTGGTAAAAGTTGTTAAGTTTGGTTATGGAATGGATGGAATTTGGTTATTTGCTAAAAGACTTGTAACTTTGCTTATTACAATGTGATGTATTTTTTGAGCATTGTTATTATATTTGCTTATCCACACTTATTTGCTTATTACAATGCGGATGCTCTTAGCAAAGGAAAAGTCAACCACCATCCACATTCATGTTACGCCTTGATCCTAGTACATGAATCATGACATGGAAGCATCATTTTCCCTCTACAACAATATGGAGGGTTCCTATCAATTCAAAATTTGAATTTTCACATTCCATTTTTTAAGATTTTTACAATCTTGCTTTTGGCCCAACGTCACACTAGGAGAGGGGGAGAGGAGCGGCCCCGTTCACGCTAGAGAATTAACTTATGCACCATAACTTTTTAGTTTTGTCTTTATTCAAATTTTTCTCGCGTTTGTTAGTTTTATGCCAATTCTTTGGATATTTCCCAAAATACTTTTGTTAAAAGTCAAAAAATTTTATTTTTTCAATTCCTCTCGTCGAGACAAACCCATATCACATAAAAGTTTAGCGTAAAACTAACAAAAAAAAATTGGATAAGAACAAAATCAAAAAATTATGCTGCATAAATTAATAATCACTAGCGTAAACAACAGTGCTAGCTAGTAGTACCATTTCTCTTCAAAAATTTATGGAAGTACAAGAAAGCAATAACGAGAGTTGATCGGCAGTCATGCCGTACTTGTAATATCCCGACATGAATCTGAGATTGCAAAGAAGTAAAAATTGTGGTTGATTGAAATTTATATCGTTGTGCTTTTTTGTTGATTTTGTTTTGGTGGTTCTATTTTGCAGTCGGGTTTCCATCGGAATTAAATTTTAGCTTCTAAACCGGCTTATAGCCAAGGCGAGGGAAGCCTATGCTTCTAGCCCACGAAAAAAAAATTAAAAACGAGGACCCCCAAAATTTTTAGGATTCATATATATATATATATATATATTCTAGAGACAATATATTTGACAATACTTTTGACAATATATTTTTTGAAATCCCGCATGGGACCTTCATACAAATGATCGGAGCCGCTCAATGTATTTAAAACATATTTTTAAGGGGTCCCGTAAAAAATTAACGCATTTGGATATCGGTAAAGGCTTGATCGGCTCATTTAGTTGATTCCTGTCAAATTTGACAGAATGAAATTGAATGAGCCGATCAAGCTCTTGCCGATGTCCAAATGAGTTGATTTTTTACGGGAACCCTTAAAAACAAGTTTTAAACAAATTGAACGGCTCCGATTATTTGCGTGGGGCTCCAAAAAATATATTGTCAAAAGTATTGTCTCTAGAACCGGCCCCTATATATATATATTTATGGTCCAAAAAAAATTGCACTAGTCTCCTTTACATAAAATAGGCTCAATTGAAATTTAGGAGCCACAAAATAGGCACAAATTGTGGAATTATTCATTAGAAACACTAACACGTTAGAAAAAAAATCAACATAAGGGTCGGTATATTACTTGCACACGGAAGATATAGTCAAACTAGGAAGATATAGCCAATAAAAAAGAAGATCAAAAAGGAAAAAGAAGAAGATATAGCCGATCATAAGGAGTAGGACGGCAGGAACTAGAAACACTTCATGGTTGAGGAGTCGAAGGGGAGGGAAGACAACAACCAACGACCATGGACGAAAATTACTTGCACATGGAATTCCTTGAGGCCCCTCTTTTACTATCTCCAACTCTCCATCTCTACCAAGTAAGTTTTTTATTATCTTAACCAGCCAGTTGACCTAATTGGAAATTTTTTTAGGATTTTCTATTTATGGTGATGAATATACTAATATTATGTGGGGTTTGAATCATTTGATTTTAATTCATGGGTGTCCGATTGGAGGCTTGAAGCCTTGCTTAGGGTTTTTAAAAAAAATCTAATTAGTGATGTCTTTTAGAATTGTGAGCATTGAAGAATGTTTTGCCAAAAGATAAAAGAAATCCAATTGATGTGTTGAATTACTTGAAGACATTGGATGGTTGTTTCCCCAATGCATGGATTGCATATAGAATATTGTTGACTATACCGGCTACAATTGCATTGGGGGAAAGAAGTTTTTCAAAGTTGAAATTGATAAAAAATTATCTTCAGTCAATGTCTCAAGAAAGATTAAATGAATTAGCTATGTTGTCTATCAAGAAGAAGTTGGTAAAGCAGCTTGACTATGGAGACTTAATCAGTACATTTGCAGCAAAAAGTGCGAGAAGAATAATTTTCAAATGATGAATTTTGAGGTATTGTAATAGTTACATTTTTTGGGGGGATAATTATATGCTTCTATTTTGTAATTAAAAATCCTTTGTATTGGCTTTTTTTTATTTATGACTCTTTGTAGACCATTTTTGTATGAAAAATATAGGGTGAACTCATTCAAGAGGTTCGCTTCCGGCCTCCAAAACTTATGAGCCGGCCCTGTTAAGACTATTTTGCAGTCGGGTTTCCATCGGATAAAATTTTACTTACCGAATTAAGGTAAATTGAGAGGTGATAATACATTTAATCCAAGTGTGAACAACTAAAAGTCTAGCCGAGTATCAAGCAACGTCTAGGAGCAACCATGAGTCGAACTCGATCGCGTAGTCTAAGTGGGGGACTTCGTATTTGTCTGGTAATGGATTTATATTCTCCAATCTTGAAATGTATGTACGCTCTCAAACACAATGGTGTTTACCATGACCGTGCACGTAGCTATCGAGCTCTCTCTAATTATCGCATGGGAGAAAAAACATGGCCGCCGCGGACACATTTTCCTTGTTAAAACAAGAAGCTAACTTTAAATTTAGGGAAAATTTTAGAAATGGTCCCCCTAGTTTGCACGAATTCTCATTTTTGTCTCTCTAGTATTAATTGTGTTACTTTTAGCCCTATAGTTTGCATTCTGCCCCAATTTGGTCCCTCTCGCTTACGGCGTTAATGAAACTAACGGAATTGGAGGACAAAATTGTCATTTCACCTCACAGAGGGACTAAATTGAGATTTCATGCAAACTAGAGGGACTATTTCTACAATTTTATTTTTTACTTTTGTTTTTGCACACAAAATTATTTTACATTGAAAAACTACTTGATCCAAAAGATTTCAATCACTTTTTTTTTTCATTTGCTAGTTTTGCGTCAAATTTTTGTGATTTATTAATTCGTGTCGAAGAGCGAAATCGGAAAAGTAAAAAAAATTGATCGAAACTCATAAATTTTTTTTTAAAAAGTTAACAAAGTCGTCATTTTACTTATTTTTCTCTTTATTCAAAAAAATTATGAGCTTCGATCACTTTTTTACTTTTCCGATTTCTCTCGCTTTGACGAATCAATAAGTCACAAAAATTTGACACAAAACAAACAAATGCAAAAAAAATTTGAATAGAAAGAAAAAAAAAATTCGCTTAGACTTTTTAATCCAAACTCACCCTTCAACCTTTTTCGTTTGAGAGATTCAAATTTTTTGAATACGGTCTTCAATAAACTTTCTCTATCTATCTATTTCCATTCTTTACTTTTATTAAAAACCACACTCAAAATTTCCAAATGAACAAGGCCTTCTTTTTTTTTTAGTAGTATCTTTTATTGTATGAAATTATAAATTATCATAACCTCTTAAGTAACTCATTTTACATAAAAGGCAATTTGATACTTTCACGTGAATAAAAATAAAAGGGAGTGTCAATGGACAAAAGAAAAGTGTTAAAATCATTTCTCTTTAATTATTGTCCTGTCATGGAATTCATCATAAAAAATATTTGGAAGTAAAAAACTACTTTCAACCAAATCAAATGTGTTGCTAATGCCAATATTATTTTTGTTTGTGCCAAAATTATAGTACACTTCTCAATCAAAAAAAGTACTATAATACGGTCTCCAATAAACTTTCTCTATCTATCTATTTCCATTCATTACTCTTATTAAAAACCACACTCAAAATTTCCAAACGAACAAGGCCTTCTTTTTTTTTTTTAGTAGTATCTTTTATTGTGTGAAATTATAAATTATCCTAACCTCTTAAGTAACTCATTTTACATAAAAGGCAATTTGATACTTTCACGTGAATAAAAATAAAAGGGAGTGTCAATGGACAAAAGAAAAGTGTTAAAATCATTTCTCTTTAATTATTGTCCTGTCATGGAATTCATCATAAAAAATATTTGGAAGTAAAAAACTACTTTCAACCAAATCAAATGTGTTGCTAATGCCAATATTATTTTTGTTTATGCCAAAATTATAGTACACTTCTCAATCAAAAAAAGTACTATAATATATTTGTCGTCAACCACAAAATTTGAATCCCTCAAACGAAAAAGGTTGAAGGGTGAGTTTGGATTAAAAAGTCTAAGTGCTTTTTTTTTTTGTTTCTATTCAAATTTTTTCTGCATTTGTTTGTTTTGTGTCAAATTTTTGTGACTTATTGATTCGTCCAAGTGAGAGGAATCGGAAAAGTAAAAAAAGTATGATCGAAACTTATAATTTTTTTGAATAAAGAGAAAAAAAAAGTAAAATGACGACTTTTTTGACTTTTTAAAAAAATTTATGAGTTTCGATCAATCTTTTTTACTTTTCCGATTTCGCTCGCCGAGACGAATCAATAAATCACAAAAATTTGATGCAAAACTAGCAAATGAAAAAAAAAAGTAATTGAAATCTTTTGGATCAAGTAGTTTTTCCTTGTAAAATAATTTTGTGTACAAAAACAAAAGTAAAAAATAAAATTATAGAAACAGTCCCTCTAGTTTACATGAAATCTCAATTTAGTCCCTCTGTGAGGTGAAATGACAATTTTGTCCTCCAATTCCGTTAGTTTCATTAACGCCGTAAGCGAGAGGGACCAAATTGGGGTAGAATGCAAACTATAGGACTAAAAGTAACACAATTGATACTAGAGGGACGAAAATGAGAATTCGTGCAAACTAGGGGGACCATTTCTAAAATTTTCCCTTAAATTTAAGCAATAGCTAGAGTACTATAATTTCCACATTGAGTAGGAACAGAGTATGGTTTATGTCCCTTTCGTTTCCACTATAATCAGTCTATGTAGATAAGATAACACTTCATGGTCAACAAAATGATGTCACTTCTCATCTTGTGAAATTTAATTTAATTTTCTTTTGGGGGAACCTAGGGTTCTTTTGATTTTTTTTTGATAAACAAAAGAGTAGGAGGAGGCGACCGGCGTAGCAAAGCTCTTCTGATTTCAATCTATGCTTTTTAGCATGCAGAGAATTATTGGTGCCCCCTCTTCGTTCCACCTAAATCAAGAGTTAATTACCTCTAAGTACAGAAAAGTGACACTTAATTCCCATTAAGGAGAGATGAAGTACTTAATTACCACTAAGTCCACTTTTACAAAAATACATTTATCATTAATAGAAGTGTCACCCTAGGGTTTTAGGGTATGCTAGGGTTTTAGGGTACCCTAATGGGTACCCTAGTACCCTTGGGTACCCTAAAATCTTAGGGTACCCTAGGGTTTTAGGGTACTTTAAGATTTTAGATTTTAGGATACCCTAGGGTTTAAGGTACCCTAAAGTTTAGGTTTAGGTGGTTTCATAGAGCCCTAGGGCTTAGGTTTAGGCACTTTCATAGGAGTTTTAGGGTGCACTTTCCTATTATAGGGTTTTAGCGATTTAGGCACTTTTATTGGGTACCCTAGAGTTTTAGGCACTTTTATAGGGTACTCTGAGGTTTAGGCACTTTCATAGGGTGCCCTAGGGGTTAGGCACTTTCAATATTTGGGGTTTTAGGCACTTTCATAGGGTTTTAGTGTTTCGTTAATTAGAGGAGACTTGGTGGGAATTACTTTCTATTTTCTGGACCTAGAGGTAAATTGCCCCTAAATCAAATCCTAAAGGACATTGATGCAATGGTGAGAACATTTTTTTGGTCTGGGGTGGATTTGAATTCTAAAGAGCTAAAATGTGAATTGGTGGTCTCTGGTAGGCATTAATTCGTACTAATATGGAGACATCCTTGTTCATTTTGGGATCTTA
Organism: Rhododendron molle; assembly: GCA_025413875.1. Taxonomy (NCBI): domain Eukaryota; kingdom Viridiplantae; phylum Streptophyta; class Magnoliopsida; order Ericales; family Ericaceae; genus Rhododendron; species Rhododendron molle. Next base: position 14,871,005 of record CM046397.1, read on the forward strand.
AAACCAAGTTGTTAAGCTCGTACCGTACCGGCCGGTTTCCAATAAATTTTTTCTATCTATCTCTCTCCACTTATTACCCTCAAAAACCTCCCTCAAAACCCAAACCGAACATGAAATTTATCAATGCGGAGACATCTCTAGGCCTTTTGCAATAAGCAGGACACTTTTTGAGTTAGATGGTTTCGCAATTACATTATAAAGGACAGGAGTTTTTTGGTATATGAAAATCCCCACTGATGCCTCCTGGATAATGAGGAAAATTCTGAAACTGAGGAAGCTGGGACAAGATCTAGTTAAGCATATATGTTATAGGGGCCGGAATGGTCAGAATACTTGGTTATGACTGAATATTGGGCACACCATGGGTCCTCTTTATAGGGGTAGAATTTGGGGAAGGAGTGGCTCGAAACTTGGGCAGGAACTTGATTGCAAAAGTTAATCCATAGCTTCCAGCGGCAGTTGGAGATGGCCTAGGACTAGCTAGAAGTAGAGAAACTCTTCAAATTGTTGAAAACTGGCCCTGTGAACTAGAGTGGTCCGTGCTCAGATGGAGAGGAGACTCCTTCAGAGTTAATCTCTGCAATAATTGTCCCTAGCTGCTACTCTGGTTTAGAAAGAAGTGCAAAATCTTTTGGGAGAAGCCAAAGGAGTGTACAAGGGGTTATTCAATCTGTTGAAGAGTATGTTAAGAGCTCGAATCAACTCCAGGAAGAGTATGCGTCCCCACTTTGGAGAAGGGGCTTTGTGATGTTATGCTATGTTTTTTTTTCTGAGATAGGGGGCTTTGTCCCGGCAACTCTCTTGTATTGTTTTGCTCTAATTTTGATGCTACTATAAAACTTGTTGTTCTCTAAAAAAAAAAAAAAGGTAATAGTATATAGCTACTTGAAAGGCACTTTGATCGGAAACGCCCACGGTAAGGGGTGTTTGGCCGCTTTATTTTTCCATTATGACTTTTTTCACGTATTTTTGCATTCTGCCTGTTTTGCGGGGACTTATAGAAAGTATTTCAACATCACTCATATTGAAAAACAATATCTAAGGGAAGAGTTAAAAAAACCACCTCAAATGAGCTTTGGGATTACAACTTTCCTAGCACCGGTGTGTCGGCCCCAACAATCATGTGAGTGTGTGTTCTGTAAGGCCCCGTTTGTTAAACATGTTAAGGCATGGGATTGGATTGCGAATCCGAAGGGATTATGAATCCCTTGTTTGTTAACTCAAACACTTTGGGATTACTAATCCTATGGACTCTCAATCCGGCCAAATGGGGGTATTGGTAATACCCCGGTGGACATGATATTCGTAGTCCTGTCCCTTGGGACTAAATTATGTTGACCAAATTGCCCTCATTTGGTTCTTCAGTTATCTTAGGGCTCGTATATAAAAACCCTTGATCCAAAAAATAATTATGACCCTTTAGGATAAAATGATCAAAAAAATAAAATCTTTGCACCGGTTCAAGCGGATTGAAAATTGGAGCATTTAATTTTTAAATATAGTTTATATACTAAAAGTGTGATTAAAAGATTAAATACTCTAATTTTCAATCCGTTTGAACTAGTGCGAAAATTTTATTTTTCTGATCATTTTATTTCAAAGGATCATAATTATTTTTTTCTCTAAGGCTCTCATATGATTGTTATCCTTCAATTTTACATAAGGGCAAAAATGGAAATGTATACTATCAATCCAATCGTATCCCATGGAAACAAACATGATATTAATAATCTCATTATCTAATCACATCTCAAACAAACATACTCATCACCAATCCCATCTCCTTACCAATCCCTTCTCATTACCAATCCCAATCTTAATCACATCTCCTTATGAATCCCAACCATCTATCACTATTATCAAACGGGGCTTAAAGTGTCCTCAATCATATACACCGGTATTTTCTATATGAAAAATCACATGCATCATTCCTATAGATATTTGCACCGCCTTTTTTTTGGACTCTGTACCCACCCCTAAGGTTTTACCTTTTTCCATTCCCTTTTCTTAGTACACACTTCGCTGCCGCCGCCTATATCCGTGTTTGCTCCATTACTGTGATTTTCCTAGACCCGTCGATTGAACGACACGTGGCATGTTGAGAAAAGATTATTAAGGGATTGAAAGGTAATTGAAGTATACCTCAAATATTACAGATAAACCAAATCAAGCAAAAATGAAACTGTTACAAAGTTTGAAATATGACTGACCCGTCGAGTGGCCAATACATGGTATATTTTCAGTTAATCACTAAGTGTGATTGGACTTGCTACTCGTGACATCTCATGTACAGGTGTTGAAAGGAGAAATGTGCAGTTATTTCCATGATCTAGATGCAGTTATTCATCGTCATTGGAAACGTGAGCAGTTTTTTCAGCCAGAAAAGAATCAACCGCTCGTATAGGCTCAATTGCCACCGTGGAGGGAAGATGCAAATTTGAATTGGAGAAGGCCTCTATTTATGCTTGAGATCGTGACAGATTACAGACACACAAACAACGCCAATCAGGCCTTTATCTTTTTCTTTTCTAGGAGTAGCTATAACTTGTAATTGTTCACTCAACTCTCTCGGTTGATTGTTCTTCTACTTGGAAGTTTTATAAAGTTCATTTATTTTACTTCTTCCATATTCCACCCACTTCATTGTTTGCTTCCAGAGAAGTCCTGAAACACGGCAAGGAACCAAACTCCACCTTACCATACCCACATCCCAGCAAATCACAAAACCAAATCCCGTCGATCACCCGTCGAGCGGATCCAACTAGAAAAATAGTTAACAATTTTTGGCGCTAGAAGGAGGGCTCTTACTAATTTGGAAGTAAGACATGGCACCGAAGACTAGGAATCAACTACCAGCCGATAGTAACAATGAAAATAACAATCCTACTAATGCTAATGGTGGGAATGAGGCTAATGAAGGAAATGTAGTGAGTCCGAATCAGAGGATTCCAGAGATTGGCCAGTCAAATGGCCCAGAGGTAGAGCCAGCGAATTTGATTCAACAAGTTATAAGAACGTTGAAGAATCCAGAGGATGAAGTAGCCAAAACTTTGATAGCCGTGGTTAAGGCTGCAATGGCACAAGATCAAACGATTCAACCAACAGTTGAAGTTCTAGTTAACGTAAACGTTAATCCAGGACAAAGCAGTGGGCAATCAAACTCCATGACTGATATACCTTCTTCTCAGGTATACGAAAATCCAACTTTTGATGCCATTTTTACTGGAGTCAATAGAATTCCGTTAGGAAATTAGAATCCTAGACAAAACCAGAGTTTTTATCAAAGTGTTCCAACTACAATTCCGATAAACATGGGAGTTGGAAATAGTGGAAACCATAACCCAAATCCATATAATGTAGAAGTTGGGGGACAGCAATTTAATTTGAATAGGAATGATAACCGAAATATACCAAATATGGCAAATAATGACCCCAATATGTATGGGTTTGATCCACCAATAGTTAATCAAAATGGAAGAAGGCCAGATTACCCATATGGATATGAAATGAGGCCTGAATTACCTAATCCAGTAGGGAGAACGCAGGAACCCAATCTAAGGGCTCAACTCATGAATATCATGCAAGATATGTATGGTCCAGGACTTAGAAGGATTGAGAAACCTATGTTTAGAAAACCATATCCAAATTGGGTAGATAATGTGCCTTTTCCTAGGCATTATAGGATTCCAGACTTGGTTCTTTTCAATGGAGAAGAAAATCAATCAACTATTGAGCATATAGGGAGGTTTTGCCTACAAATAGGCGAAGCAGATTTGGATGAAGCTTTAAAATTAAAGTTGTTTCCTCATTCTCTTACTAGAACTGCTTTTTCATGGTTCATTAGTTTGCCTCCAAATTTTGTGCATTCTTGGAGGGAAATGGAGGAACAATTTCACACTCAATTCTTCAGACATGCACCAGAAATTTCTGTAGCAGACTTGGCTAAAATAAGACAAAAACCTTCAGAGTCTGTTGAACAATACATGAATAGATTCAAAAAGATTAGGAATCAGTGTCATTTCTATATTCCAGAATCTGAAATAGTGAAAATTGCCCAAGAAGGGCTTGATTATGACTTTAAGAAACACTTCACTGGCACTGAATTTAGAGATCTGTTTGATTTTACTTTAAAAGCCATAGGTTATGAGGCTATTCTTATGGAAGGTGAAGTTAGAAAGAACAAATCACTTGGTACATATTACCAAGATTTAGAAGGTGATGTAGAAATTGATGTTGCCCAAGTAATTGGTAAAGCTCCAATTGTGTGTGACACTTTAACAAAAATTGAGAAACCTGTGAACATGCCTTCATCTCATCCGAATAGGAGAAATCAGGCAAATTTTAGACAATATTCATTTGATTTGTCTAAAGCAGACCAGTTGTTTGATGAACTAATAAAACAAAAGTTCTTAACTTTATCACCAGGGCATGTTATTCCTCAAGAAAAGGATAGAAAAGGAAAAGATTACTGTAAATGGCATAATTCTTTTAGACATAATACCAATAACTGTATTACATTTCGAAATTGTGTGCAGGACCTAATTCAGAAAGGTTTGTTGCAGTATACCAAGGGAAATAAGGAAGTGATGGGGATTGACATTGATCCATTTCCATTAGTGGATGTTAATGTGGTAACTGCCAGACTAAAGAAAGGAAAGATGGCATCTCAAATTGAGAAAAGAATTCAAGAAGAGAACGACATTGTGGAAACTGAAGAAGAAATGCATGTCAAGCAGAAATTTGAGAATTATTTCTGTTTAAGGTGTGACAGAGAAATTAAATCCGGGGAGGAAGTAATTGCAGAGAAAGAATATAATGGGACCTATGCTAAAGGTTCAATAAGATTCAACACAATGGGATGTAATGATTTGCAAATTTATGTGGGTCCAAAACTTATATTTGAAGGTGAAGATCCAGGGGTTTTTATCTCATCTGAATCTATCAAGTGGTATGGGGAAGATGATGGACCATTCTTATTTAAAGGGTATCCAGTAATTCCTGCTATGCCAGGGAGGCCGGACCCAAGTTTGATTTACCCACCTGTGTTTAGAGGTAGAGGTATGTACCAAAGGGGTATGAGGTCTAGAGGTAGAGTCCCCTTTGCTAGAGGTGGATACCAAGGGAGAATGGTTGTGCCACCAAATATGGAACATCATATGTGGGATACAGTGAGACATCCGAAATTCCCAACTGAAGGGGAATTCACTCCCATCACTAATACTCAGAAAAGGAGGCTACAGAGAAAGATTTCAGAAAGGGAAAGGAGAGATTCATATGTGGAAGCAGAATCGACGCAATGGCCAGAATTGAAGGCTAGAACAGTTCTTAATCAACCAATTCCATTAGTATGGAATAGGGAATCAGCAATGCCTAAGCAGAAGGCAAAAGAAATAGAAAAGCATGGGGGGCAAGACCGTAAACCAAGTTTGGCCCAGAGACCTGGGGGGCAAGGTCTAAGTTCTTCAGATACTTCTGCTCTGTCGATTAAGGAACAGAAAGCAATATTTAAGAAAAGTTTGAAAAAGAAGATAGCAGAGTTTCAACAAGTATTGATAGAGGATGATGAAGATGATGATTTACTATCTGTTGACAGTTCAGATATCATGAAAGAGGATCCTAAAGATGACAGAAATGAAGAGGATCCTAATTCTACTTCATTTGGCCAAGCTTTGAATACCATTCAATTCGGGTCAGTTTCTCCTACTAAATTATCATGCAATATGATTTTGGTTTTGCCAAAAACTTTTCAGGCTAAGCCTAATCAACCAACTAGTTTGGAAGGAGATGTAGAAGATAAAATAGATGCAATAGTGAAGATAAATGATCAACAAGAGAAGGATTTCCACAAGAATCCATAAGAGTGGAAAAAGATGCAGTGGGAAAAGATGTGGTTGTATTTAGGTCTCCTAATGATGCTTTGGTCAGGCATTTAAAGCCTTTGTATATTATGTTACATGTCAATGGTCAACCTATCAATAAGGTTCTAATTGATAATGGGGCTATTGTCAATATTTTGCCTTCGAGAATGATGAAAGTATTGAACAAGAGTGATGCTGACCTGATTCCAACAGAGGTCACAGTTGGAAACTTTGCAAGAGGATGTTCACCTGCTAAAGGTGTAATCTCTTTACAGTTGCAAATTGGTAATAGAAAGATGAACACCACTTTCTTTGTTATTGACACTTCGTCCAATTACAATGCCTTATTAGGCAGAGATTGGATTCATATAAATGGATGTGTTCCTTCTTCTTTACATCAAGCATTGATATTCCTCACACAAGGGCAGAGTAAGGAAGGTGCAGACATGGAGATCTACTGGGCAGATAAGCATCCATTCAAAGCAGATACAAACAATGTCGAAGCAGGTCTATATGATGAAGACATGTGGCCAGTTAAGATTGAGGAGTCAGAAGTGAAATCAGTAGGTGAAAGTCTGACGGAAAGCCAGTTTCTCAAGTATATCAAAGATGGCTTGCAAGAATTGAGTGAAGATTTTGTTAGACCTAACATAATATTGAGGTCTAGTGACATTGAGTCTAAAGTTTCCCATGTCTAGTGAAACATTGATGTAGACACCTCCCAGACGAGGCATCGCCATACAGTTGTATCATCACTGTGTTTGCTCGATTGGTTGCTCGCTTCATAAACCAAGATCGTGGATACCTCCATGGCTAGAGGTATCGCCACACGATAGCGGTTATCATCAAAACAGAGTCGCCACCTAGTTTGTTAAAGCTAAGAAAACAGATAGAGATTCTGGATACGGAAGCCAAAAGTACAGTAAGGGGAAGGTGTTAGGCACCCCTTTCTGCCTAACCGTGAAGCTAGCCCATAATCATTCAACATAAGACATGTAGATGCTTTATCTAACTCATACACGTAGTCTGTTTTTATGCCTTAAATAGTTAATAAGATGAGCCAGGACTGTAAAGAAACATGCATCTGAAAGCAAGAAACAAAACAAAACTGTGCCAGCAGATCGATCACTCGGCCGGCGAATGGATGTCACGGCCGAGGGATCACGCTGATATCAATGTACCGGCCGAGGCATCGAAGCCCCGGCTGGTGTTCTTCCTCACACCAGACAGAAAGTTTACAGACGATCAGAAAAGCTACGATTACGATTATAGGCAAAAATTAAAACAAACCAGAGGCCGTTGGGCCTCACCACCTTGATCCCTCAGTTGCTTGATTGCTTCGGATCGATCGGGATTGACTGATTGATTGCTCCTTGAATGAAACCCTAGGGTTAGGGTTTGAACTCCGGGGTTGGATCGTCGGATTGATGGCTGCCTTCGGGAGGTTAGGGCTTTTGTAGAGAGGGTTTTTGTGAGTATTTCTGCAGAGTTTCGTGACTGATGAGAGGGTGTAGATCTATCAATTTATGTCTTGTATTTTCGGAGTCCGAGGGTCTCTTTATATAGGCAAAGGGGTGACTCACTCGGTCCAATCAAATCACGGGGATGCAATTGCAATTGCATTGCAATACAAACTCTTCGTTGCAATCCTTGAACGTGGCCCGAACGCATCGGAGGGATCACGGGATTGGTCAGACGACCGACGAAGGTTCGAGAGTTTGGAAAAAGGTCGATCTGGGCCGAGCAAAGGATGTGGCGGCCGAAGAATGGATGTGGCGGCCGAGCCATTGATCTGCGCCGAGGTTTCGATCTCTCAGGAGATTTTGCTAGCAACAAGGTTGCTCGGGTGAGAATGGATGTTAAGGCCGTGGAATCAATGTTGCGGACCGATCGATGGATTTTCCTAACACACTATGTTTCGTCTGAAAGGCTATTTGGCTCTGGATTGGATCCTCTAAGTGGCTCAGAGTTCGTACCATAAGTCCATGGGTTTCACAAGAAAGCAATCGGCAATCATCAAATCCGTATCATCATCGGGATGGTCCCAGGTGGGAGTTGAAATAATCGTTAGGCCAAATTGGGGTGTCTCTGGATGCCCCTCTTTGACTGAGCTCAGACGGATCGCGAGACATGTTTGAGTAATAGTCAAAGCCGTAAAAGCAACTCAATTTGGTCTAACCACTATTCCAAGGGTTTTTGGAAAAAGGTTTTGCTATGGTCGGGCCGGGAGGCTGCTTCGTATTCCTCAAGGGAAATTCAGACTAATCGTAGTTCGAAGGGCAATAAAAGAAAAAGTTTGGAGGATTAGAGACGAGAAGACGTACCTTCGGGCTTAAAAGCCGTAGTGCAACGTACACAGGTAGAGCCAGGGTTTTGGCGGAAAGTAGTTGAAGGAGCGCTGGCTGCCGGGAAGTTTTTGCGGAGAGTTACCTTTAGTATTTTGGGGTCGATCAGTACAAGAGGTGTGTTTGCTTTTCTTGATCATCCTTACTTTGACTGAGGGGAGCTAAGTAGAGTAGCCTATCCTTGCAAATGAGCTGGAAGGAATTGATGTAGTTGGGGCGGAATCCAAGCCATCTGCGGGGATGAATTGGATGCCAGTTTTGAGATAAGGGGTGGAACCCAAATCATCTTCTGGAGACGAGTTGGATGCCATTGCAGGAGGTGTAAGGGCCAGTAACCGGGGCCTAGAGTGCTGAGATGAAGGTACCGAGGCACGGAGCCGGTTGTGATCATGAGGTGAGAGCCTGAGGTTTTGGAGCTTTGAGCTTTGATCGGGCCGAAGCGCGGAGCTGGTTTTGATCATAAGGCGAGCGCTTAGGAGGTGGAACCGAAGCACGGAGCTGGTGTTGCTAGTTCAAAAATCTTTGCCTTCCGGAGGTGAGAACTTGAAAGGTCAGAGCTTCGAGCTTTGACGTGGTTGAAGTAAAGCGAGAGTTTGAGGTGTTGGAGCTTTGAACCGAAGCGCAGAGCTGGCATTGATCATCAGTCTCGAGTAGTCAGGGAGGTTAAAGCTTTGAGCTTGATGTGATTGAACTGAGGCATAGAGCCGGTTGTGTTTTGATGATTTGTGCATGGAGCTTTCTCATCATAAGATTTTGGCTTCGAGCCAGAGGATCGAGTCACCGGGCCGATCAATAAAAACCGAGGCATGGAGCCGGTTGATTGCAAGATTGACCTGCGAGTGAATGAGATATGCAAAACATAGCATGTATATATGATGAGTGTTTGTTAGATGTGAGCAAATATGATGATGGGGATGGTTATGCAGACTCGATGTGTTTGATGCAATATGTGCACGGGCCCGTGCGTGTGTGTTTGATATAAGCTTTGAGCTTCTATCAAGTTCCAGACTTGAGCACTCAGAGCGTAGAGCTCGAGCATTCGGGCGGCGGAATCCAAGCGTTCAAAGTACAGGCTTTGAGCATCCAGTACACAGTGGTTGGGCATTCAAGCGTAGAGCTTGTGCATTCAAGTGTAGAACTTGAGCATCCAGTACACAGTGGTTGGGCTTGATAATTGTTGCTGACGGCGTAGAGCCTGTTTGAGAGTTATTACGGCTTTGAGCCAGTTGAATTGGTTACGGCTTTGAGCCAGCTGAATGGTAGGCTTCGAGCCGCTGAGTCGATAACAGGCGTAGAGCCGTTGAGTAATAGGCTTCGAGCCACATGAGTGGTGCTATGGCATAGAGCCAGTTGAAGCAGTTACGGCTTTGAGCCAGTTGATTACGGCCTAGAGCCAGATAGTTATGGCTTTGAGCCAGTTGAGATGATAACGGCCGTAGAGCCGTTGAAGTGATAATAGGCGTGGAGCCGTTGAGTCGTGGGCTTAGAGCCGCTAAGTTGATAACGGTTACGGCTTCGAGCCAGTTGAGATGATTACGGCTTCGAGCCAGTTGAGAGGTGGAGTCATTTAAAACAACAATCATGGCTTTGAGCCATTGAGTAGTGGGCTTGGAGCCGTTGAAGAGGCATGCAGTTGCTGATGCGGGTGTGGGGCCGTTGAGTAATGGGCTTCGAGCCGTTGGATGAGTTGAACACGGGCTTTGGGCCGCTCGATTGGCGAATACGGGTGTTGAGCCTGCTGAAATGATTGACTTGGTTGGGGTGGCGTAGAGCCTGCTGGGATACTGGGTAAGGAATTGTTAAAGCGGGCGTAGAGTCGCGGAGTTTGATAGTAAGCTTTTGAGCTGCTGAATTGGTAGATATGGGCATGGAGCCATTGAGATGATGTTGATTTTGTCCATCAGTGATAAGCTTTGGTCAGCAGTTTGCGGAGAGAGAGCTTTCTTGTGCTTGGGCGTGCCCCCCAAGGCTAGTTTTGATCACTTTGTATTTGCTTGGAGGTGCCCCCAAGGCTGACTCTGTCATTGGTTTTGTTGGTCACGGACCCAAAACGTCATATTGGCTTGAGTTGGTGCACTGAACAAAATCCACTGGGGTTAAAGAAAATTGATTGGAGGGCCAGGAGATCGATCCAGCGGCCGAAGTATTGATGTCTCGACCGAGGAATCAATGTCGCGGCCGTGGGAACGTTAAGAGTCAGAAAATCTATTTAAGTTTGGTTTAATCGATCTCGCGGTTCATTTTTCTCTTCCCCTTCTTCCTCTCCTGTTCTCCGTTCTTCTCATCCTCCGACGATCACTGCCGTTCCTCCGACCACCGTTCGGCCGCCGTCATCACTGTTCACCGCTGGCTGCCATTGTCTCCGGCCGTTTGGTAGTTGCTACTTCCCCTCTTTCTTTTTCTCGTGATGGCTACGCCACCTTCTACAGACGCGGCGGGTTCTTCCTCGCGCCCTCCATGCAGGTGCGAGTATCCTTCGTCAGACGAGGAGGCGATCGAGGAGCCGGGTTCGTTCGACGCGACTGTTTACGTTTTTCCTTCGCGTAGACTGGGTTACGGCGGTTTCTTGCAGTACCGTCCTCCCGTTGGTGGCCCAGGGACCGAGGTAGTTCGCCGAGAGCCTGAGCGGCATTTGAGCATCCTCAATGTTACGGTAAGTTTCCTGAAAAGTAAAAGTTTTACTTTTAGTTCAATATTCAATCTTGCATTATTTGAAGATAAGTCTGATTCTCGGGATAAAATCCCTTTAAGCCAGGGGCGTAGATGATAAGGACTCGTGATTGAGTCGAAATGGTTTTAAAGAAATTAAAATAATTGTGCCCCCTGTTTTTAGGCAATGCATGCTTTAAGATTGTTTTAGTTTGATGCCCCCTAGCTTTCATTAGTTTATGTGATTATGCAGTTAACTCCCTTTTCATCTTTGGCAGAGAAATAGGAGGCTCGAGGCTCGTGGTGGAGGTAAGGAGGCGCACAAATGGCTCCTAGTGTTGCCTGAGCAGGCTCGAGAGATAGTGCGTGCTACTGGCTTTGAGGCATTCATCTTAGGCCTCGACCTTCCGAAGGTTGATTGGTCGTTGATGACCTCGCTGGTTGAGAGGTGGTGGGATACCACCAATACATTCCACTTCCCTTCTATTGGCGAGATGACTATCACTCCGGGTGATTTTTCTTTGCTGACCGGTTTGCGAGTAGGCGGGATTCCTCTTCGGGTTGATCCCCGGATCTGGGAGTGGACAGGGGCTTTGGAGTGGTTCTTGGGCAAGGTACCCCCTCTTCATTCTCGAGGCCACACTGATCTCTCTTGGCTTATCAAGACATACATGAAGGCTGACATTCTGACCCAGGTGAGTGTGGAGCAGCTGACACAGGCCTTTCTTCTCTACGTCCTTGGGCAAACGTTGTTTGCCAACAAGGACAGCTCGGTGCACACACAGTTTTTAGTCCTTTTACAGCATTTGGGGGATATTCGGGGGTTCGATTGGGGAGCAGCTGCCTTGGCTACTTTGTATGGCAATCTCGGAGCTTGTTCTCGGGACAAAAGTCCCATCCTTGGAGGTCACTACCGGGTGCTCGAGGTATATACATTTCTCTTTTACCTCCTTTCTTGTTTTGCTTTTTTGCTAGTACTGAACTTGTTTGCTAATTTGTCTTTTCCTTTTCAGCTCTGGGCTTTTGAGTATCTCCTCCCATTTCCTACCGGTACCAGGCATAGGAATATGAACACCATTCCTCGCTATGGGCGGTGGTTGGCGGGACAGCGGAAGCCGCGGTCACCAGTTTTGAGCCTTCCTGAGTGGCGGCGAGTCTTGGACCGGTTGACGGTCGATCAGGTACTTCTCCTCTCCTTTCCTTATTCTTAGATTTCCATATCCTTGGGCTATAGCTGATTTGACCTTGTTTTGCAGGTACGGTTTGATCCTTGGGGGTGTGTTCCTGGGGATGCCTTTCTCACGCGTTCTAGAGTCTTGGACCGTACTCGCAGCTTGCTTGAGGGTCCATTTTGCCGAGCTTGGTACCTGGGTGATCGGGTGGCCAGCCAGTGGCGCCCGCGTGCTGAGGCACTCCAGTTCTTTCCTCCCCCTCCGCCAGCGTCGATGAGGTCCACCTCTTCGATGTCTAAAGCTGATTTGAAGAACGCTCGGATCAGAGACTGGGCAGGCTTGCTCCTCTTGGCGGGTGACTACATGGAGTACTGCCGCCTTTTCTTGGCTCCTGTTGCTGCAGCTCCTCCTGTTGCAGCTCCTCCTGCTGTTCCCGTTTGGCCACGGGCCCCTTCTTTTGTCTCCTTCCATTCTGATGATGGAGAGGAGGAGCGTCTAGCGCTTACTTCTTGCGCGACCCAGCTTTATACGTTGCAGGCTGGGGTTTCACAGGTATCATCCTTCTTTTGCACTTGCTTATTTGATATCTGCTTTTTCAATGCTTTGAAATATTTGATTTGCCTTTGCAGGTGCCTGCGGAGGTGGTGCAGGAGTGGCTGCATGCCTATCAGAGTGCGGAGGCGTTGGTCCGGAGACAGCGCCGTAGGATCCTTGAGGTATGACTGTCCCACGTTTTCCGTTTGTTTTCCATATCTTCTTGATTCTGAGCGCTTGTATCCTCTTTTGGGTGCAGCTTGAGGCTGAGCGAGCACCAGTTGCTGATAGAGGGGACGTGGAGGCTAGCGGACAGTCCTTGCCTTCTTCCCAAAGATCGCCTAGCTTTTAGGGCTTCTTTTTCTTTTTCCTGTTCATAGTTAGTGGAAGATAGATAGAAACTATATTTGTATAGTGAAAGCAACCACAGCAATGGTTTTGATTTAATGGTTTTATGAAATGCTTTTTGTGTCCCTGAATGCATGTGATAGCCAAAGCATGGCTTTGAACAAGTGTTTACTGATAGACAGTAGTTTGTGAAAAGGAAATGCTGGCCGAATAATCGATTACTCGGCTGAAAAATTGTTGTTGCGGCCGATGTATTGATTATTCGGCCGCTACTTCTATTTTCCCAAGGAAGTTAGGTTTTGCTTTAGCCAAGTGGCATTCTTGTTCCACATTCCTTTGTATGCTTAGTCTTTGATTTCCTGTCTTTTGCTTTTGCCATGTTCTATAGTCCGTTTGCCAAACTCGAAAGTTTTCGAAGTTTCTTGCTCATTATATCGATGACCTTTAAGTTAGAAGGGATGAACAGCAATTCTCGTGTTCTTTAGTCGTTGCCAATTCCTTGAAAACAGCATACTTATCTTTTGCGAGCTCAATACGCAGGGTTAGCTATACCTATCATTGAGTACAAACACATTGATGTTTTCCTTCTTTCCAAATGTTTGGGCCGTATCTCATGGAGAGATTGCCTACGTATCCCGATCAGGGAATCAGGCCATAAACATAGTTCCTAGATAACGACCTTTGAGGTTGGGTTTCCACTCGGGGTCTTTTTCCTCACATGCTCTAAGTTTTGCCTAGGTTACCTGATGGAGGTTGAGTCCCTAGCGAGCTTTTGAATGCCTTAACTTTTGCCTAGGCTGCATTTTGCATTTTCTTGCCCTAGCAGGCTTTGCTCTTACTTTTGCTTGGGCTACTTGGTCACCCAACGAGCACTTCCCTCACAAAAATGTTCTTGTATTTGACTTGGAGATGTTTTCATGAATCTCCCCTGTATTTGTACCTTCGTAATGGGCAAGCTAACCTTAAGTGTTCTCCCAGAGATAGCATCTTCTTTCCAAGTTTTGACAAAAACCTAGTTTCTTAAGTAACTAAAGTTCATCCCTTCTTTCTTTTTGACATCGATACAGGGAACTTGATTCCTTGAAATTTCCCTTGCTTGGCAAAGAGATTATAGCATTCCAGCAATTGCAATTTAAAATTTCAAACCATTGAATAAGCATAGTTTTAGAAAATAAAACAGAAATTCACTTAGCAGAAATGAAATGCCCAAACAGGGGCCCAAAAACATATCCTAGCTTGATTTAATAAAAGCAGTGTTTTAATGTTCTTTGCCATGTTGTGACTGCAGCATTCAGGGGTCGCCTTCCTTTGCTTTGATTTCCTCAATTTTATACTCTTGTCCACCCTCTTCTTTGCCAAACAGAGCCTTTGAACTGGGTCCATTCATGATGCTTGCGCAGGGGCTACTTCTTTGGGACATAAGTAGTCCCCAAAGGGAAATGTCAACTTGGACTTTCTCTTCTTCTTCATCTTTGTCGATTGTGTAGTTATGGAGGAAATTATTTACCCCCTCTTGGCTGAATAGGGATACTAAGGAGATTCCATCGAGTGGATCATCGCATTCTCCTTCCAATTCATTAAAGCTCCCCTCCCCTGTTTGATACAGGTCTACGCATGTGAAATCTAGGTCCTCTTCTTCCACTATCCACTGGCTGTAGTTGCATACATCATAAGGATTGACCCATGGCTGCATTTGAAATTCTTCCACCTTTTCTACGAGATTGATTGTTTCCCAGACAATGGGAGGCGTCGGAATTCTAGGGCGGTTAATAGGTACCACTATTTGAGCAGGCTCGAAGCGGGCATGCCTTCTCATCATAATGACCCTTTCTTTCTCCTTCTTTCTATTCTCAAACCAGATACATAGCCATTCATCATTTTCCACAAACGGGATATCAGGATCCTCTAAATTGTGTTTTGCCCAGGAGTGCTCCCTCCACTTCCTTAGTTCTTCCTCCTTTGCTCGTTCTTCCTCGTCACTCACGTCGGGATCAATGACTTCTGATTGATCGGACTCAACATCTTCTTCCTCTTCCATCATGAAACACTCATCCTCCTCTGGGAAGGTTAGGGTTGGTTTGGCTTGGTTGTTTTGGACAATGTACTGGCCAGGATTATACGCGGGGTTGTGGGATAGGTTGATGAGATTGATAGCTCAGGGTGGCTCAGTGTTGGGTGCTTTGGTTTGTGCATCAGGTTGTGGGGGTTTTATGGTGCGGCTATCAATGAGATCTTGGATGTCATGACGAGGCCGTATGCAATTGTCTGTTTCGTGCCCAGCATGTCGATGGTAAGCACATTGCTTGTTTGGATCATGGTTTGGGCCATAGGGTGGCGGAGGAAGTGGTTTGTTCAAGGGTTTGAGATGCCCTTGACGACTTAGAATGGTTAAGGCTTGGGAGGGAGTCATATAGAGAGGACTAAAATTACGGCGGGGCCGGTTCGAGCTTCGGGATGGGCTAGCTTGGAAAGGATCTTGTGGTGAGGCTGAGTTAAGGGCGTTGACAGAGGAGTGAGATGTACGAGTTGAAAAGGTTTTCTTAGGTGGAGGAGTTTCTTCTTTCCTAATGAGCCCTAGTTTGAGTCCTTCTTCAATCTGTAGCCCAGTAGCATGCAAGCGCTTGAAATCGGTGATAGCCTGCGTGTAAATGTGCTTGAGATACTTGGGGTTGCAGATTCTTGACAACTATCCTCACTTGATCCTCCTCAGAGGGGCGACTCTTCATTTTGGCAGCCTTTTTACTCTACCTTGCCACGAAGGTGACAAAGTCTTCGTTTGACTCTTGTTTGGTCATTTCTAAATCTCGGGTGGTTAGCTCAACTTGGACATTGTATGCATACTGCTTGATGAAAGCATTGCCGATCTCAGGCCAAGTGTGGTAGTGTTCGAACTCCAAGGTGAGGAACCAGTCGAGAGCACTCCCAGTGAGAGTTCTTTGGAATAGTTGAGAGATGAGCTCATCATTCAGTCCCATCGGCTTCAGGGTGTTGATGACATGACGGACATGGCTGGTAGGGTTGCCAGTTCCATTGAACTTCTCGATGTTTGGCATTTTGAACTTTTCAGGAAGTTGGGAATCAGGGAAGAGACAGAGTCCTTCAAAGTCCAAAATTTGGTCTCCTTGGGAACGGGCCAAGGCGTGCTTGATTTCTTTGACTTGCTTGGCTAACTCAGGGTTTTCGGGCCTATTCTCGTTTGCCATTGATCTCTCTTCATCTTCAGCATCTCTTGCTGCCTTTTCCGCTAGCAAAGTAGCGATTTGAGCCTGAAGTTCAGCGATAGTGGCGTCGTTGTCTGCCATGGGAATAGGAGGATTGCTTGACGAAGCTTGGGGTTGGTGTTGCCGAGAAGATGACCGCGAAGTCCCAGGAAGTGATTGGGACCGTTGCGGTGAGGGTGTTCGGACTGGTGAAAACGACAGGCAAGATGGCTACAGTGGCCTCTGTTTGGCGTGACTTCGGGTGTTGTAAGAGTATAAAATTGGTTGTGGTTGCTTTCTTGATTTACCAATTGTGCCTGCTTGAAAAGTAGAGTACCTGTAAGTCAGTAGTACTTGGCTTGTATAGGGCTAGGATTTGGGCTAAAAATCCCAGCCCTTCTGCACAGAGAGAGTTAATACAATATGATACAGGGTGTGAGGAAGAACTTGGAAGCAAGATGCAAGTAGGTTCCTAACCTGTAGGTTCCTGCCTTAGTTTGATAAGTTCTATGGCTTTCTAATACATGTAAGGTTTTTGGTAGTCTCAGGGTGCTCCGTTGTCAAAGGGCACCAATCCTTTCACCAGCCCATCATAGGCGGCAAGTGGGTGATTCCCTTTTTGATATACCAAAAGGTACAAGTGACTGTGGAGTTTGCTAGAACCCCTAACATAGCCCATGTCATGCCGGGATATTAGGTGAACTCAATGAGGCTTGCCTGCTCAATGCATATGATAAATGAATTAAATAAGGCACGTATTAGTCTTATGTTGAACTTTTTGGTTATGGCTCTCATGTCCCCAGCAGAGTCGCCAGAAAAATGTAGACACCTCCCAGACGAGGCATCGCCATACAGTTGTATCATCACTGTGTTTGCTCGATTGGTTGCTCGCTTCATAAACCAAGATCGTGGATACCTCCATGGCTAGAGGTATCGCCACACGATAGCGGTTACCATCAAAACAGAGTCACCACCTAATTTGTTAAAGCTAGGAAAACAGATAGAGATTCTGGATACGGAAGCCAAAAGTACAGTAAGGGGAAGGTGTTAGGCACCCTTTTCTGTCTAGCCGTGAAGCTAGCCCATAATTATTCAACATAAAACATGTAGATGCTTTATCTAACTCATACACGTAGTCTGTTTTTACGCCTTAAACAGTAAATAAGATGAGCCAGGACTGTAAAGAAACATATTTCTGAAAGCAAGAAACAAAACAAAACTGTGCCAGCAGATCGATCACTCGGCCGGCGAATGGATGTCGCGGCCGAGGGATCACGCTGATATCAATGTACCGGCCGAGGCATCGAAGCCCCGGTTGGGGTTCTTCGTCACACCAGACAGAAAGTTTACAGACGATCAGAAAAGCTACGATTACGATTATAGGCAAAAATTAAAACAAACCAAAGGCCGTTGGGCCTCACCACCTTGATCCCTCAGTTGCTTGATTGCTTCGGATCGATCGGGATTGACTGATTGATTGCTTCTTGAGAAACCTAGGGTTAGGGTTTGAACTCCAGGTTGAATCGTCGGATTGATGGCCGCCTATGGAAGGTTGGGGCTTTTGTAGAGAGGTTTTGAGAGTATGATTCGAGTATCGTGGCTGATTTGAGGGTGTAGGTCTATCAATTTATGTGTGTTTATTTTCGGATCCGAAGGTCTCTTTATATAGGCAAAGGGTGACTCACTCGGTCCAATCAAATCACGGGGATGCAATTACAATTGCATTGCAATACAAACTCTTCGTTGCAATCCCTGAACGTGGCCCGAACGCATCGGAGAGGCGGTGGGATTGGATCAGACGACCGACAGAAGGTTCGAGAGTTTGGAAAAAGGCCGATCTGGCGGCCAAGCAAAGGATGTCGCGGCCTTAGAATGGATGTGGTGGCCGAGCCATTGATCTGGCGGCCGAGGTTTCGATCTCTCAGGGAGATTTTGCTAGCAACAGGTTGCTCGGGTGAGGAATGGATGTTAAGGCCGTGGAATCAATGTTGTGGCCGATCGATGGATTTTCCTAACACACTATGTTTCTGTCTGAAAGGCTATTTGGCTCTGGATTGGGTCCTCTAAGTGGCTCAGAGTTCGTACCATAAGTCCATGGGTTTCACAAGAAAGCAATCAGCAATCATCAAATCCGTATCATCATCGGGATGGTCCCAAGGTGGGAGTTGAAATAATCGTTAGGCCAAATTGGGGTGTCTACAATTGAGTCTTGTAGATGAAGAGTTGGCTACTTTGAAAGCCACTTTCAAAAGACTGTTTTCTTTTATTGTGTCTAGAAGATTAGAGGCTGATGAGCCTATTTCTTGTAATTGGGCAGAGTGTGTGATAGACGATAGTCCCTTAACTTTGAAAGAATTAGCTATGGAAGATCTCAAAGCTGCTCCTGCTAAGCTTGATGATCTTAAAGTAGAAGTTAAAGATCCGTTAGAGGATTTTAATGTAGGGACAGAAGAAGATCCTAAAATTCTTCATGTATGTGCTTCTTTACCTGATGAAATGAAGGATCGTTTGAAGTACTTGTTATCTGAGTTTAAAGATTGTTTTGCTTGGGATTATGGTGATATGCCTGGTTTAGATAGATCATTGGTAGAACATAAAATTCCTATTAAAGAGAATTTTGTCCCATATCAACAGACTCCAAGACAAATGACTCCTGAAGTGCAGAAAGGAGTAAAGAAAGAAATGGAAAGATTATTCCAAGCCAAGTACATAAGGCCTGTTCGATATGTAGAATGGATTTCTAATGTTGTTCCTGTGATTAAGAAAAATGGGAAAATTAGAATATGCATCGATTTTAGAAATCTGAACACAGCATCTCCTAAAGATGAATATCATATGCCTGTTGTGGATCATCTAGTGGACGCAACTGCAGGCCACCGATTTCTCTCTTTCATGGATGGGTATTCTGGTTACAACCAGATATTTATTGCCAAAGAAGATACTCACAAAACTGCATTTAGATGCCCAGGATATATTGGGTTATTTGAGTGGGTTGTAATGGCATTTGGATTAAAGAATGCTGGTGCTACTTATCAGAGAACTATGAATGTAATCTTTCATGATCTAAATGGAAGATTCATGGAAGTTTACATTGATGATGTGGTTGTAAAATTCCATACTTTTGATGACCATATTGACCATTTAAAACAGGTCTTACAAAGAATGAGGCAATATAACTTGAAGATGAATGCAACTAAATGTGCTTTTAGGGTTACTGTTGGAAATTTTCTGGGATTCCTAGTTCATAAGAAAGGAATTGAAGTTGATAAGAATAAAACAAAAGCAATTTTAGAAGCACAACCACCAACAAACAAACAAGAATTACAACAGTTCTTGGGACAAGTTAATTTTTTAAGGAGGTTTATTTCTAATTTATCTGGAAAGACTCTTGCTTTCTCACCACTTCTGAAATTGAAATCTCAGAAGGATTTCAGATGGGAAGACGAGCATCAAAAAGCTTTTGAGTTTTTAAAACGATCATTAGTTAAACCTCCTGTGTTAATGCCACCCATATTTGGTAAACCTCTGAAATTATATATTTTAGTTAGTCACCAGTCAATTGGCAGTCTTTTAGCTCAAGATAACGAGAATGGTCATGAGCAAGCAATATATTACCTTAGTAGAAGGTTGAATGATTGTGAAATAAAATATAAACCAGTTGAAAAAATATGTTTAGCATTGTATTTCTCTGCAATTAAATTAAGATATTACATGTTGCCATCGACGGTACATGTGATTGCACAGACTGATATTATTAAATATATTTTAACAAGGCCAATACTAAGAGGAAAACAAGGTAAATGGCTCTTGGCTTTGGTTGAATATTGTTTGCAATATATGCCTCAAAAGGCAGTAAAGGGTCAAGCATTGGCTGACTTTTTGGCAGATCATCCTAATATGATGTTGGAAAAGGATGAATTTGAAATTCATTTAGTGGAGATAAAACCTTGGAAAATGTCATTCGACGGGTCTAAGACCGATAGAGGTGTTGGGGCCGGAGTAGTTTTTACTTCTCCAAAAGGAGAGTCACTACAGTTCTCTTTCCAGTTAGATGAAAGTAGAATTCTGTCTAATAATCAAGGTGAATATGAAGCTTTGATTATTGGATTAGAAATAGCTAAAGAATTGAATATAAGACATTTAAACATCACAGGTGACTCACAACTAGTAATTCGACAAGTGACACGTGAGTATAAATGTAATCATCCATTATTGGAATTATAATTGCAAAAGGTCAGAACTTTCATGCCATATTTTGATGATGTGAAATTGGAGCATATTTATAGACTAGAGAATGGTGAAGCCAATCAAATGGCACAAATTGCTTCTGGAGTAAAAATTCCAGAAGGTCAATATGAAAAGTTAATAAGAATACAGAAAAGATTTTTGCCTTTCTCCATCGAGAGGAATATAGGTGATATTGATGTTATGGAAATAAGCCTAATTGATGATTGGAGAGTTCCAATAAGAAAGTTTTTGAAAAATCCGAATGAGAAAGCAGATAGAAATGTGAAACAAAGAGCTATTAATTACATTTTGTTGAGTGATGATCTATTCAGAAAATCATCGGATGGAGTGTTATTGCTATGTATTGCAAAGCCTCAAACCATGACAGTTATGGGAGAAGTCCATGAAGGGATTTGTGGTTCTCATCATTCTGGAGAAAAAATGAAATGGCTAATTAGAAGATATGGCTATTTTTGGACAGATATGAGAAAAGAGTGCATTACTTATGCAAAGGGATGTCAAAAATGTCAACAATATGGACCAATACAAAGGCTTCCAGCTTTCCCCTTACAGTCAATCGTGAAACCATGGCCTTTCAGAGGTTGGGCAATTGATATGATTGGAGAAATTATTCCACATTCTTCTCTACAGCACGAATATATTATGGTAGCTACAGATTATTTCACAAAATGGACAGAAGCAATCCCTTTAAAAAGTGTAGCTCAAAAACAAGTGATTGACTTTCTGGAGGAATACATTTTTTGTCGATTTGGTATTCCTGAAACAATCACTGTTGACCAAGCATCAGTGTTTAATGGTCAAGAGGTTATGGCTTATGCTAAATCTTTTGGAGTAAAAATCTTGAATTCTTCACCTTACTATGCCCAAGCAAATGGGCAAGTGGAATCAACAAACAAAATTATAAAAAACACGTTGTCAAAAATGATCACAGATAACCCTAGAGAATGGCATGAATTACTGCCAAAACTGTAATGGGCATATAGAACATCAAAAAGGGACAGTACCAAAGCAACACCATATGAATTGGTGTACGGACAAGCTGCGGTTTTGCCTGTTGAAATCAATATTACTTCTCACAGGGTGGCAAGACATTATGATCCTGGTAATTTTGAATTTGAGGAAGCCATGTACGAAGAGATCGACAGACTAGAAGAATCCAGAATTGATGCTTTGAATAATATCCAGACTCAGTAAAAGAAATTGGAAAGAGCATATAATAAAAGAGTCCATGAGAAATCATTTGCTGAAGGAGATTTGGTTTGGAAAGCAATTCTACCTTTGGATAAGAAAAAGAAAAGAAAATTTGGTAAATGGTCCCCAAATTGGGAGGGACCATTCCGTGAGTTAAAAGTCCTGAGAGGAGGAGCATATCAGTTAGAATCAGTCCTTGGAGTAACACATGAAAGGACAATAAATGGGAAATATTTGAAGGAATATTTTCCATCTCCTTGGGATTCAGTCGATTTGTGAGATTTCTAATGAAAGTCAGTCACGAGGGTTAAGTTGAGTAACAAAGAAACCACGTAATAGGTTTCATTTTGATTTACAATGAATATTTAGACATCTAGATTAAAGAAACGATATTGTTTAACACTGAAAATAATGAAGCCATAGATCAACACAGATTGCCTATCAATTAAGGCATACTTTTCATTTTTCATATAATAAAGTCCAAAGCCTGTCTAAAAGGCAAAGCAAATGAAAAATACCTATATAAAAGGTAAGAGATTACAAACAAAATAAAATTAGACTCTATAAAGTCTAAACTTCAGCGACAGGGATGGGATTACCATCAGTGTCGAGTTGCACAATTTCAAAATAATTGGGGAAGCTCCAAGTCACAAAACCATGAAATTGCACCCAAGCATATGTCAGGAAGTCGTGTTCTCTGTCTCGAGCAGCTTCCTCTGCATCCATTCTTATTTTCTTTTCTATCATAGGCCTCATGGCCATCACTTTCCGTTGAGCATGAACTTGAAGCTCAGCCCTTTTGCGTGCCCTTGTCAACTGCCAGTTTTGATGTTTCTTGAGGAGAGCATTGGATGGATTGGGAGGCAGTTCCCAGTGTGAGCTGTCAAGGTCCATTATTTTGTTATGCAGACTGATTACCTTATCATGTTGTATCTGATAGTCAATCCAAAAAGGATCATAATGGGCAGCCGTGCATGCCCTCATCCAAAGCCTTATGAGAGGCAAGGATGCTTTGAACCCATTAAGATGGGTAGTAATCATAATGCTCTCATGAAATTGGAGAGTCTCACATGCCCATAGAAAATTTAAGTAAGGGACATGTTCTTCCAGAATGTGAATATCTAAAAAAGCAAAAGCAGCCAGTAATTCTTTGGCTGTTGTTTCATCAGACTCTCTATAAGGTAAATATCCCGATTGAGCAGCATGAGTTAGTGGAGGATCAAACCTCAGCCTCTCGAGTTCTTGAAACCAATCAGGGTTCTCAGGCAGAGGGATAAGATTGGGCTCATCATCAGAAAAGCCATCAGGGTAATGAGGCTTTCGTACTACTTCTCTCCAGTAGCATTGTTGATTTTTAGCCCTTTCGAAGAGGGATTCGTAATTTTCCAAACACGGCTTACCACCTGCCTCTGCTAGTTGGAATGGTATAGGCTTGAATGTGGAGGAAAGCAGCGCATCCAGCAGTGTAGCTCTTGGTTCATCTCTGGCCCAAGCAAATTGGTAACTCACTTTGACATGAGAGCGTCGAACACAAGAGTTTGGGTAGAGTGGTGGCTCTTCCATTCTTACTACCACCCTTTCCGTGGGTGGAACATTCCATGCAGCCGGAGGATTGGATGGAGAAAGATCATCCCATCCAGTAGCTACAATGAGAGAGTATGGATCACAAGCAGACGAACTAGCTCCTTCAAAAATTGGAAGGTTAATCTCACTATCGATTTTTCATATCTTTGGGGTTTTGATCTTGGTTTGACATTTTGGACGGAAGGAAAAGAGTTTGATTTGTTATGAGCAAAAGAAAAATGATCAATGACTGATTTAAAGGCATCATAGTAACTGCCAACGTAGTGGCAATTCAGCTTTCTGAATGTGTTCAGTTTCAAAGGGTTGTGGAACTGACGATTCGGTTTTTGAAGCGCCATGGCCTTGATCCCCGCTTTTATCGAAAAGTGGGAGAGTTATTTGACAAGTTGACCGCATGCATATTAATTAGACTTATGTATTTAAGATCGTTATTATTATCAACTTATAAAAGTTGGGTACAGGTTAAGGCCCCGTCGAGTAGGGGATAATAATCAAGTAGGAGTACTGTGATTCATTGAGACAAAGAAAAATTGCATAAATATTAAGCAGAGCCTCTTGAGGCTAGTAATAGTGGGATCACAAGTCAAAAGTTATAAAAGAGTACTGTTATAAAAAGGAAAAACATCCTAATTTCAATCAGTTATGAGGCCTGACAAAAAGATAGGCCAACTACAGGTAACTACTGAATTCTTGATTTAAATTCCATAAAGTAGGTTACAAAGTAACTCCATTGATTATCTATAATTTTGAATCTTGATTGATTCTTCAAATAATCATCTCTAGTCACAGAAATCATTGCTTTGAGTCCTTGTTCATCATGAGGAATGGCAGCCAAGTCATGGTTAATGAGCTGCTTCTGAGCTAGCAATGATATCCTTTCATCCTTGATCTTACCCAAACGGACAAGCAATTCAGCTTCCTCTGTGTCTAGCTGGCGCAACTTATCTTTCAACTGAGAAATGGAGTGCCCCATTGTATCAAGTTGGCCAGAAGTATTGGCGAACTGGTTCATGATGTTTAATTTCTCTTTCATCTCTTTCTGACAGTAAGCTGCAACAGGCAAATTCTTGCTCAGGTTTGACCAGAGCTCCTCAAGTTCAATATGTTCTAGGTCCGGAAGAATTCTCCTGTTGATCAAGTGATTGACACAGCTGGTGAAAGCTGGAACATGATCAGTAGCAACCTCAGCCAAAGGGAGTTCCAACATCCTAAAAAATGATTTCACCTCATTTTTGGTTTCTTCACTTAATTGGCAGAATGAGGATGGAGTAAGAGATTTTGAAAATTCAGACACTGATCTAGAATAAGACTCAGAATAAGTCTTGGCTTGGTTGAGCATAAGATCAAGATCTGAAATAGGAGTGTGGGCCAATACAGGGTCTGCTACGGTATGGTATCCTTCCTTATTGACAGAGGAAGGTGAAGCTACAGAAGTACTAATAAAAATGGGTCCTTGCTCAGGGATTGAAGGAACCTCTGTGGTCTGTGGTTGATCCTGGATCTTAGTAACCTCTGTCAGTAATGGAGCCTCATGTTGAGCAGGTATAATAGATGATGGCACATTCACCTCACCCGCAACTTCCAAGGGAGTAGAAAGAGAGGGTTCTGCATTTCTCTCATCAGTAGATCCTTGCTCATGTGGGGATATTGATTCAACACCTTGCTAAATTATTTGAGGTATGGAATCAGTGTGACCATGAGAAACAACATCAAGATTGAAATCAAAAGGTGTTCCATCACCTCCAAGAGATTCTCCGCCCTGAATAGGAGTATCTGACAAGGGATTGATAGCTGATTCATCTATCATTTGGCCATCAACTATCAATTGGCTGTCAGCTGAGATATTGACCAATCCCTTGGTAATGTTTGCCACTGATGTTGATCCAGTTATACCTACTATACAGCCAGGCCCTTGGTAAAAGGAAGCCAATTTGGTTGTTCTTCAACTCTTGGGTTATATAGAACTCTGAAGTAGAACTTGAAAGAAGTGTTCTCTTGTCTAGGCTCATAAGATATTAGATGCTCTGCATAGCTCAAACATTCCCCACCATCAACACGTTTAGGGAAGAAACTCATAGGCCTTATCGATGGAAAATAAGCATACAGCCAGGCCTGAAGTATCCAAAAGGGCCCTCCACAGTTGTTAGTTATCTTACTCTGTACAAATGTCCACAGACCCTTATAAAGAGTGCCCAAAATGACGGGAGCTAAAGCAAGCTTCATACCTTGAGCCAAACAGATGGCCAGACGGACATATTCTTGGGTAACTTTCACACCCGAGACACAAAGAACATATTTACTGAGCCAATATGTGTAAAAAGCTATCTTCTCCCAAACTGTTGGCCTCACATTTTCAGGCCCAACGTATCGAGTTAAAAAGCCAGTATAACTACTTGAACCTTCGAAATCAAATGGTGATTCATAAGGTTGGTGATCAAGGGTAGCATTAACTTCAATACCAACAGCTGAGAAACCAGTAAGATGACAGATGTCTAAAACAGTGGGAGACATTGGGCCACGCGGGAAGACAAAAGCATTTGATGAAGTTGACCAGAAGCAAGATGCTGCGGCAATCAAGTTAGGGTTTAATACCATTGATTGAGTAGAAAGGTCTATAGCTTCACTAAGGTTCATATCCAACCATTCAGAATAAAAATACCCTTTCATTCTATCTACCCATTTCACCCAAGAAGGGGTAACAGAGGGCCATGATCTAATTGTTCCTCTCGTAGACCAACCAGTACGGTGAAGACCCGGTAAAGAAAGCATCAATGGTTATTCATTATTACTGGATCATAAGTCGGTAATGCTGCAGGAGCAGTTGGGTGAAAAATTGGTCCAAGAATGAAATTTGTAGCACTTTTAGACGTGGGAATAAAGAATTGATTCACCTATGGTGCCTCCCTGAGGCATTGGGGGTATCTTGGAAGATCCGACTCGACAGAAGTCTTAGGTTTTGATGAAGGGCTTTGTATCCGTGCTTCATTAGACTTTTGAGTTGAAGACTTGGACGGAGATTTCAAGGATTTGGATGTCATTGACGAAGCTTTCTTAGGCGCCATAACTATGGGGGAAAGAATTTCAAAAGGAAAGTGAAAACAAAAGTAACTGTGCCCTAACTTTTACAGTAAAGGGTATATATGAGCGTTTGAAAAAACCTAGTAGACTTCACAGGGATTTATTTACTTGAGTTAAACGTTTTAACTCAAATAAATAAGGGGGGCATTGTTTGCTCCATTACTGTGATTTTCCTAGACCCGTCGATTGAACGACACGTGGCATGTTGAGAAAATATTATTAAGGGATTGAAAGGTAATTGAAGTATACCTCAAATATTACAGATAAACCAAATCAAGCAAAAATGAAACTGTTACAAAGTTTGAAATATGACTGACCCGTCGAGTGGCCCGTCGAGTGGCCAATACATGGTATATTTTCAGTTAATCACTAAGTGTGATTGGACTTGCTACTCGTGACATCTCATGTACAGGTGTTGAAAGGAGAAATGTGCAGTTATTTCCATGATCTAGATGCAGTTATTCATCGTCATTGGAAACGTGAGCAGTTTTTTCAGCCAGAAAAGAATCAACCGCTCGTATAGGCTCAACTGCCACCGTGGAGGGAAGATGCAAATTTGAATTGGAGAAGGCCTCTATTTATGCTTGAGATCGTGACAGATTACAGACACACAAACAACGCCAATCAGGCCTTTATCTTTTTCTTTTCTAGGAGTAGCTATAACTTGTAATTGTTCACTCAACTCTCTCCGTTGATTGTTCTTCTACTTGGAAGTTTAATAAAGTCCATTTATTTTACTTCTTCCATATTCCACCCACTTCATTGTTTGCTTCCAGAGAAGTGCTGAAACACGGCAAGGAACCAAACTCCACCTTACCATACCCACATCCCAGCAAATCACAAAACCAAATCCCGTCGATCACCCGTCGAGCGGATCCAACTAGAAAAATAGTTAACAATCCCCACCTCAAATACCACTACCATTAATAAGCTGTCCTCGTATCCTCACCATATGCGTGATGTAAAGAATGGCACTCATGGTGAATGTAATGGAGACGATGGTTCTCATGATGTGAGCGATGTTGAAGACAAAGAATAATTAGAGATCCTCTCGCGCGATCTGATGAAGAGATCCTTTTGTTTTTGCCTGTTATTCAATATGTAATACAGCTCACTCGACAATAGATTCCCAACAAAATCCACTTTCTTTTTTTTTTCTTTTTTTTTGGTGTCAAAGATTAGGATATCATCATTGATAAGAGGGGCAAACGATCAATACATCAAAATTAGGGGCTCATCCTCGTGAAGCGAGGAAGCGAGTCAAAGGGGGGATAAAATTCCCACTTACGAACTCCACTCCCTCTCACAGTATTATTGGCTACTAAGTGAGCCACTGAATTGCCACATCTCCAAACAAAACTAACCTTCGATCCATCAAAAGATAACCGCAACTTGTTCACATTAGCAATGACCACACCCACTTCCATTACTTACTTCCACCTGGCACCTGCCTTTGAATCAGATTGATCACATGCTGCAAATCCCCCTTCCAAAAGAACCAACTTCAAACCCAACTCCTGCTCAAGAATAAGACTCTCTTGGCTGCCAAAGCTTCTATCACCACTGGGTTTGTCGAGTTGCCGTAGTGCACTACTCTGGCTGCTTTGAATGCCCCGTTGTTTGCTTGATCTCAATAATTAATGGTCCCGATTAAAAACAAACTATCATGGAAAATTTTGTTTTTAATCTGAACCGTTAAAAAAAACTTTTAGATGACCGCAATGCCGCACCACACGTGGTGCATTACAGCACCCCCAAATCCTCCCATCCCCACGGAGATCTAAAACATTTCTAATTCGAATCTGGTCTGTCCATAATTTGCCAAAGAACCGTCCATGCAGTTTCGGCCGACCAAAAAAACATTTTGCAAAAATTTCATGAAAAACACTTCCCGAAAAGAATAAAAACCTTTACCACTGACACTCCTCGCAAGATAACAAAAAAGAAATACTGCAACTAATATTTCCTAACTACGAACAACATTATGCACAAGTGCTAATCCAACCTTCTTTTTTTCTTTTTTTTTTTTTTAAATTTTACGACGACAAGTACTGCAGCCTGTTGCTGTATTGGTCTCCCAAGGATCCCGGTCGAGCATTAATGTAGTCAATAAGTAATTCACCTAAAAAATGTTGAATTAGGGGTGAAAATCGGTCGGTCCAGTTCAGTTTTTGGGGTGTTCAAGACCGATCGGTTTGGGTAATGTAGCTGGAAATCGACCGATCGAAAAAAGCAATGGACCAAAATTGGCTCAAGGTGGTTCGGTTCAATTCGGTCCGGTCAATTTTTTTGTTCGGCATTAAGATTGAAATGGACGGTTGAAATTGAGATGGAAGGCTGATTTTTTTTTTTTTTTTTTTGGGGTGTAATATGTATGGCTTGATTGATCAGTCCAAATCAGTATAGTTTTTGGATATTTCGGTTCGGTTTGGTCTGAAGAAATTTCCAAGTAATCAAGGCCGAACAAAAAATTGAACGGTTCGGTTCAGTCCAAACCAAAGCCGACCAAACCCACCCTTACCCCGACTGAAAATTGAACTGATTGGTCGTTTTTTTTTTCCCCTGATCCGTCAGTTTTTCTTTCACCCTATGTTGAATACACAGTACACAAACCACATAATAATGGTGTATTTAATCACTGACAATGCTTATTGAGGAAGGGGATGCTAGTATGCTACACACAATGCACATGGATTCATATGTATAAGCAGGGACGGAGCCAGGAATTTCACTACACGGGGGCGACCATGTACGCGAGACAAAAAAATAAAGAGAAACGTTCATAACAACGTGAATACATTAAAACTCAAAAATGTACAAAATAGCAACACTCCATACTTAATTATGCTTTTCATAAATTAACATATTGCAAAAGCATTAACGACTTACCTCAATCTATTTAGTAAAACTAGGCATCTTCAATTGCACTCACGCTCTTTCATGTCATTAAAAGCATTGATGATAGAATCAACATCAAACCTTTTCACAATATCCTTCTCTATGTAAGTGATTTAGAAACATGCTAAAAGTTTATCCCCCATCGTATTGCGGTGTCTAATATTTACACATTTCATAGTTACAACTTAGATTTCACAAATATTACTTAAAGTTTTCCAAATCTCTTCTCCTAGTGTTCTTATTTTCTCGAAACTGCCTTCGAAATCTTGACGATGTGGGATTTTTGTGCTGAGAGAGAGAGAGAGAGAGAGAGAGAGGGGGTCTAGCCAAAGAGAAGAAACCGTGTAAAATCCTCTTAACGATTGGAGATTTTTGTGGGTAAAAACTGGGAATTAAATAATTGAGTACTCACTATGTTAACCCTCAAATTTTATGTTTGTTATATTTAACACGTAATGTTTAGAAATTAACGTTGGTATCTTGTACTTCAAAGGTTACTCACTACTTACTATCATTTGATTTTTTTTCCCCAAAAATACTAGAGGAGGGGCGAGCCTTTATACTTTCATAGGAAATTTTTATTTTACATATAATAAATAGAGGTTTTTTTTTTTCTTGCAGGGGCGACCGCTCCTACTGGCCCCTCCCTGACTCCATCCCTGTGTATAAGGCTCCGTTCCTATGAATTTAATTTAAACTTAACTTAGATTTGAACAATTTATCCTTGTTTGAATTTTTTTCGCATTTGTTAATTTTGCGTCAATTTTTTTTGGGTTATTAATTCATTTCGATGAGAGAATTTGGAAAAGTAAATTTTTTTTACTTTTATCAAAACAAAATTGTGTCCAAAACTGTGTTTTAAAGGTGTGTCCGAAGATTTTGTGTGCTTATGTATTTCCTTCGGGGTACATATGGTAATTCACGAGTAATCATTCAGTGCTGTGTGTAGCATTACTGGATAATTGCTTTCGATAAACGCACATGATGCAGCAGAAAGCATACAAAATTACAACACGATAAGCACTGGAACACCCAACTCTGAACCCCACCTACATGAAAAATTAGAGACTTTCATCACTGCACTGTTTCCCAGAAACAGATAGACACACACACACACAGACACAGAGAGAGAGAGAGAGAGAGAGAGAGAGAGCAAAGTTGCAAAATCGCTCAATCTCATATTCTGAATCAGTTGTTTCGCTAATCAATCTTATATTCGAATCGGTTTAATGCTTTATACATCCGTCAATTGCAGTTGGGCCAACAAAAAATCGTCAAGGAACGCGCAGAGAAAGGAAAAAAGAAAACCCAAAATGATTGTTCCGAAAAGAAACCTTACCAGTTCGGAGATCAGTAAAAATTTGGAGAAGACAACCAAAAACTAACCCAGAAAAGAGAAGAATTCAAAATCAAAACCCATTTATATATCATCAAACTATACCCAGAAGACAAAAAAAAAAAACTACACAAAATACCTTGGAAAAAAAATTCCCTCAATAATCAGGCATGAGCTGCGTAATCTTCCCCTCATCGCTCCCCAGCTTCCGCTCCGAGACTCTCAACCAGACACAAACCGCGCTGAAACTCAGCACGAGGCTCACCAACCCGCTCCCCAGCCCGATCCCCACAATCGCCAGAATGGAGAGCCCCTTCCCCTTCCCGTCCCCCAACGGGTACCCGTACAGATCCCTGTTCCCCTCGAACGACGTCGCGTTGAACCTGACGAGATTCCCGCTCCTGTTCCCCAGCGACGCCGGTATCGGTCCCGACAGCTTGTTGTTCTTGACGTCGAACGCCGACAGCCGCACGAGCAGCCCCAGCTGCTGGGGGATCTGGCCGGTGAGGAGGTTGTCGTGGAGATCGATGACGTTGAGGTAGGCGCAGAAGGCGAGCTGGGGGGGGATGGGGCCGGAGAGGCGGTTGGAGGAGAGGTTGAGGACGGCGAGGTTGACGAGGGACTGGAGGTCGACGGGGATGGGGCCGGTGAGGGAGTTGGAGGAGAGGTCGAGGGACTGGAGGTTGGTGCAGTTGGAGAGGTAGGGGGAGAGGGTGCCCCGGAGGGAGAGGTTGGCGAGGGAGAGCTTGTAGACGCGGCCGTTGTTGCAGGTGGCGCCCTGGAGGTAGGAGGTGAAGCCGGAGCAGGGGTTCTGGAAGGTGGTTCGGGTCCAGTTGTTGAGGTTGTGGTTCGGGTCGAGGAGGGAGGAGGCGAGCTGGGTCAGGCAGGACTCGTCATCCGGATCCGGGGCGGATTGGGGGAGGAGGCCCGAGAAGGTTAGGAGCAGGAGGAGGAGGAGGAGTCGACGGAGACTGCCCATCCGGTTGGTACTACTGGGTGTCTTCTTGCGCCGGGGTTCGGCCTGGGCGCAGGTTAGCAAGGTTTGTAATTTTTAATTGTTTGTGTTTTTTTTGTTGGGTTATGATGGGGCAGGAGAGTGTGGGAAGTGGGTTTTAGAGAGAGAGAGAGAGAGAGAGATTGGGGTTTGTTGAAAATGGGAGTACTGCCAGTAATGCACATAAGACGCGGATTTAGGCCGCTTAACATCTTGGCAATTTTTTAGTAGTACCATTTTGAAATACTGTAATTATATTTTGTAATTTATAATATTTTATATGGTTTTAAAAATATTGTATTATAGAACTAATCAAGATCTATTCAAATAAGATTTATACTTGATATAAAATTCATAATCAATTTAAATATATAACTAATTTTTTATTCGGTTAGAATAGAACGATGGACTATTAAATTGGAACGGAGGGAACATATTGATGAGTGAATTTTTTTTTTATCAACATATTGATGAGTGATTAATTAATGAAAATGTGTACATAAGAAAATGTGTATCTTTTCGGGTATCATGAATAAGGCCTTCCACTAAGGTTACTATTATTTTTTGAGTATTTATTTCATATTTTACGAGACAGACCATTCTCTCACAATACATCATATTTAATTTAAAAAATAAATACTTGTTTTAGTTAGTCGAATACAACCTAAGGTTCTTATTTTTGAAGTACTTATTTGCTGCTTTAAGAGACATTTCATTCACTCACAATACATCATCTTTAGTTCGACAAATATGTACTTATCTTAGGGGTTATTTGATAAAATTGAAAACTGAAAAATTAAGTACTGAATGTTGATTTTGTTAAACTGAAAAGCTGTTTGGTAAACATATTGAGTACTAAATTAAAAAATAATAAATTAAATTTTCTCTTAATTTATTGATGGTATTTATGGTAAGGATGGAGTGGTGGAGTGGTGTTGGTGGTGGTGGTGGAGTGGTACTGGAGTGGTGGAGTGGTGGTGGTTGTCTGATGGTGGCGGTGGAGTGATTGTGGTGCAATGGTGACATTGTCGTGGTGGCGGCGGCGGCGTGGTATTGGTGGTAGTGTTAGTGTTAGTGGTGGTGGATTGATGGTGATGGTGGTAAAGTGCTAGTGAAGTAGTGATGGTGAAGTGGTT
The DNA here is from genome assembly GCA_025413875.1 of Rhododendron molle. Classification (NCBI taxonomy): domain Eukaryota; kingdom Viridiplantae; phylum Streptophyta; class Magnoliopsida; order Ericales; family Ericaceae; genus Rhododendron; species Rhododendron molle. The sequence continues at coordinate 14,903,576 of CM046397.1, forward strand.
GTAGGATTGATGGTGGTGGGAGTGTTGGTATGGTGGTTGAATGCAAAGCACACAAGAATTCAACCAGAATTAAGTAGCTTAAAACTATTTAATTTTTTTCAACCTTTTAATTTATATTTTAAATGACACTTAATTTATTAATTAATGTATAATGTGGTTATCATACCTACTTAATTGCTTTTTTCTTAATTGATTCAATTTTAAGTATTGAATTTAGGTTATCAAACTTAATAGTTAGTGGAACGCATCCTAACTAACCTTAAAATACTAATACCTTTTTTAATACTAACTACCCCTCCTCCCTGGAAAGATAGTCCATTACTAAACATAGCGTAATTTTTGGACAAGAAATAAAGCACTTTGTGCATAATTTTTAACATTTCTTGAAACCGAATTAAAGAACTACTAAGATTTTTTATTTGGTGTCAATAAATTCAAAAAATTATGCAAATTAAAAAATCCAAAAAATTGTATGTCTTTTCACAATAGATGTTCTTTGGGGGAGTAGGGCATACTCCAAATTAAAATCCTGGATGTGCCACTACTGAAACGTGCCGTTTGGTAATTTTCAATTGATTATGTCTGGGGTTAGGAGAGAGTGGAGGGCACAAAACTTGGGGTATGGTGAAAATGAAGTTCTAGTGGTATAGGAGTCAGCTGATTGAGTGAGAGAGCGTGGTGTAGTTGGGGGGGAGGGGCCGTCAGCTGCACATATAAGAGGGATAGTGACAACTCGTGACAAGGGCTTGAGAGCATTTCCAAATCCAGTTGACAATGGAATTTGTAGTGCACCAATGCCCCCATGAAGTTGTAGGGCGTCTCCTTGTATCAAATCGAAAAAAAATTCATCTTAATCTGAATCGTTCAATGTGTAAATTACGCTGAGTAGATGATTCAATAAAAAAATTGAATTAATCGGATGTCATTAGTTATGGGTCAGACAATGTTTATTATACAAAAATGGAAGGTTTATATTTAGTATAAAAATGGATGGTGAGACGAATCTATCTGACTTTATGGAATCATGCAAGTATCAGTGTTCAACAAACTTCATTTTTGACTTATGGGTAGTGTTGAGTAATTTTAGAAACTGAATGATTCAGATCATAATGACAAATTTAATTTGGCATACCGAGGCACCCTACTACCCCGTAGTGCGACAGGGGCCCTTGGTCATTCCAAAATAACTCAAAAATATCAAATATCCCCTTATTGGGAAATTATATATTTAGAATTGTTCAATGCATGTCAAATGCACAAAATAATGAGAAATTCATGTGCATCTTACGATTTCAAAGTCATGTATTTTCGATTCTATTCAAACAAATATGTGCACGTGGCCTTTAATCCATGTGTATTTATTATTCTTGTTCACTAGTTTGAAGAATCAAAATAATAAAAGTATTTTATGTAGAAAGTAGTTTAGAGAATGCTCACACCAATTTCCATCTCATTTTCCATTTTATTTTTAGATCTCCTCTCTACAATTTTTCTTTAATTATTTAAATTCAATTGAACATCATCAATATTGTCCTCATTGAAAGATCTTACCAAAATTTTCCACAAGTGTAAATTTGATAAACATTTGATTTTTGTAATAAAAGTTACAACTTCTTTTATAAAATAAACCAAAAAATGCCAAGGATATGATTCATATTGAAGTTTAAACTAAAATATTAATATTGAAATCAATTTGGAGACTCAAATTGAAGTCGTATGGTTGGAGTGCATTCATTCTCCATTTTAGAGAAACTATTCTCAATTTTGGAGAAATCAAGAAGGGTTGGAGGCTCTAAAGTGTGCTTTGGACATCCAAAAATTGGTACAACACACGATGTTGCACGTGATCAGCCGATCACCCAAGCATTCACACACATGAATATGAGGGCCCAACACACTAAATCAATTGGGTGTGTGTAACGCCCCAATTTTTGGGAACGTTAAATAAATAAATTTAAAGAAAAGTTTAACTTCTATTAAAAAGGAAGGAATATAAAGTCATTACAAGCCATATTATCTCCAAATTCCTTGCTATATTTATTTAAATAGATAGGGAAAGGGTACTAGGGTAACTTCTACTCTTCGGGACGTCCGTCTTCTTCTGCATTATTCTGCTCAGCACCGAACTCTTCCAAATTATAAAATCCTCCCTGTTCGTCTCTAAACTCTAGCATAAGATGTCAGGGTCATAAAAGTAACACCGTGAGCAATTAAGCCCAATATCATATAATTTTGGGAATAAACAATACAAAAGTTTAACATTTCATCATACATAATCAAATCAATCTACAAAGTGTCAACGTGTCAGTGTCATCGTAGCGTATCGTAAATTGTGTCATCATTTTTAAGTATCGATTCCATTTTCCATCTTATTTCTCAAGCACTGGTTCCGCTGACCATCTTTCAAGACCTGCCGGGCTCCCAGGCTAAATTCAGATTTTTGCCACCCAACAGTACTGATTCCGCTGACCGTCTCTTTCAGGACCTGTCGGGTTCTCAGTCTGTAATCATTTCACATTTCTCATCACACGGCACTAGTTCCGCTGACCATTCTTTCAGGACCTGCCGGGCTCCTAGGCCACACACGCACACCCGAGTCATGATTCCGCCGACCATTCTTTCAGGACCTGCCGGGCTCTCATGCTCACACACACATACTTGAGCCATGATTCCGCTGACCATCTTCCATGGACCTGCCGGGTTCTCATGCTCATACAATCATTAATCTTTTTCAGATTTCTCGTTTTTCGTGTCTCGTAAACATGCATCATTTCGCGCGTCACATTATTCTTTCAAAGCTTGCTATAATCATCTGATAAAATAAATCACTAATTTCATGCTTTTCCATTTTCGACAATATCACAACTTATTAACCAACATGCAATTAATTAAGCATAACAATAAAATCAACTTTTCAACTTAAACAATTTAATCATGCGATATCATAAGAATAATGAATAAATAATTAAACACATAGCACATCAACATTATACTTAGGTGAGTAGATAGAAAATTTCTACCGTTTTTCTTGGCGGTAGAGCGGCTACGGAGTACGTCGGGTGAAAGTACGGCAAGGTGGTGGTGGAATTGAACTAATTTCCTCTTTTCTTTTCTTTTTCTAGCCGAAACCCCTCTCTTTGTTTTTGCTCTCCAAACTCATACTAATGAAGCATGTGAGAAGTGGATGATTGGTGGTGTGTGTGTGCTTGTGAATGTGGAAAGAATGTGAGAGGGCATGCCTATTTATACTAGTGAAGGAAGATTCTAGATCATATCTAGAATATCTAGCAAAATCTTAATAAAATCTTATCATATCTAATAAAATCCAATATAATCTTATCCTAATCATATCATATCCTATATAATCCTAACAATATCTAGCAAAATCTTTATAAAATCTAATCAAATCTTAAATTGTAGATCATATCTAGATTAGGATCCTACTAGATTTTGCATATTATAGCTAGATTTTCTAGGATTCCTTAGGATAAAAATTATAATTCTCTCCTTATCTATATCTATGCACTATGATTAGATTTAGGTATCAATCTCTCCACTTGCTAGGCTTTTGTACAAAAAATCTAGGTTATGGTTTGCATATACCTATATATAATAAGGTTTTAGTATTTTCTTTTCTAAAAAAATTGAAAGAATACTAAATTAAGATCTAAATATATGAATTGCAAGATAAACATTTAGTTTTTATTAATTATGAAAAATTAGGGTTGTTATAGTGTGCGGATTCTCCATATTCATGCGAGTTGTTGAAATTAGTTGTTTCGTAGATTCTCACAATTGATGTAGTATTTCGAGTTTGTGTTTTGGTACTTCATATATGATGTAAATAATCTCTCCATCGATTGAAAAAAAAAATTGACTGACTTCAATGTTCTCAGACTTTATTTGTTGAGTTTTCAAAGAGTTGGAGCTTGGCTTCCTAATAATTAAACTGAGTTGAGCTCGAGTGGATTTACCACATGCTTGAGTCCAAAATGAGCCAATTCATGAACCTTAACGGGTTAAAGAAAGTGTGTGCTAATACTTGGAGTTCAATTTTGTTCACCCACCTTTAAAAGTGGATGAACATTACCCGCCATGTTCCCGGTTCTATTTCAATGATTATAATCTATATTATAAAATAGAGTGGTTTTCCACCAAAATATCTATGCATACAAACATAGCAGCCTCTACAATCATTCGATCGTACTTCCTGTTAACTTTGTAGCAGTCAGATCGAGTGAATATTTCCTAATGTATAAACCTACAATAATGTAAAAGTTTTGCTAACATTAAAGAGGCTTTCCTTTTAAGATTTCCACATTTCCTAAACATACTCCTTCCTTTTCTAATTGATTTTGATTGATTTAATTTTGTCCCCCTTTCAGAAACCTAATTCAGTATTAATTTTAGATCCTATATATATGACTTCCTAAACAAGTTTAAGTTCAAATTTTATTGGCCAAAGAAATGCCATAATTGATTCCATGATTTGGACATCTATTTTATAGAGTACGTAATAATTGATTCCAAATTGACCAAAGTATTTACAAAGAGCATTTCTCTCTCTCTCTCTCTCTTTTTTTATCGGCAAAAGGAAGATACCCGTTCATGCTTACCAATGTTGGCTATTCCACACCGGAGCCGCAAACCACCACTCTGAATGAACAGTTACTGTGGTATCTATCGCATATTCGACTTATTCTTTCAATCTCATGTTCTCTCTATTTATTTCACTAGCTATTTGGGAAGGTTACAATCAATATAGAGCGAGAATTCTTGGTTATGTAAGCTTAAAGAAACTCTTATGTTTAGCAAGAATTCTTGGTTTATGTTGGCTTACAAAAACTCTTATGTTAGGCTCCATTTTGCTAAGGTTATTATTTTTCTGTAGCTGGATGCAACTAATGGAACTGCACTGGTTTGATAACACATGTTGTGTTAGACTATTCTATGAATTTGAAATTTCAATAAGTAGATTTTGTTGGGAGGAGGGAAAAATTTTCACTTAACGGTTATTTGTAACCTCTTCTCACATGGCCGTGGGATATACACATACACAGAACTCACCCAGTGTGAGGCGGAGTTAAAAATAACTATTATATCCACAAACAAAAAATCATAAAAGTACAATTTAATACTTTATTTAGACTGTGTAGAGAATACGTCACGCCGTGCCTTCAGACGTGGGCATCCACTAGTGGTTAATATCTTAGAATATTATATATATATATATATATATATAGTAAGCTTCTAATGTGGACCTCCGCATCCAAGCAAAGTGCGGACCACCCCATTTCTCCCCTTTCTCGATTGAATTTTTATGATTCGAGTCGTTCAATGTGTTCAGAACATGATTTTAAGGGTAACCGCAAGAAATCGGCAAAAACAAAAAATGACTGGTAGATTTGAGCAGCTTTTATTTGAACCGTTTAGTAAAAAATAAATAAAAACTGCTCGGATGAAACCCTTCCCAGTCCTTTTTTTTTTTTCCGCTGATTTCTCGCGGATATCTTTAAAATCACGTACTGAACACATTGAGCGGCTCGGATCATCGAAATTCAATCGGAAAAGGGGAGGTCTGCACTTTGCTTGAATGCAAAGGTTCGCATTAGAAGCTCTCTCTCTCTCTCTCTCTCTCTCTCTCTCTCTATATATATATATATATATATATATATATTATAACTAGCCCCGTAAAAAATCAACGCAATCGAATACCAGAAACTGTTTGTTTAAATCACACAATTTTGAGTTCAGACTCTTACCAAACGTTTGAACAGAGTGTTGAGTTATTTTATCAAACACTTAATTACCTATATCTGGTTGTTTTGATTTTTTGCAAAATTTAATTATAATATAATTAGTTCAAAGAGATGAACCAATCCGATCATCCAAATAAGACTGAGAACATAGTGGGTAATGTTCTCCCGCTTTAGAAATGGGCGGACAAACTTGGACTCTAATATTTGCATACAAGTCTTTGACTATAGTTGGGATTTAATATTTTATTTCTATTGGATAACTTTCAAAAACTCTAGCTCTTTAGAAATTACTGTACATTTCTAATCTGGATGATCTGTGAAAGAAATTGAGTAGAAATTGTTGTCCAACTAATGTAGTAATGGCTAGCTAGCGAGCTTTATCTGATAGAGTTTCAGTTAGCACGAGCTTAGCTTAACTAGTTCACCAAACGGATAAACTCGGAAAGTCTAAATCCACCGCTTTGTTTCATCGCTTCCCTCGTCGAAGCGCTCAATCTCACCGTCCATCTCGACAATCAATGATCTGAATTTTAAAAATACTCTAAACACTTTTGACGATAAAATTAAGAGCGGTGAACGAGAACAATGGGGTAGAGTTTTTGTTACTACTAATCTTAAGGAACAAAAACTCTGACAAGCCATTGTCGGGCCCGGGCCAGTCCCAAGCTGGCCACCAATAGGCAATAGCCTTGTTTTAAGCTGCGTTCTTATGAACTTAACTTAAATTTAAAAATTATCTTTATTTAATTCACATTTGTTAGTTTTGCGTTAAATTTTTGCGGGTTATTGATTCGTCTTGACGAGAGGAATCGGAAAAGTAATTTTTTTTTTACTTTTACTCAAATATTTTGAGAAATAACCACTTTAAGCGCAAAAACTGATTTTTTTGCTAAAAAGTGGTTACTTCTCAAAATACATGGGTAAAAGTAAAAAAAAAAAATTACTTTTCCAATTCCTTTTGTTGAGACGAATCAATAACTCACAAAAGTTTGTGACGCAAAACTAACAAATATGAAAAAAATTTAAATGATGACAAAATTTTCAAATTTAAATTAAATTCATAAGAACGCAGCCTAGTTACATTTACAATATTGTTCTTAGAAAATTAAATAAACCAGGAAAACCATAAATGCTCTTATAGATGTTGATTAGTATTTGGATATGTCTTCCAAGGTAGGTAGGTATGGTTGACGAACCTTTCCATGGGAAAATTGATGGATTGGGGGAGTGTGCTGTGCAGCCTTGTGCTGCACAGCCTCCGGCGAGATCGGTCCGACGATCGGAGACGTCCACCACGTAGAGCTCGTCGAGTTCTTCATGTGCGCCAAAAATCAGCTCGATCAGTCTCATCGTAACACATATAACTTGAAAAAAGAATCCTAATGGATGCGAAACACTCATTCAAATTATCCATTTTTTTCAAGTTATATGTGTTCCGATGAGGCACTTAACGATATTTGATCGAGCTGATTTTTGGTGCACATGAAGAACTCGACGAGCTCTACGCGGTGAACGTCTCCGATCGTTGGACCGATGCCGGCAAGGCCTCGCCGGAGGCTGTGCAGCACGCTGTGCAGCACAAGGCTGCACAGCACACTCCCCCAGTCCAAAATTGATTTATAGATGGAGTGATGAGTGGCAAAATTAGACGAACTTAGCATTCAAGATATACTACATTCGTTGTTGGTTGAACCCTAAGGGGTTCCAAGGATGTGTCTTGAGATGAATGATAACACGTTTTCAAAAAAAAAAAAAGGGGTCCCGTTTGATAACAGTAATTGATGGTTGAGATGCGTAAGGAGAGAGATTAAGATTGAGATTAGTAATAAGAAGAGATTGGTAAGGAGATGAGATTGGTGATGAGTATATTTGTTTGAGATGAGATTAGATGATGAGATTATTAATATCATATTTGTTTCACATGAATAGAATTGGATTGATAGTATAGATTTCCGTTTTTGCCCTTCGCATGGGATGGAATTGTGAAAGCTATTTTCGTATTTGTGCATTGGCAAGGATGGGATTGGATTGTTAATACCAAGTGGGAGAGGCCCTTCTCAATACCCCTAATACCCACATGCTAGTCCTCAATACCCCAAATACCCACATGCTAGTCCTAAGGACTAATAATTCCAACTCATTTTGGGTTACCAAACACAATATTAGTAGTCCCATGTGATTGATAATCCAATCCCAAGTGCTAATATGGTTATCAAACGAAGAGGTTAGTCTGGTTGTCAAGTTCTAAGATTTCTTCAAAATATAGCTTCGAATTGGAAATGCCAAATTTTTTGAAGGCTTATGTGATATTTTGGTATCTCTAAATTTGATATTCACTAACTTATGTCAACAATCTTGATGTAAAATTCTAAGTGCTAAAGTACACAATATCTACTTTTTGAATTTCAAAATGTTAAAAATAGATTTGGCATGGTAGTCAGGCTTGAAGCAAATGATGTGGAGCCAAATCCACATTGGATTCGACACTCCACTTGACATCAATGTTTGATCAATGAAGGATGCCCCAAAACTTACATTTCCACGTAGAATTTGAAGTCCTGGATTTGAGATCTCATGGTCAAAATCTCCTCAGCATTGTCAACTTCTTCGGAGTCCATCCATACAAAGCAATTGATCGGACTTTAATTGGGCTTCCCACAAGTGAATGATGAAATTAGACTCCCGATATTAGTTGAGGTATGTGTAAGCTAGTTCAGACACTTAAGTTATCATGAAAGAAATACTCTCTCGGTCTCAAAGTGTCTGCCTCTTATGAAAAGTCGTGCAATTTTTGGATAAAAAAATTACTCCATCCGTCTCCTTTTTAAAGTTCAATATTTCATTTTGGACTGTCCTTTAATAAATGTCCATTTTGTAAAATTAATGGGTAAAAGTTGGTACATTTTCTATTTTGCCTCTAAAAGTAGATTTCATTTTGAAAAGCTAGTGAGTAAAAGTATAATCATGATGTCTCCATAAAGAGTAAGTAGGGAAAGTGAATGCAAAAGTTAATGTGAAAGGTGTAATAATAATGTTTTCTTAATAAGTTGGAGTTACGAAGCGAAACACTTAAAAAGGGACGGAGGGAGTAAGTACTTTCGAACATTATTTTTAAAATTTCTTTACACCAAATTAAAGTACTTCACGAGCTCTTTAATATGGTGCGCGTAGAGAAATTCACAAAAAATTGCCTAGATTTATTTTGTTTTTTAATCTCAAAATTCCACGTTTGATCCTGTAATTTGGGACAGAAGGGTGTATTTGTTATTGGTTGAGTTGAACTCAAGAGACTCGCACTAAACAAATCTTGAGTAATGACTTATTATAAGATAAAACTTGGGTCTTGATTCGTGAGCGACATGCATAGTCACATCATTAGGAACATACGATATAATAACAGATAATTATACATACAGAAGGAGATTAAATTATTTATACCGTCGGTGCAAATATTTATTTACTCCAAATTAATTACATTGCGCCACGTCGTCAGGTTTTATTAATTGAGATCACTGTTTTGACGACATTAGGCAATGTAATTGATTTAGAGGAAATAAATATTTACACCATATAGAAAAATAACATGATTTTTTAAAAATTCTCTCTCTCTCTCTCTCTCTCTCTCTCTCTCTCTCTATTGTAAGAAGGGTTGCAAGTTAATTATCAGCACTAAATTAATAGGATGTTTTGACCTTAGTCTATTTCTTAATTAATACACTGGTCCTTTTTCAAGAATTGACTAATTAATCCCGGGGATCTATTCTATTCTATTCTATAGATTTTAAATAAGTTAAGCTAGCTTGCGGATTTGGACGTCTTCTTTTAGAATTGACCAATCACATTTCGCGGATCTATTCTGTTTTTACGAAATTTAAGAGGGTTTTCCACTAACAAAAAGCACTAAAAACTTAACGTATTTTACCATCTCATTTTTACTAACCAAAAAGTTTCAGCATTTTATCATCTTGTTTTCACTAACATAAAAAGTTGTCAACAAAAACTTTTTTTGTTATAGTAACTTTACTTACAAATCTATCAATAATTTATTCATTACCGGAAATAATTTGACATTTCTCAACAACTTATACATTACTGAAAACACCTAATAACTTTTCAACCATAAATAAAAATCTACAAATTTTTCCCTATCAAAAACATCTCGTTTTCAAATCAAACTCGTGGATGTAGGCTTCTTTAGCCTTTATTAAGTGTGTGTGCGTGCTAATTTTTACAAAAATCAGAGAAGATAATTTGTGTCCTAGATTGGGGGTGGGGGTTTGATAAAAGAGTACCTTTTTTTTTTTTTGGTAAAATAAAAAGAGTACCGACTCTTTTTTGACAAAGAGTACCTTAAGACAACTTCCATATGCCGAACCTATCCGCTGTTGAAGTTAAAGTTAAGGAGCCCTCTCGGGAAGTTGGTATTAGTGCCGAGAGATGCTACAGGCACATTAGGTGTGACACATCTCAATCACACCTCTCTCATATATAGGTAGAGTCCGTTCCAATTGAACCCACCTGTATGTGAGAGGAATGTGACTGAAGTGTGTCACACCTGATATGTCGCTAGCATTTTTTATTAGTGCCCGGTTGGTGATGTTTCTCTGGTTGATGTGCCAGAACTTCTTAGGCTCCGTTCCAGAAACTTTCTTAAAAAATAAGCAGCTTATTTCACATTTTCAAATAATAAAATAATGCAAATGAAAAATAATTTTTTAATTTTTTTTGCACCGTATTAAAGATCTTGATGAGATCTATCAAACAAGATCATAGTGGTAGCCAAATTATTTGCATAAACACATTATTTTTGAGCTTGAAATTCCCTTCTTAAAAAATAAACAGCTTATTTCGTTTGCGGAACGAAGCCTTAGTGCCACCTCGATGGAAGAGGACCCCCTTTGCTTGCCTAGCTGTGTGATTGCATCTCCTGTGTCTGAACTTCATCAACTAAGCTTTGAGAATTTCTTGTCTGATAGGGTTGGAGATACCCTATTCTCTAAGATTCTGTTTCTAAACCTCGGAATTTGCGAAGAAAGAGGATCATGGCTCTCTGGCACAACACAGTAGCCGGACCTACTTCTGCTAAGCATCTCGGTAATCGAAAATGGAAGAAGCTAGACAAAGTCAAGGCAAGGGCTGTTTGTACAAGGATCAGGATCGTATCCCTCAATGTCGTGCATTTCTTTGATTTATCCATTCCACTTGCTCCTAATCCTTATTTTGCAGATTTTATTGATCGTATGTTTTTTTTTTTTTTAATCAGTATTGATCGTATGTTCGGCGTTAAAGTTATGGTTGCTTTATTATGTTTGTTTTTGTCCGGGTATCTATTTGATTTGTTTAGATTGAGGCTTTGTTTTGTTTCTGGTTTGCGTTGAGCTGTTTTTATTGGGATATTTTCTGTAGATTGTACAATTTTAGATGTGCTGACTTTATTTGATATCTATAATAAATATATGTTTTCCTCTAAAAAAGCCCAAGAGAAAATATTTTTCCTTTAATTCTCAAAAAATTCATCGAACATGAGACTTGTTCATGAGGGAGTTGCATACTCGATATCAATAGATAACTCTTTAAAAGTTGCTAATATTAGTAACAGTTACAGAGAAGTAAAATAAAAAATGCCCACATAAAGAATACCAAAAAATCCGTGTCATCTGGATACGTGTCTTTTCAACATTTATTACACTTGTAATTTTGCTACGCTTAATGGTGTATTTTACTAACTAAAATAAGTATTTATTTATTTATGAATTAAAAGTAATGTATTATGAGAGAATAATATGTCTCATAAAATAAAAAATAAGTACTTAGAGCATCCACAATGGAATAACCAAAACCATAGGGTTGTTAGAGTTAGCAATGTTTCTTCAAAAAAGTGCTCACAGTGGCATAACCAAACTTAACAATCTCTTAGCAACTCATCAAATTTTGGCTCTTGTGTATAATCAAAATTAGCAACCTTTTGCCAATAATCAAAACCTTTTCTCTCTCTCTCTCTCTCCAATGTTTTTAAGAAAAATATTTTTAAAAGAAGTTTTTGTTTTTGTTTTTTTTTTTTGCAAAAATAGTAAAATTGTTTTTCAAAAACTATTTTTTTTAAAACTGTCTTTTTTTCAAAAAATATTATTTTATAACTTTTTCTGAAAAGTATTTTTTCCAAAATAAAAGTTTACAAAAAATTATTTTCTATTTCTATAACTTATTTTGTCACGCCATGGATTTTCAACATAATAATAATAGGATTTCCAAAAAGGTCCATCGCAATAATACATCATAATACCCCAAAATGCTTCCCACAACCAATCCAAGAGAACAATCGAGTTTAAAAGTTTACAGTAATGGCACTCCGGCCCCAAATCCTTAGACACTAAACCAATGAGATAATAAGTCAAAGAATTACAATTTACATCTTCAAAAGGATTTTACAAAAAAAAAATGCCATAGTGATCCCTCAGTGTTAGCTTTCAAAAAGCATGGTCAAACGCACAGCAAGCACTCCATATCAATGCCCTTGAGGTGTACCCGAAAATAATAATAGGTTGAGCTACACTAGCCCAGTAGAGAAATCTTTGCTCAAACTATATGCATATGAGATAGATAATGCACCGAGAAGAACATTTAAGAAACAGAGTCTTGAATAGCAAGGAGAATACAATCGGACACTAATATCGTACCGGACATTCAAGACTCAAGGAATACTTCTTCGTCGTTAGCTAATCCATTTAGTCAATCTATCCACCATTTATTGCACTTCCCTTTTGTGTTTTCAAAATTTCATCCCGTATACTCCTACATTAAGTGTCTTGCATTCCCGGTCTTAGGGACCCCGTACATCTCCCGTTGATTGCCAATATGAACTCAAGTAGCTATTCCTCCATTTACATACCGAATAGTAAGCTAAGAAATTTTCCGGGTCTTAGGGCCCCCTATACCCATAACACATTTCCAGGTGTTCGTGACCCCGTACATCCATTTTACATTCCGGGTGCTCGTGACCCCGTATATCTATTTTAAGTTCCGGGTACCAAGACCCCGTATGCCAATTCCGATTATTTGTATTGCATTCCGCCATAAGTGTTCTTAGGGCTCTAGTTTGCAAGCTACAATTTTTGAGGGACATATATGTTAGGTAAACAGTTCGCTCCCAACTCGCATTTTCATTCCGATCCCAAACTTGTCATCTAAATCCATTCCTTGCACTATATAGCATCACGTGTCAACTTATCGCTTTTCGCTCACGGTTCACCCACCATTTAATTCAACGATCAACCTTACCATCACGTAGCTATTTACGAGTCCATATCATTCACCTTAACATTACTACAATGATCACGTAGTCCCTTAAACGTAAAAGCAATTAAACATACCACATTTTAGTTTCGACACGTTTCCCTTACATAACGGAGTCAAAGAAGAGAGATTGATCAATGAATCACTCAAAATACGAACAATCAAGTTTAGAAGTGGTTTGAGGAGGTTTAGAGAGCATTTGAGGTGATCGGGGTTCAAAACATGGAACAAGGAATATTTCTGAAAATTTTCAGGTGGTACATGTTTTAGTACAAACCGAGGTACATGTACTAGCTAAACAGAGCTGAGAATTTGTGACAGTATATGTACCAATACAAACCGAGGTATATGTACTAGCTAAACAGAGCTGAGAATTTGTGACAGTATATGTACCAATACAAATCGAGGTACATGTACTAGCTAAACAGAGCTGAGAATTTGTGACAGTACATGTACCAATACAAACCGAGGTACATGTACTAGCTAAACAAAACCGAGATTTCTTTGACAGTACATGTACCAATACAAACCGAGGTACATGTACTAGCTGGGTTTCACAGGACGAATTTTTCAGATTTCAAGGGTGAATTTCCAAATCATAAAACAACAATCCAACACATGAATTCAAGGTCAAATCTTCTCATAAACATGTAGAGAGAATAAGAAATCCCTACCTCGAGTTTCAAGAGCGAACCCTTCGAGATCGATCAAGCCCTAGACTTCAAAATCTTCAATCTCAACCAAATAATCCTTCCCCGAGCTTGACCCACGAAATTTGAAGCTTGAGAACGCGATTGGAAGGCCGAAGGGTGGTTGATCCTTGAGGTTCTTGAGGTTTTGAGTGAGGGGAGAGGAGAGAGAGAGAGATCGGCAGGGAGGGAGGGGGAGGAACGGATGAGAGAGAGTGAAAGGGGAGAAAATGATCTCCTACATCTAACACTCACCCCTATTTATACTCATGAATCTTTTTATCACACCTACACCCCCTCAACTCTCTATTCTTTCACTCTAGTCCTTAATTCAATTAATCTCCCAATAAACCATAATTTTCCAATTAGTCATTTAATGAACATTTCAATAATTAAAAAAAAAGTTTTTTTTTTTTGCGGGTCTCTACATATTTTTACTAGTTTGAAAATTTTTTTTTAAAAAATTATTTTATATGGTGACAATTTTCAAATTTTTATAAGTTAAAAAGTGATGTGACAAGTTTTGATTATTAAATTTTGATTATCCATTTTTGATTATTCCACTGCGGATGCTTTGATACTCGGTTCCAACTTCCAGTAAAAAAATTTGCACTACAACTTATTGGCTTTTATAAAATTTTTCATACTCGATTTAATTTTTTTTGTAAAAAGTAAACCTATTTCCACTAAACTAAAAAATCCAACACCTTTTCTTCTACTAACCCAATGCATTTTCTATAAGAGTTATAGTTTAGTAGAAACAACTTAATGTTTATGGATTACAAAAAGTGGAGTTGTTTGATAACCTGAATGCAGCATTTAAAACTGAATCAATTAAGTAATAAGTGATTCAATAGGTTTGATAACCACATTTTATATTAATGAACAAATTAAGTGCTATTTAAAATGAAAGCTAAAAAGTTGAAAAAAATTAAGTAGCTTTGAGCTACTTAATTGTAGCTGAATTTTTATGTACTAATTTAACCACCATACCACCACCACTCTTACAACCATTCCACCACCATCACCATCAATCCTCCACCACCACCACTTCACCACCATCACCATCAATCCTCCACCACCACCACCACCACTTCAGCCCACAACCACATCGCCATCACCAGTACCACGCCTTCGCCACTGCCACCATTGCATAACCACCGCCATAATGCCACCATTGCACAACCACAACCACCACCATAACGTCACCATTGCACAACCACTACTCCACCGCCACCACTCACCACCATCACCACCACCACCATAATTACCACTCCACCGTTAACATAAGTATATTGTGACCATTAGTAAATTAAGAGAGAATTGAAATTAAAATTAATTAATCATTTTTTTAATTCAGTGCTTAATATATTTATCAAACAGTTTTTCAGCTTAAAAAATTCAACATTCAGCTTTCAGTACTTAATTTTTCAGCTTTCAGTTTCAGTTTCAGTTTCAGTTTCAGTTTTATCAAACAGCCCCGTAGTCCATAACTTGATGCTTAACGAAAACGCCCCTCAACGAGTTTTTTTCTCAAAAATATATCATGTAATATCTCGACTAACGATTTGGTCATTAAAAATTCTCTCTCTAAATGTAAGGCCCACATAATTATTTGGTTATTTAGGCAATCATAAAATAGTTTTTCCTCTCCTACTTTAGTTTTTTGCAATTTTTTTTCCTTTTTTGGGGCGGGGCGGGGGGCGGGGGTGGTGTTTGATTGAATAAATTATAGTAACATGTGGTTAGGCATGCGCAACAGTGGAGGGAATCAGTGGGATAGGCGTGCGTGCTTGTGTTTTTTCCCCTTTTAGTTGGCTCTCATGTGAGGGTTACATTTGGACACTTGTACCCACTTTTTGAAAAAGGGAATGGACACTAGTGTCAAGAACAAATTATTTCTCCTTAAATAAAATGATTAGTCAAAGACTCTCTGGTTGAAAGTTGTCAATCAACAAAAATAGATTGCAAAACTTTTACTCTTTGGTTGTGATATATGACCTATAAACTTGGGAGAAGTTTTTCTTTTTTTTTTTCAAATAGGATATAGTTCACATGATATCCGAGCACGCATTCGAGCCATTCAACGTGTTTTAGACAGTCAGGATATTAGGAAGAAAGAAAGAGGAGAGAGTGTGGTCGGTTGAGGGGGAGAGAGAATATTCGGATCTGAACCGTCCAAAACACGTTTGGACGACTCAGATTCGTGCTAGGTACCCCACGTGGTACCCAATTTGCACCCAAAAACTTCTCATAAACTTCGGCTACTTTAGTGGAGTTTGGATTAATTTATATTTTTATTTTTATTGTAATAAACTTTTCAAGTATAACTAAACGAAATATTTGTTCCAATTTTTGTTAGTGAATGTTTTTTAACTCGTGGTTAGTTGTTCTTGTTAGATTTCTTTTGTCAAGACGAATTGAACAAAAAAAATAAATTAACGTAACACTAGTATAAAATTTTTAATAAAGACAAAAAAAAAAAAAATTTGAACTAGTCCAAAACAATTTGGGATGAATGGACCCGCTCTAATACCATGTAGAAATTTTGTATTCAACTCAAAACGTGTGAACAAAGTTAATTTGTTTTTTATTTTAGTCAACCAACAAATTTGGTAACTTACCGTGCATTGGCTTCACCAGAGTATACTCAACAAAAATGCAAGCTAACTGTGGAAACTATATATTGATCTCAAAATAAATTGGCCATGAGTGGAAAGATCTCAACATTATATTAAGAGATCATTCATCCCGCTCTTAAGAAATGTGAGACTATATATATTTCCTTAATAGCCACTTAAACCAGGAATGCAACTTCACAAGATTCACAACATAACATGAAAATATACTAAATTATCAATTACTGTAACATTGTTGGATTGCGAGGTTATGATTGCTGTAACTTTTTATTTTTCCGTAATGCAAAGTGTTCCGGGCCAGCTTGCGTGCACCTCAGATTAATTCTTACAACCCTTCTCATAGTCATTTCACACGCTTACGAGTGAGGGTAAGGTGGCTCTAAGAGTTGTTGATAAGAAGAATCGAACCTGAAATTTTATGATAGAGTAAACACTTAAGTCCCAACCCAGGCCAAAAACACTTGGCGAACCACTTTGGGGTTAAAAAAGAAGACGAAAAAATATTTATGACCGTCAGATTTAAAGATATCGAAGGACCAAGGCGACCGATTATTTGGTATTCGGTTAAAATATTTATGACCTTTTGATCTGAACGTTGAATGCAATGGGGGTGTGATATTATCACTCAGATCACAGCTAGTTCGGCGAAATTTTGATAATCGGCGAAATTATATATCGTTCCACAGTTTTTTTTTGTTTTTTTGCCATTCGTTAGAAAGGATCATTACATCGTGTATAAATTACAAAGTACAAATCACGAGACACTATATTCATTGTGCGAGAGTCCACGAGATAATCAAACCCAACAACTAAACCAACTCAACTACAAGTCCCATTTAAGGGAGAAATAACCCCAACAATACAAAGGAAAGAATACCCTCAGATAGGTGGGAAGACTCGAATTCTTGACTTCTTAGTGAGATGCAAGAGTTTTGGTCAACTGTACTAGCCCCAGTTAGTCATTTATAGATCACTACTAATTCTGCAAAATTTTTGATAATTGACAAAAGGGAGAATTTTTGATAAGTCCATTGTACCATGTTGCTAACCCACCAAATCCACTTCTAAAGTTTCTAACACCTCTAGTCTACTAATAGTTTCAATGACAAAAATATCCTATATAAAAGAAATAAGGGCCTTGTTTGGCTAATACAAAAAATATTTTTTCATTTTTTTTGATCTTGTTACAACCACATAACCACCACCACCACGTAGCCGCCACCACCACCACTCCACCACTACGCCCCCACCTCCACCACCACCACGTCGCCGCCGTCGCCGCCGCCACCTCCACCTACCACCACCTCCACCACCACGCCGCTACTGCCACCATCACCACCACAACGCCGGCACCTCCACCACAATTACCACCACCGCAACCACTCCACCACCACCACCACCACCGCCACCACAACGCCACCACCACAACCACCACCACCACCACCACCACGCCACAATCACCACCACCACCACCACAACACCGCCACCATCACCACGCCGCCACCACAACCACCACCACCATCACCACCTCACCACCACCATCACCGCCACCACAATGACCACCACCATGCCACTGTCACCACCACTACCGCCACCATAACCACTACCGCCACTCCACTATCACCAACACCACCACTCCAACATCACAAACACCGCCACCGCCACCGCCACCACTCCACCACCACCATCACCGCCACCACCACAATCACCACCACCACCACGCCGCCACCACAACCACAACCACCGCTACCACCACCACCACGCCGCCACCACCATCACCGCCACGACAATGACCACCACCATGCCACTGCCACCACCACTACCGCCACCATAACCACTACCGCCACTCCACTATCACCAACACCACCACTCCAACATCACCAACACCGCCACCACTCCACCACCACCATCATCACCGCCACCAGAACCACCACCACGCCACCACAATCACCACCACCACCACCACCACACCGCCACCACAACCACAACCACCATCACCAATACCACCACCACCACGCCGTCACAACCACCACCACCACAACGCTGCCACCACCACGACGCCGCCACCACAACCACCAACACCATCACCACCACGCCACCACCATCACCGCCACCACAATGACCACCACCATGTCACCGCCACCACTTCACCATCACCACCACCACCACCACCATTTTTAGACTGCAAATTTGCACTTTTAGACTTCAAAATTTACATTTGAAGTCTAAAAGTGCAAATTTGCAGTTTAAAAATATTCATTTAATAATTTACAGTCTAAATTTACAAAAGTGCCTAAATTTGCAGTCTAAATTAAAGTCTCTTTGGCGATGGTGTTCATTTACAAAAGTGTATTTATTTGCAGTCTAAATTTTCTCTGGTGTTAGTGTTCATTTAACAAATTTGCTGTCTAAAAGTGCAAATTTGGCGTCTAAAAATACAAATTTACAGTCTAAATTCTTATTGACATTACTATATCATTTAATAATTTGCAGTTTAAATTTGTGTGGACTGATTTATACTTTTAGACTGCTAAGTTTATAAAGTGCCTATATTTGCAGTCTAAAAATGCAAATTTGCAGTCTAAATTTTCTCTGGCATTAGTGTTCATTAAACTTTACAAAGTGCCTTTATTTGCAGTCTAAAAATGCAAATTTGCAGTCTAAATTTTCTCTGGCGTTAGAGTTCATTAAACAAATTTGCAGTCTAAAAGTATAAATTTGCAGTCTAAATTCTTATTGGCAATAGTGTTCATTTAATAACTTGCAGTCTAAATTTGAGTGTAGATTGCAAATTTGCATTTTTAGACTGCAAAATTACAAAAGTACCTTTATTTGCAATCTAAATTTTTTCTGGCGTTGGTGTTCATTTAACAAATTTTTAATGTAAAAGTGCAAATTTATAATCTAAAAATGCAAATTTACAGTCTAAATTCTCATTGGCGTTAGTATCCATCTAATAATTTGCAGATAAATTTAGACTGCAAAGTTTATGAAAGTGTATTTACTTGCAGTTGAAAAGTGCAAATTTGCAGTCTAAATTTTCTCTGGCGTTGATGTTCATTTAACAAAATTGCAGTCTAAAAGTGTAAATTTACATTCTACAAATGCAAATTTACAGTCTAAATTCTCATTGGCATTAGTGTTCATTTTATAATTTGCAGTATAAATTTGTGCGTAGCCTGCAAATTTGCACTTTCAGACTGCAAAATTTAAAAAAGTGCATTTATTCGCAGTCTAAAAGTGTAAATTTGCAGTTAAAATTTTTTCTGGCGTTGGTGTTCATTTAACAAATTTGCATTCTAAATTCTCATTGGCGTTAGTGTTCATTTAATAATTTGCACCTTAAATTTGTGTGTAGACTACAAAATTTATGAAAGTGTCTTTTATTTGCAGTCTAAACGTGTAAATTTGCAGTCTAAATTTTCACTGGCGTTAGTGTTCATTTAACAAATTGGCAGTCTAAAAAAGCAAATTTATCAGTCAAAATTCTCATTGGCACTAGTATTCGTTTAATAATTTGTAGTCTAAATTTGTGTGTAGACTGCAAATTTGCACTTTTAGACTGCAAAATTTACAAAAGTGCCTTTATTTGCTATCTAAATTTTCTTTTGCGTTGGTGTTCATTTAACAAATTTGCAATCTAAAAGTGTAAATTTGCAGTCTAAATTCTCATTACCATTAGTCTTCATTTAATAATTTGTAGTCTAAATTTGTGTGTAGACTGCAAATTTAAACTTTTTGACTACAAAATTTACAAAAGTGCCTTTATTTGCAGTCTAAAAGTGCAAATTTGCAATCTAAATTTTTTATGGCGTTGGTGTTCATTTAACAAATTTGCAGTCTAAATGTGCAAATTTGCATTCTAAATTCTTATTGGCGTTTTAGTTCATTTAATAATTTGCATTCTAAATTTGTGTGTATATTTCAGATTTGCACTTTTAGACAGCAAAATTTATAAAAGTGTCTTTGTTTGCTGTATAAAAGCGTAAATTTGCAGTCTAAATTTTTACTAGCATTGGCATTCAATTAACAAATTTGCAATCTAAAAATGTAAATTTGCAGTCTAAATTCTCATTGGTATTAGTGTTCATCTAATACTTTGCAATCTAAATTGGAGTGTAGATTGCAAATTTGCATTTTTAGACTTCAAAATTTACAAAAGTGCATTTATTTACAGTCTAAATTTTCTTTGGCGTTGGTGTTCATTTAACAAATTTACAGTTTAAAAGTGTAAATTTGCAGTCTAAAAGTACAAATTTGCAGTCAAAATTCTCATTGGCATTAGTGTTCATTTAATAATTTGCAATCCAAATTTTTGTGTAGACTGCAACGTTTATAAAAGTTTTTTTATTTGCAGTCTAAAAATGCAAATTTGCAGTCTAAATTTTCTCTAGTGTTGGTGTTCATTTAACAAATTTGTAGTCTAACAGTACAAATTTGCATTCTAAATTCTCATTGGCGTTAGTGTTCATTTAATAATTTGCAGTCTAAATTTGTGAGTAGACTGCAAATTTGCACTTTTAGATTGCAAATTTTTCAAAAATGCCTTTATTTACAATCTAAAAGTGTAAATTTGCAGTCTAAATTTTCTCAAGCGTTGTTATTCATTTAACAAATTTGCAGTCTATAAATACAAATTTGTAGTCTAAAAGAGCAAATTTATAGTCTAAATTTTCTCTGGTGTTGGTTGTTATTGTGGTGGTAGTGGCGATGTGGTGGTATGGGTGGTGGAGCGGTGGTGGGGGGGGGGGTGGTGGAATGGTTGTGGTGGCGGCGTTGTGGTGGGGTGGCGGGGAGGTGGTAATTGGGGTTTATGTTGCGGCATTGTGGTGGTGGTAGTGGCGGCGTAGTGGTTTAGGTGGTGGTGGGAGCGTGGTGGTTGTGGCGCTGTGGTGGAGGTGGTGGTGGGGGCGGCGGTGATGGTGGTTGTGGTGGTGGGGGCGTGCTGGTGGTAGAGGTGGTATTGGTGGTGGAGTGGTGGTGGTTATGTGGGCGGGGTGGTGGAGTAGTGGTGGTGACAACGTGGTGGTGGTGGTAGTGTTAGGGGCGTGGTGGTGGGGGTGGTGGAGCGGTGGTGGTGGTGTGGTTGTGATGGTAGTGGTGGAGGCGAGGAGGTGGTGGTGGCGGCGGTATTGGTGGAGTGGTGGAGGCGGGTGTGGTAGTGGTGGTGGTGGAGGCGGCGAGGGTGGTGGTGGTGGTGGAGATTTTGGTGGGGGTGTGGTGATGGTGGAGGTGGTGGTAGCGGCGTGGTGGTGGTAATTGTTGTGGAGGTTGCGGCATTGTTGTGGTAGTGGTGGTGGCGGCGGCGTGGTAGTTGAGGTGGTGGTGGGGGCATGGTGGTGATGGTGGGGGCGTCGTGGTGGTGGTAGCATGGTGGTGGTGGTGGTGGTGGAGGTGGGGGCATGGTGGTGGTGGAGGTGGTGGCGTCGTGGTGGGGGGGAGGTGGTGGAGGTGGTGGTGCCGGTGGAGTGGTGGTGGTAATTGTTGTGGAGGTTGAGGCATTGTGGTGGTCGGGGGGCATGGGGGGGGGGGTGTTGTGGTGGTAATGGTAGAGGTGGTGGTGGGGCATGGTGGAGGTGGCGGCGGTGGTGGTAGAGTGGTTGTGGAGGTGGTGGTCGTGTACAGTTTAAAAAAGGGACAATTATGTCTTGTCTAAAAATGAAGTGGACCCGAGGCTTTAAAAAAAGTAATGGACTGGACTAAAAATGTTTTGAAAATATGAGGTGGACTGGACATGTTACAAAATCCTACAATGGACCTTACAACAATTCTTTATTGACAAAATTATATATCGTTCCACAGTTAATCGAGTGTATTTGGTTTCTCGATGTACCATTTGTCGAATTATTAATAGTAAAATTTTGTTGCTGATTAAAAAAAAAAATGAACCGGCCCTTTAAAATATCGAGGGAGTCGGGGTCCAGGTGTACGGTACTTTACGAGATCTTAGCTAGCTAGAGAGAGTAGTCAGTCATTCGTGGCCCTCTCTGGATCATGGGGGCTTGGATCAACAGAAAATGGTCCCAAATCGGAAAGGGGTCCTATTATCCAGCTGGGTAGTTTTTAATCTGCCTTTGATGATGTAACCCAAAAACCTACATTAGTGCCTACAGACCAACACAATGTTGGAGACCTGTTCCTTCCACACGTTTAACTGTTCAATGCTCCCGAAGCACATGTCACGTGGTGCTCCGGAACATCCAACAACCGACACGACACATTCTCGCGAGGTCTACAATTAAGTTTATATAGACTCCACTGTACGGTTCTAGAATGATTCGGACCATCACATAGCTCTGCTTCAAGTGTACTGAGATTCTTATTTTTTAAGTACTTATTTTTCATTTAACGAGATATGTCATTCTCTCCGAATACATCATCTTTAATTAAAAAAATAAGTAATTATTTGTTTTATTGGAATGGAGCCTGAAAGTGAATGATAACTCGTCGCACCCGTTCCTTCCATTCAGACAAAAAAATATCTATTGGTCTATATTCATATGCGTATAGGCCATATAGCATATTAGTACAATCTTTGTTGTGGGCATATTACTAGACAAGGTATTGTTTGTTTCAGAGATAGAGGGGACTGTGGCACTGGAAGTTCTACACTGCCAGATTATATTTTGTTCTTATTAGGTCAATGGTCTGTGTGTGAGAGAAATGGGCCTTGGGATTGGACGATATTATTGGACCTTCTTTTGTCTTTCTAGAGTTCATTTTGATAATCTAATCATTCACTTTTTAGAGCTTGTTGAGATTTGATAGTATCAGCCACTTTGAAAATCAAATTGATCAGATTTTGCGTGTACGTTTTCAAAACACTTTTATATTGAAAGAAAATAGATAGCGTTGCAAAAAAATTTCCCAACTTGGATGTGTTCCAAAAACATATTGATTAACAAAAAAAAAATAAATTCCCGTGATTTATATTCTTAACGAGCTCTAAATATTAAAATGTTTTGATCAATTAAGTGAGCCCAGAAAGGGCCCAACGTGGTGCATCTAGTGGCGGGGGCAGTGCATGACCAGTGGGGCCCCGGGCCTAACTGTACTTTCTAATACCTTCGGTTTTACCCCCAAATTATAGATGTCATGAAAATTTGTGTCGGAAAAATAATACACATTTTCCGTTTTACATCACTCACATTCACTATTATCTTTGTCAAGTTTCAAAAAAAAAAATTATCTTATTTGTTTTACGTAAAGACTCGTTATCTATACATACATCCTAGCAAATGTTATGTTTTAAGTTCATTTCTTTTTTATTTTTGTTGTTGTTTACTACTATAAGTCAGTAGATAGAAAATTCTGGCTACGCTACTGGGTGCATCCTATCAATATTACTCCAATTCACAAGTTCCTAACTTTAAGAACAGCAATAATAAATAAAGAAATAAATAAAAAGGTTCCTAACTTTAAGATGCATCTCTCCTTGGGCCTTAGGCCCTTGGATAAAATTTCAAAGTGGCCCAAAACCAGTCTAATTTTCAAACCGAAAGGAGTTGGAAATCATTCCATTCCTTAATGACAATCCTAGAGCCCAAAAATTAATACAATCCGAGCCCTTCAAAATACTTCTCCACGGGGATGATGGCCTAGAGACTCTTACCCGACAGGGGCGGGAAGTGGGGAAATTTTCATTACTCAGTCGGGTTTCGGCGCGGGGTCGGGGGAGTTTGAGAATTTTAGGGTCGGGCACTTCAAAATCCGTCACACCCTGTTACCCCGTTGCCATTCCTATACTGAATTCGTTGAAAAAAAAGAAATATCAATGAACCCACAAATTTTTTTTATAAACCCGTATAATTTTTTGTTCATAACAAATAGCAGTCGTTCCAGTTCTCCGCCCTTCCATCGCTTGAGCTTTCTCCCGCTTAACTCAATAAGGCCTTTAGTAGATCGGTTACATAAGGAAGAGGTCGAGTGGTTTCTCGGTCCTCTGTTGGTACTTGTGGATTTAGGGGTAAAGAAGAGGGGGACCCTTTTACAGCTCAAACTAGGAGATGCTATTCGTACAGTTGTGGATCTGTAACGACCCTGATTTTTGGTAAATAAAATTTTCGTTAAATATTTGAATTTTATATTTATTACTTGAATTTCTTTTAAAAATTCCTTTTAAATTCTATTAATCCGTCATAATTAGATTTGAAATTTGTAAAATTGAATCCTTTTACTCCGGACAATCTAGTCCTTCTCCCATGACTAGTATACTTGTAAACGTACTTGTATATTTTCCTAGTGAGTAAAATAATATCTTTAAATTATATTTCTTGGTTAGAAATCCTACGTGGCAAGAAGAGTTAGACCCCAACTAGTTAGTTAACCAAATCATTTGGATTCCAAGTCTAGTTAGGTTGCCCTAACCCTAGACGAACCATTTGAACCTTTTGTCTTTATCCATTGGACGATAATTGCTAGGGAAAGTTTTATCCCTTGGACAATAGAAGTTAGTCTTAACAATATAAGCTTAAGATTTAGACTAGTCATTAAGAAACTTTTCAACCATAGGAACACTAGTATAATTGGCATAAGGCTTTGAGAATATATCTCGCGACTAAACCCTAATCGGTTAGTAGAATTAGTTCCCGACTATTTAGTTAGCCTAGCCTAACTACCAATTGGCTTAGTTACATCTCCCTAACCAAAAGTAAACCCCATGAACCTTGTGAACCTCTATTGGACCCTTGAACCCTAGAAGTAATTATTATGCCCTTGGTTTGACCAATCAAGCCATACCTTCCATGATTATCTTCCTTGGACCTTTGGTTATTACATGCAAGGGTAATCTTCATCCCTTGGTTATTACATGCTAGGAAAATTATTATCCCTTGGTTAATAAAGGATGGTCTTGCCAAATAAGGTGACAAGACAAGCCATTAAGATTTTTCATCATTCTTACTTTCAAAAGAAGCAACCTTAGCTTTGCATGCATGCAACCCTAGATTAAATAGCCCTAACCCTAATTATGTTACTTTTCTAGATTATCCTAGCCCTTGTATGCTTTCTAGGAAAGTATTAGTCTAGACTTTGTCATTTACAAGTCACTTGAAAACCCTTGGTACTTGATTCTTCCTAGACTTTCTTTTATGCATACTTTGACCAAGAGAGAGAGAGATGGCCGAATGGGAGAGAGGGAGAGTGAGTGTGTGCTTGTGTGTGGTACACTCCAACAAGGTACATTATAGCCCTTAAGCCTATACTTCACTTTTTAACCATTTCTAGTCTTTCAAAGAACAACCTAACCAATCATTTTGCTTTCCCCTTGCAAGCAAGCCCTTTCTAGGATATGACAAGTCCAAAAAATCCTCATAATGACCTAGTTTTAGCTTGAAGATGAAATGACAATTGGATGACAAGGCATGTCATGCTTGGAAGACTTGATTGGACAATTCAATGGATCAACAAAGGAGAGAGGAAGAGAGAGAGAGGGCTGGCCGAAATTTTCAGGAGGAGGGAGAAGTGTGTGCTTGAGTGTAGTACACTCCATCAAGCTACAAACTTAGCCTTAAGCCTATTACCCAATTGTCAACCCATTTCTAGCTTACTTTAAGTACAATCCTAGCCAATTATGTTCTTCTTTCTTGCAAGAGAACTTACCTAGACAAGACAAGACCAAAAACCCTCATGATCACATAGCCTTAAGCCTAAAAATTTTGAACAAGACAAGCAATGGAAGCATGGCATGCTTTCAAGCATGATTTGACAATACAATAGAGCAAATCCATGGGGGAGAGAGAGAGAGATATGGCTGGCCATGAGAGGGAGAGAGAAGGCTAAAATTTTGCCTATAAATAGCACCCAAAGCTTGCCATTCAACTCACACCTTCACCCCTTGCTCCAACTTCTCTCTAGAAACCATCTCTGTTTTTCCAGGCAGCTTACTGCCCTTCATAAATCCCCATTTTTCTCCTGCTTAAGGTAGTTTTTAGGACTAACTTCTTTGGAGAAAGTTGTAGAGCACTTCAAAACCTTCAAGTTAGACCCAAGAACCACCCCAATCGGTCAAGAAATGACCAAGATATTGCCATCCGAAGTTTAGTAAAAATCTCGGATTCTAGATTCCAAACAGCAAACTGTCACTCCATTCATCACCATTTTTCTCCTACCTAAAGTCGTTTCTAGGAATAACGTCCTCCACAAAAGTTGTAGAAAACTTCGAGATCTTCGATTTAGACTCAAGAACGATCCTATTCGGTCAAATATTGACCGAGTTACGGTCATCCAAAGTTTGGTCCAGATTTGGAAGTTTCAACACCCGTAGAATTTTTCAACTAGTTTATTCGGCCCCGACTAGTTTCAGATCAAGGTAGATTCTCTTTTACTTGTTAATCCTAAGTATAACTAGAAGTTCGTATATTATGTTTAAATGCATGTTAAGTTAAGATACCAAGGATTTGTTAGCAAACTTGTTTTACTAAAATTTCGAAGAAAGTATGAACATGTTGAACAAACGATTTCTACGTCAATAAACATATGTTGTTTTGAACTTCCCTCAAAAAAAGAAAGAATGGTTTTCGATAAACACTAACTTGATTAGAAGTATTCGTATTTTGATCTTTGAATTGATTATGAACTTAAATACATGTTTTGCTTGCAATACTTGTGATTGTTCGAAAGTATAAGTAAATATCACTCCAATGGCATCCGAACATATGGCGTGATGTTTGAAGTAATAATTTGAGCACGATTAGGTAATATAGAGTTGGATGATCTTATTGGTTAAATTCTAGATTACGATGAACGATTTATGTATGTCTACGTGAAAAATCCTACCGCGGAGTCTATGCATGATAACGAGACACAACAATCGAGAAAGTTAGAAACATGGCACCTAGGGTGTGGTTGATATGGATAAAAAGGTTAACGACAAGCTGTGTTTTGAAAACGCAATGTGGCCGGACTTGCTCATTGTGGGAATGTGTGTTACAAATGATAAAAGGATTTTTGACACTACATAATGACCAAATGTGGGCGCATTATGTGAGGGTGTGTGTGTTGTGTGCCAATGGAAACCTGGCGCGGCGGAACCGAGGTTGGGTGTGTGTGTTGTGTGCCAATGGAAATCTGGCGCTGCGGAACCATTGTGAGGATACTCGGGAACCCGGGCGCGGTGGAACCGAGGTTGGGTGTGTAGCTTGGTTATCCGTGGAGAGGAGCCAATGCAAATGTGTGCCAATGGGAACTCGACGCGGCGGAACCATTGTGAGGATACTCGGGAACCCGGCGCGGCGGAACCGAGGTTGGGTGTGTTAAAAATGATTTTTGAAATGCAAATGTGTGCCAATGGGAACCCGGCGCGGCGGAACCATTGTGAGGATACTCAGGAACCCGGTGCGGCGGAACCGAGGTTGGGTGTGTTAAAGGTGATTTTCAAAATGTTGATTTGGAAGTGGAAAGGATTTCAGAAATGTTGATGAATATGAGACACGTTCTACGATGAGGCACGTAGGAGAAACACATACAATGCAGACACCAACGTTAGACTAAGGAATGAGAATGTGTCATTGTTAATGCCTTGTTAAACATGTATGTATTATTCCGCTGCTTGTGCAAGAGTTAGTATGCTACTCTTATACTCTGATATTGGTAAGTTATGAGTTAGTGGATATAGGATTATTCTGCTGAGCTCTTGTGGCTCATGGTGTTACCTTTGGTGACCCTGACATATTATATCGGTGGCGACGCTGGTATAATGTGTCAGATTTTGTAGATGATCAAGATGAACAGTACACCTTGGAGGCTTTTGGAGCTGAGGAGCTGGCTAGGACGGAGCAGTAGGCGGAGCTGTAGTTAGGAACCCTAGAACCCTTCATTTGTATAAATATTGAACCCTAGTGGGAGTTATGTTGTAATAATGAGCCAGACTCCATTTGATTTTATCAATGAAATGTTTATTTAACGTACCCAAAAATCAGGGGCGTTACAGGATCAAGGTCTGCAACGAACAAAAGTGGGCTCGGTCGAGGAAGAGACGCATCATTATTAAACAAATGTTTCCTAAAAATAGTTTGAAAAGCAAGATTCACCATAAGTAGGAGACAACAAATAGAAAAAAAGAACCATAGAAAGTCTTTTAAGCCAATGTACCAGATTTTTCACGACGACATTCTTTGTTTCTTTCCTTATCAGAGAGCGGCTTCTTAGGAAGCTGGGTCTATTAATAAAAAGGCAGAGCGAAGAAAATTATAGATTTGTTCGCACTAGAAAAGTCATCCGCTTGTCAATTCTTGGTGCAATACTCACTAAAAAAATGATTGGTATCAGAATTTTCCACTGACTAGAGTCTCCTCCATTTAAGAATTAGGAATTCCTCTTCCAACTCGTCCCACAATGGGCATGGCAAAGAACAAGAAGAAACTAAGATGAAATTTGTCCAATAGTAACAAATGGACAAATTGCCGATGAGCCTCTTTTGAATAGCTTACCATCATTCACAGTATATCTTTTGTCAATGAGGTACCAATCCAGTAAGACTACCACCCACAAACCAAACTTAGGGGAGGACTTCCCCTATCAACCCGGGTCGACCCATCCAGTGGACTACGTACATACATAGTTTGAAGAAAAGTAAAGCCAAGAGACATATGACAACTAGTGTTATTGCGGCTACACCTTCCATTTTACCAGGTACACTACGAAGAATGACAAATAATAATTAAGAAAGTGTCAGGAACGACAAATCTGTTTTTGATGATATAGATATAGTGCCATAGATGATACACAGGGGCATAATTGAATTGTACGTATATGTAATTACAATTTCTTTAGGGGCGACTAAATAGAAATATGGGAGTAATATCACATAAAAGCAAACCATGTAAAATACAAAACAATTCAAATGACATATCCTGCTCTTGCTCCTTAGACAGCCACAGGATTGGAGCCTTGAAGACTACCAAACACTGGTTACAATGCAGGGTCTAATGACGACCAAAACATTTACAAAAAGGTTAAAGGAGAATGAAAAAATCAGTTTTAGTAATAAAACTAGGAGATTGATTTCTACATTTTTCATGATGATCTATACTTCCTTTCTAGTGAGAGAAACAGCCACCTCTCTCTAGAAAAAGATCTTATCCTGAGCGGGGGAGGCCGCCTGCCCTCCTCCTCCTCCCCCAGTCCCTCCTCGCCTCTGATGAGCACCCAAGATCGCATGATCTTGGGGCTCAAAACCTCTAACTTGTGGCCTTTCTTTACTTTAGCAGTCGTTTTTATCCCATTTTGCTCGTAAGGTATTTTGGTGTGACTTTCAGGTTGAACGTGCTCACAAGGCGGTTTTAAAGGCCAAACGATGTTCCGGGATGAGCTAGGAGTCCAAGAGGCCGCCGGTACACTTTTCATTGCCAACAAGGCCTAACGATGCTACGCAAGGCCTCGGAGATTGGCCGTTGGCCATCCATGTTTTCAAGCGTGCCGAAGTGTTTCAAGCGAGGCTTAACGCTTCAGGGATGGCTCTCGAGGGTATCCGAGAGATCAAGGCCCCATGGCATACTCCCGCTAAGTCCCGGTGATCAAGAAACCAAGGATCGAAGAGCCGTCGGGCCACGTCAAGGCATGGCAGCCAAGCTTGGGCCAAAACTGCAAGAAAAAGGGCCTTGGTAGCGCTACCATGTTTTGAGGTAGCGCTACCTCTGTGCTGAAGAATCCCACAGTTGCCTTGGTAGCGCTACCAAGTTTTGAGGTAGCGCTACCTTCTGCCTTCGACCAGCTCCTCTTTTGCTGACTTTCCAACTTTCTATTTATGGAAACTTTCCTTCTCTAGCATGATTTTGGGATATTTTGGGGACCTTTTGGTCCATTAATTGGCTGATTTGTAAGGGTTATAAATAGCTTTGTAAGCCATAAATGGCCATTAGGTACTTGAATCCAATTTTACGTCTTCTACATTTCTAGAACTCCTTTGGTAAGTTTCAAGCTTCTCTTCCTTGTTTCCTTCAAGAACACTAGCAATCAATTGTGTTACGTTAATTTCTCAAGTATTAAAGTTGCTCGTGTGGTTTGGATATTAATAGAAATCAAGTTTGTTTTCCTTTTCATTGGTGAATCATGTTCTCAATATTTAGCATACTCTCTAGATTTTTCCCAATGCGTGAGTAGTTAACTGGTAGGGTCTCGGGGTGAGGTTTATTCGATGAATTAGTCGATCAAATGATTCCGCTTAATCTTTAGCTCAATTTCAACGTATTGAACGAATTAAACCCATGATGTCTTGTGTTGATCATGGGATTGGTGGCTCCTTTGATCAATGGAGTCTATCGGCCCATGCTACGTGCTCGATTAATCGTACGCGTGCGAACGATCCTTTTTCGTCTCTCACTTGCGTTAAATGAGTTCAGTTCGAATTAATGCATTGAAACGAGTTACAAGTAGTCTTCAGCGTAAATGCCTTTAGCGGAATCCGGACGGTTTCGGTCCGCTCTTTCGTTAGATAAAGGAATCGTTTGATTTGCCGAATCATAGGTAAACCGAGCTCTCTTGACTCGACCACCTTAGTCTAGTTCAAATCCAAGTCAATTTTCATAATTCCAATTAAAACGTCGAAGTTGGCTGCTTGAAAGCCGAAAACCATTTTCATCACACCTAATCCAAATTAGCTTAAAAGATTTCTTCGTGGGAACGATCCGGTCTTGCCGGTATGATATGCTTGCAACGACCTAGCCCTTGCTTTATTTGAAGGGTAGGTTGCGGAGTTGAGCAGCCTCTCTCATCTCCCACCTCAGGTTTCAAGTTCTCAATTATTGGGGGAGTGGTTCGTTGGTCGTCGATATCTCCTTAGAGTAGGCGCCGCCTGCTGATGGTGGATCCTTTGACTGGTTCTCGTTTGTCGCCTCCGGATCTGATGGCCTTGGCCTTGAGGTGAGGTAATAAGGTGTGCGGTTGGGTTTAGGGGTGTTTTTTCTTCGCCTTTTTGGTTCCTTTTCCAACGGTCTTTCCGTCTTCTACCGGCTATTGTTTAGTCCGATCGTGTGCCGTTTCGGGTCTTCCCCAAATCTGGTGTGGTTGTGGGGGTGGGTAAATAACTTCTACGTTTTTCTTTTCGTTCTGTTTTGGATGGGTTTCAACGGATGGATTTTCTGCTGGTCGTCGTGACCGTGTTTTCCTGCCGGATCTGGTTTGGTTAGCGTGGTCGGAGCTCGTTGTGCCAGCAGGGGCTTACTGCGGAGGTTACCTCTTCTTGGACGGAGCAACGGCGGAGAGATCTCCTCTTTTCTTTCGTCCCGTCTGTCGGCCAGTGTGCTAAAAGGACAGTAGTCCATGGGACCGGTGGTCTGTTTGTTTTCTGTCTTTGGCCGGCCATGTGCCGGCGGGTCGGCTCATTTTTCAGATGAATGTCCCAGCGAGTTACAATGGGGACGTAATGATCAGTGGTCCCTCAAGATCCCTACAACGAACCCTACACGTTTGCTGGAAATTCAACTGTGCACAGATGAATCGTCTTCCCTTGCTGTCTTGTTAGCAATTCCTTGTGTTCGGAGATGTTTCTTTTGGCTAGGTTTTGTCTCTATATTTGTTTTATGGTGCTTTTCCAAATGTAGTAGACTTTGGTGGGCTGTTTAGTCCTTTCATTGTAAACCTGTGATTATTGTATCTCTGATCCCGTTGGGATTTCTTAATGAAAATATGCCATTCAAAAAAAAAAAGATTTCTACATTTTCCAAAGGCTCTGTTTGGAACTCGGAGATGGAAGTGAAAAAAAAAAGAGAAGAAAATAAGAGAGAAAGTTAAAAGAGAAATTGAAGATAAAAAATTGAGTTTGAGTTTGAAATTTTCTCCTCTCTTTCTTTAAGAACCAAACAACGGAAGGAAGACTTTTTAAATTTTCTTTTCCTTTCCCCTTTCATCCCCAAGTTCTAAACAAAGCCTAATCGATGCAGACACTCCTTTTTTTTTTAAAGGGAAAATTTCAAAAAAGCTCCTAAACTTTTAGCAACTTTACAAAAAAATCTCTGAACTTTAATTAATAACAAAAAGGCACCTGAATTTACCATTCCGTTAACAAAAAAACTCCTGCCGTCTAATTCTGCCAATTTGTAACGGATGGAGCAAACGAAAGGCATTAACCCTTCCTTTTTACTTCAAAAAATTACTTTTAACTTTTTAAGTAATAAATAAATATACAATAAAATTCTTTTTTTCCTTAATATTTTTCAAAAATTATACTTAACCCCATTTTTTAGTATTTACAAAAATAACCATTTTTTTACTTTCAAATTTTATCTTTCCTTCTCTCTCCCTCTTTTATTTTTTTTAAAAATTCGACCCCACACCACCAATCAACTCCACAACCATCCGCCAAAGCCTTAGTCCCAATTTCAGAATTTTAAAATTACTCCCTCCGTCCGGATTTAATTGTCCCTAGTTCTATTCTAACCGACTAAAAAACGGGTTATATCTTGGAATCCGAAATGAATTTCATATTGAATATGGATATTGTTTGATAGATCTCGATTAGTTCTATAATACAGTGTTTTCAAAATCACGTAAAACATTATAAATTGCAAGATATAATCGATTGAAAAATGGCACGAACTTCAAAAAGGGACTATTAAATCCGGACGGAGGGAGTACTTTTTTTTGGGGAGATGATTTTCACACTCTCCTTTTTGTCTTTTAGCAAACAAAAAATTCATACACTTTCAGCACTAAAAAGAAAAAAAGGAGAGTGGGACTATCAAAAAGGGGAGTGTGAAAATCACTCCTTTTATTTTTAACCTTAATTTTATTTTTTACTTTCAAAAATTACTTTTAACTCTTTTTTTTTTAGTAATAAATAACTATGCAATAAATTTTTTGTTCTTACTATTTTTTTAAAAATTACTTTCACCACCCATTTTTAACTATTTATTAAATTGGGGCTAGGGCTTTGACGATTGGTTGTGGGGTTCATTAGTGCTGTGGGGTTGAATTTCTAAAAAAGAAAAAGAAAAAGAGGGGGGAGGGGTTGTAAAATTTGAAAGTAAAAAAAAAAGGGGGGGTTAACTTAAAGTTATTTTAGTAAATAGTAAAAAAAGGAATTAAAGTAATTTTTTTACAAATAGTAAGGGGAAAAAAATTCTATTGCCTATTTATTTACTACTAAAAATAAAAAGAATTAAAAGTCATTTTTGAAAGTAAAAAGTGAAAAAAAAATGGAGGTTTACATCTTTGTTAACTCCATCCGTTACAAATTGACAGAATTGGATGGCGGGGGCTTTTTTGTTAACGGAATGGTAAGAACATGTGTCTTTTTGTCCGGGTGTTTTTTTGTAAAATTCCTGAAAGTTTAGGGGTTTTTTTTTGAAATTTTCCCTTTTTTAAATTCGTTTAGCTATAAATTTACAAAAAGAAATGATAATGTCAAAACTGTTGTTTTTTGTGTCAAAACTTTAGTGTATAAAAATTTTGTACTTTGCACATGGTATAAAACTTTTTTGTACCATAATTTTGACATAAACAAAAATAATCTTGGCAAATAGCAAACACTCTTTACGAAATATTTCATGTATACGGGGACTATTTCATAAACTCACGAGTACTGCTATGAGTACTGATAGCCCCCGTAGGGCAATCGTACCGACGGCCGCGCTGGGCCGTCTTTGGCCACTGGATGGCCGATTCAAGCCGCCCAAAAATTTTAAAAAAAAGCCTGAGAGGCCGACACCATAATCAACGGCATCCGATGTGTTTAGGGTGTTTGATCTAAACATATATACACGAAAAAATCGGTGTTTAGATCAAGCATCTTAGACATATCGGATGTCGTTGATTCTTGCGTAGGCCCCCACAGTTTTTTTTTTATAGAATTTTTGAACGGCTCGAATCGGCCGTTCGGTAGCCGGAGACGGCCCAGAGTGGCCATCGATACGATTTCCCAACGGAACGGTCGGTACTTATATCATTTTCGTAAATTCACTAAGGCCATGTTTGATAACTGTATTAGGCCTTGGGATAGGATTAGCAATCCCATTGACTTCCTAACTCTTTGTTTGGTTGTCAAGCTTGGGATAGGATTGAGAAAAGGGTGGGATTACTAATCCCACACTGTTCGCGGATTACTAATACCATGCGGTATTAGGTATTAGTAATCTTGTCCCAAGCTCTCTCATGCAAAATGACTACCTTGCCCATGGTTTTTTAACTCAATACCAATAATATCCTCCATTACACACCTCACCTACCCACCTAAAACCCTATTACGTGTGGAATGAAAATGACTCATGTTCCAGGATTTTATTGGAATGAAAATGAAAAAAGAATGATGGCAAAAAGTAGCGTGCGAAATGAATATATATATCCAAGTAAGTCGTAATTAATGTGTTTTAATTTTGCATGAACTAACTTTTAATCAATCTTTTGGTAAATATCTCTCCTTTTTTTCATTTACTTAGGCTGTTCCGCGAGCGAGGAACATGAGACACATGCAATTTCCATATTTCGAGGACTAGCGCTTTTGCATTGGTGATGAGTATGCCGAGAAGACAAGTTTGAAAGAATAAATTGCTATTTATGGACTTTTATCGCCTATGTAATCTAACTCAAATAAATAATTAGATTTCCAAGCGGGCTATCTAAAAAGAACCACCTTTTCGGATGTTTTTCGATCAAATTTGGACCAATTTACCCTTTAATTTGGTGCATTTAACGGATTGCCCATGGTGTGGGGGTAGTTTGGACAGTTTGTTGCTGCCTGTGGTTCTGTGCAGGTGTCGCTGCTCCGGTTTCCCACGGGATTCGTGATGAATTCAGTCCGTTCATTTCGCCTGCTTCTCCTGCGCTATGTCTCTCTAGCTTGTTTCTTTGCTTTTTTGGGTTCTGTTTGCTTGTTCTCTGCTCCTCGGATCAACAATCGCTGGAACACACCGTAGCGACGATCGCTGGAACGCACCGCGGCACGGGTGCTCTGCTCGATCGACGCCAGCGCGACCAGGTATTTGTGTTTTTGTGTTTCTTCCTCTGTCTTTTCTCCTGCTTTGGCCGTGTTTCTTCCTCTATCTTTTCTCCTGTTTTTGCCTTTTTGCCGCTTGTCTCCGGCCTCCTTTCCGGGGCCTTTGCCTTTGTCACTTTTTCATTTTGTGGGACAGCTAGAGGGAGAAAGGGAAGGGTTTTTGGGCGATCTCATTTCGGATTTTGTTTTGTGATGCACTTTTTGCTGCAGTCGGGTTTTCGTTTTCGTGTGGGTTTTCGGTTTAGGTTGTGTCTGTGAGCTTATGCTGGGGTTTTGCGTCGTGGATTTTGGGGGTTTTTGCAGTGGATTTGCTTTTTTGGGTTGCCTCTCTGGTGCCCGCTACGGTTTTCCTAGGTTAGGTTTGCCTTGTATTTGTGCCTGTGCTTGTTGCTTTGTTCTTCTTGGCTTGGGTTTAGCGCAGGTGGGTTTTTGTTTTCCTAGAGGTTTTGGGTTTCAGCTGTGTATGTGAACTTATATTGAAATATTGAGTTGTTCATTGCGGGTTTGTTTTTGGGTGCCATTGGTTTGTTGGTCATCATTATCTGCTCTTGGGTGCTGTTGGTGCGATATCTATGGCCAGAGCCTTACATTTTGCGCTAATGATTGTACTTGTGTTCATGCTAGCATGGTTGTGTGCGCACCATTTATTCGGTGGGACATAATTAGGTATGGAGTTTACTGTTTGGAAACTGCTCAGGGTGAAAGGGTCATCTGTGCTGTTGCTATTCCATGTGAGGGAAACCACATGATATATAGACCACTTGATAGTTTCCTTGAGGATTACCGTGCTCTGTAACCTTCAGGCCCTGCTTTGTAGTGGAATTTCAGATTTCAGTTGGGTGCATGGTTGGATGGTATTGTCTATTATTCCTTCCTCCGGTACAGTCAACAAGGTATATATATAGTTTATTTTGTTTTAAGTAAAGGCTTGCCATAGGAAGATTCTATTTTTTCCCATATTTGAGTTGCGGTTCTTTTCCATGTTCTTTTATTGTTGCCATTGGTTTGTTGCATATTCTTGTATGTTTCTGTTCGGAATTTCTTGTGTAGGTATTGATAGCTGCTGGCACTTTTGTTCTGTCTCTCCTGGTGATGTTACTCAGGTTTGATGTTTGGTTGTTATCTCACACACATGTTTTGGTTTGCTTTTCCTCCTTAATCTGTTATGACCAAAGTATTACTTCCAGCGATTGCCGTTGGGACTGCGGCGGCATTTCCGTTCTTCTGGTCCGTCCACATGGATTTTGGTTGTGCATGGATATAGATTTTGGCCAGTTGAGGTTGTTGATGAGCGGTTTGGTCATGGTTGGGGTGAATTTCATGCCATGCACAAGTTGGAGCCTGGGTTTAAGGTTATCTTTGCGTGTGAACGTGAATGGATTTTCCACACTGTGATTCTTGATCAAGATGATCTTGAGATGCGGTTTCGTTGGTCGGGTCAGAATATGCATCGTCGAGAGCTTCATCCTCCTCATGGTACATGCATTGCTCTATTTGTTATCTATGTTCTGTTTTAAATGATAATATTTGACAAGTTACGTTTATGCTATGCTTTTATTGATTATTTTGTATTGTTAGCTCTGTGGACTTCTTGCTTGCCATCTTGCGTTTCACATGAGGAAACTGTCCTGAAATTTGGTTATTTGCATGTTCCGATTGTTCAGCCTCGCTTGGTAAGCATGCTTGTTGTTTACTTCTGCTTTTTTGGTCTAGGTAAAAATGTTCTATGAATTCATTTATTTAATTGGTTGAAATTGTCGTTTTCCTCTTTGGTCTGGTGTAGAAGTTTGAGGTCCGTCTCAAAAAAGCTTTCCAGGAATTTGATCTCGAGGAGATGGTTATTAGAATGGGTGACTGTGTGTGGAACATACCCATTAATGATTTGCAACTTGATGTTCAAATGTTTGCTCGGTTCTTCGTTGCTCTTGATTTAAGCTGCCTTGATTTTCTCCTTGTGCTTATGCTGTCAACTACGGAGTTTCGAGTTGTGGTGTTCCCTGTCGATTGTGATATTGACAGAATATACAGTTGGCTTTGATCTGTCCATGGTTTGCGCGTGTTTTGTGAAGTTCTGTTGCTGCCAGTGCTTTTGCTATGTTGCTGGACGCCTAGACTGTTTATGGTTGTGCAAGTCGTCAATCCTTTTTGATATTATCTTATGTGTGGATGCTTTTCTCTTCCCATTTCTGGACAAATTTTCCTATTTTTCGACAGACTTTTCTACGTCTTTCAATTTATAATGTGTATGGGCTATGTTGTAGCTTTGTGTATAGGCTGTGTTGTTCCGTTGGGCAGTAACTGCTTCGTCCACAACCTCGCCTTCAATTGAGGTTGAAATATCCCGAGCGTAGGGCTAGATCGATGTCAGCATAGATACCGGAAATCCAAGATTGCTCCCACAGAGAAAGTCTCAAAAGCTTGTTGGGATTTTTAGGTGTAAGGGTTTTTGGCGTTTAAGACGGCCAACTGTTGGTTTTGCTTTGGAGAGTAATGAACACTTACGAAAAAGACTAGAAACTGAGTTTTGACTAAGTTAAGCAAGCGGCATGGCAATGGATTCATTAACGCTCGAAACTTAAGCCATCAAACTAACCTCAACATAAACACAGTTGAATCGCACGGCTTAGGCTATCAACCGGAATATTTAGCAATGAAAATGATGAAACAAGAGATTTAGCATGAAGAACAAGTGAACTCTTTTATTCTTTTGGCAAACACAAGGCGAGACATAGCTCACGGAATCATATGAGCGAGCATATGATCACCGGAGGTTAACATCGACTAGTTTTGTTACATAAAGGCAAATTCGTCTTATTTTTCATGCGAAACTTCAAGCCAAGAGTTGAGATAAGCTAGATAACACAAGTCACGAGACGCTAACGGCCCCACGGCCTAGCCTAACGAACTACTCACGCATATTCAAGCAACTAGAAAGCATGCTAAGAATGGAAAACATTTCTAACTGATAGAATTGAAAATAAACTTGATTTAATGAAAGATCTAGTCCACGGTTACAACTTTAATAAACGAGAAAAGACAATACGAGAACAACTTACTTGAGTTCAATGGAAATACACTTGAAAGCTTAGTACACCATTAATGGAGAAAATGCTAAGGCTAATGAAGAACTAGATACAAATGAGAGAGGAGAAACCTATATTTATACAAAAAGGGTTTCTCTCTCATCAAAATATCCAAAATATTCTAAAAGTGGCTGATATTCCGTAAATGGAATGCCCAAAAAGTAGAAAATATCTGGCCGAGAGCTCTGCGTATCGATACGATTTTAGAGAGTGTATCGATACACTAAGCTCTGATGTCCCACGTAACCTACGCGTATCAATACGCATAAAAGGCCGTATCGATACGCCAATGCCTATCCCTGGTTCTGCAGGCCAGCTCATGCATCTTGACACCCGACGGCCCTCGCCTCACCCGATGGCCTCTGCCTTCATTCTTTGGCCACTTTGGCACAAAATCTCCCGGGCAAAGATGCTTGAAATCACTTGAAAGGTGGCTTGGCAATCAAAATATGCCTTTTAAGGGTGTTTTGCCTGAAACAATAAACAAGGGGCCTTACGAGCATAAATCAACTAAAAACGACAATAAAAAAATAAAACGCCACAAGCTAGGGTATTTTCGGCACCACGATCTTACAATCTTTGGTGCTAAACACGCCCCCCAACTTGAGCGTTGCTAGTCCCTAGCAACAACAAAACGAACTAAAAACATAAAGGACAATCCTTCCGTGAAAGCTATTTAGCACCAACGCATATCAACCTAATTGGCAAGAGTTCAAAACAATTAGCTTACTTCAAAACAACTCGCACTAGAAGATTGAATGATCAACTATATATTGAGCAAATTATAAACAAGTATCCAAATTTGTGTCAAAAGACAACGGGCGGATACTAGGTTATAACATAACCAAAAGCATGCAAGGTAACCATATCCCACGAAAAGGGTGCTCGAATTAAGCAACGGGGAACAAAAATACCACGCTTTATAAGTGGAGAGCACCATTAAACAGATCCTAAGACTACACAATTAAAAGATTGATTGCCGAAAGAAACATGCCACAAACTAACTAAGCTAACTATCATGCGATAAATCAAAATGGAATCAAGGCATACTAGAGATTAACTAAGGGCTTTTAAGCATATAATGACTTTGGTTTTAATCAAAGAAAGGTTAGCAAAACGGGATAGCGGCCATATGCTAGCAAGGTCAAACTACCCTTGGCCGCTACCAACTCCAACTACCAAGTCATAGGCCACATGCCGGCCTCAACAAAAATTTACTAAGCTAATAGTCAAAAGTTTAACTAAACTAAGCTAAAGACAAAACAATAAAAAGATAAAAGGTGGGCTGTCAACCACCGTGCACCTCGACCAAGTAAAGGGATTTCAAATACTCCACCGACTCTACTCATTATCCATGAACACTGGCTCATCCCCCGCAAAGCCATCACTATCCTCAGCTGCCTCCTCAGGCGGTGGCACATACGGCTCACTTCCTTCCCCCACACCTCGACTCAGAATCCAATCCAGCTTGTGGTCAATCTTCCTCTGCCTCCTTGCATTATCCCGGGTTTCCTTCTTAATCTTCTTCAAACACCCCATAGTGGCCACTCCTTGGCAAAACAGCAGCTTGTTCCATGCAGCCGACTTTGCACCCTTTGGTGGCAAAGTAGTCAAATATGGCCCACGCGGGACAGCAGCAACAGCCGGTCGGGACTGAGAAATGCTCTTGGTGAGGACCGATTTGTTGATATCACCCGGATTGAGTTTCTCCCTATCCACAAACTGAGAGGCCGGGACCTTTTGAGCAGAACAAATAACTTGCACCAAGCATGGGAAAGGCATCCTCGTGTGGGTTGGGGCTTTAGCCCTAAAGTCAATCATCTTCTGAAAGATGTACCTCGCCCAATTAATCACCACATTGGGATTCATGAAAGCGTGAATCATACCCCCCTCATAGATGTCCAGCTTGTTCTCCGTCCCCCTTGGATTGAAATTGTGGTGCACAAATTGGTTGACGAGGCGGTAAACATCCTTGAATTTGCCCGGAGCATGAGGTAGAGATGCTTCTCCGGGCACTTTGTACAAATCCTGAACGCGAGTATCGTCATTGACATACTCCTCATCATCGTAATTGCAATCAGCAGGTGACGGTGGACGGTAACCCAAAACCTGTGCAATAACCCCCTCTGTCACCCCAATGCTAACCCTCCCAATCTTGGAAGTGATCTTGGCATTCTCTTTCCCCTCGTCCTCCTTGGGCGGAATTTTTATGTTCTTGTAAAACTCGATGACCAAGTCTTTGTTATAACTGAGATTGGGAGCCAAATAGTAAGACAAACCTTGCTCCTGAATTCGGCGGACAAACGGATTCTCAACACCTAGGTTATCAACGTCCACGTGCCGCTCATTCTTGAAACCCCAGCCAGGTATGCCCGCTTCCCATTTCTTTTGAGCCGCTGCCTTAACCTCGGCGGCCGTCCTTTTCTTAGCACGAGCTTTTTTCGGGTTTGCTATCATCTCTTCCTCTTCTTCTATCTCCCGTACAATTTCATCCGCTTGCCCGGAAGAAGAAGCCGGGGCCTTTCCCTTGTTAGCCACTTGTTTAACCCTTGGCATTTCACAAAAACCTACAAATAGAGCAACACCCCAAAACTTTGAAACAAATACCTCGAAAATATCCCGTAATGCAGCCAATAACTACAAAGTTTCCACAACACAGGTAGCCCTTGAAAATCAAGCGAACTAAAATCTGCGCAAACAAGGCCAACCCCCAAAACTTTGATTCAATGTACCACACGAAGATCGAACACAGGTAACTCCGAGAATCAGCAGAACTAAAACATACAACACCAGTTCAGTTCCTTAAAAGTCAACTCAGAAGCGGTGTCCAATAATATACAGATCCAATTCCCAGTAAAATCGAAATTACCAAACTAGGGTTCAAGAGTGCTTCGGGTTTGGGGGAAAAAGTACATGGATTAATGGTTAACAACTGTAAAGATATAGGAATCCATGGTGGGTAATGGATGATTCAAGCCAATATATCGAAAAGTTGGAGAATTTTCGTATATATAGAGTGAGAGAGTGGATTTACCTTGTAAATTTAAGATTTGGCTTGAAAACCTTGAAAACCCTGAAAACCCTTGAGATTCCTTGATAGCTTGAAGGTTTTATAGAAGATTTTGGAGAAGGTTTTATAGAAGATTTTGGAGTTTTGGTAAGGATTTGAGGTAGAACAAGGGGATTTGGGCTTAGGGTTTCGTGGAGGAGTGGTGGGTATGGAGGATTAAAGAGAGAAATGGTTTGAGAAGATGAAAAGAGAACCCGAAGTTAACTGCAGAATTCGAACCAAACCCACTCGTATCGATACGCACTAAAAAACTGTAGCGATACGCCAGGCTCTGCTGGAAATTGTAACCTAAGCGTATCGATACGCGTCAAAAACCGTATCGATACGACAGCCTCTGTTGGATATCCAAACTTACCCGTATCGATACGCTCAAAAGGCCGTATCGATACGCAATAGCTTGACCCCAGATTTCATGCCTTGCCACCCGATGCCAATGCCAACGCTCAAAATCACCTCAAACACACCTGGAGCGCTGTAAAACCTGGAACCAGCCCATGATAAAGCACAAAACCAACTTCCAACCATCCACCCTAACACCGGTTCCCTATGGATATGAGAGAGACTCAACTTGGCTTTATTTTCAAGGTCAATGAGACACTTTGTGGTTTAAATCATACAAAGATGGTCTTGTATCATTTCCTAAGCATGCCATAGATTCCGAAGTGATTTAAAGCAGATAACGAACATAATTAGGCATGACATGAGATGAATAACTGAATTAAGAATATAATGCAACGGGATATGGGTCAAACTTGCTCACAACGAACTCAAGACTTCATTTCTCATTCTTCCATCAAGCATGCGAGTTGAAAATTACCAAAAATTTTTACAACTAACTGTAGCCAATTAAAGAACTAATGAACATGTGCTAAGCCGCTTTACTCCACTAATTTTGTATTAACGGAAGGATTGTGAACTAAATTTTAAAAATTTACCCTAAAAAGTTAAAAAGACTTAAAAGATGTATTAACATAGATACATACATCCCTCCCCCCAACTTGAAATATGCTGTGTCTGCATAGCATGGAGAACAACAGTAGGGAAAGGGAGAGAACAAAAGATATTACCCACGGGGGAATGTCAACCCCCGGATACCTCGACCAAGTTGGAGGCTTTGGCATCACCGGCTCGTTTCGTCATTCAAACAGCTTCCAAGGTCAACTCCTTCGGCGCTTCCAACGGAACCACAGTTAGTCACACAGAACCATGGTCAAAACTTTGTGGGACAGACAACCGCGACACGTAATCGCACCCATGCTTAGGGCTCCTGAATGCCTCAATCACTTCGACGTTAGATTCAATCCACCAAGGCTAGTGTGGTAGCACGTACACCCTGCAAAAGACTGAAGCTCGAACTACCTACTAAGAGTCAAATGACATTAGAACCGCCCGGCTCTTGTTATCCGGGCACCACATAGATAAAAAGAAAAACAGAAAAGCAAAAAGAACACCACCCGATATTCACGCAATCGTACGAGTCATACTTTTCTTCCTGAGTCTCACCGGCGAGATAAAACTCGGGGGGCTATACTAGACCGTCGAATGTGTTACATCATGCCCGAAGTAAAATTTACCGCTTG
Organism: Rhododendron molle; assembly: GCA_025413875.1. NCBI lineage: Eukaryota > Viridiplantae > Streptophyta > Magnoliopsida > Ericales > Ericaceae > Rhododendron > Rhododendron molle. Next base: position 14,946,617 of record CM046397.1, read on the forward strand.
ACCTCGCCAAGCAATTAAGCCCAGCATTCCCTAGGATCGAAACAAAGTGAGACAAGACAAAGCCTAGCGCCAAAGCACGGGAATATCAAGTCTCACCCAAAGACCTAAATTGCCCCCGATAGGGACATATCTGGTGAGCATGAATCATTAACGGTAAACTACTACAAAGACGGACTAATTAAAGACCGATACAATGATGCATTAGTGAAATCTCTTAGTGAGAAAAACCCGAGACTAAACAAACAAACAACAATATGTACAAGAAACAAAACATTGCCCTTACTAACTGGAGCTGGGCACACGAACCTTGTTTTAGTAGCGGCGTGCGAAGCTACAAATACCCAAGTCAATGGTGGGTACCCCCTACCCAGGGGCCGGGTCCGACAAGCAATTAAGTTCAGCGGTTACGCTTTCACTCCCTGTGCAATCATAAGTTAAACACAACTAAGCTAAGGAAACAGTAGGAGTATTGAAGTAAACCGGAGCAACCAAGTCCTCCGTCACCTCTTCTTTTGTAAAGTTTTCCAAAAACGGCTTAAGCCGCTGCCCATTTACCTTAACAATATGCTCATTAACAGGATTCATGACCTCAACGGCCCCATGAGGATAAACTTTATGCACAACATAAGGGCCTATCCAACGAGAACGCAACTTGCCTGGAAAAAGATGAAGTTTGGAGTTATAAAGAAGCACTTTTTGACCTACTGCAAAAGTTTTCCTTTGAATATGCTTATCATGCAAAACCTTCACCTGAGACTTATAGATGTTGGTATTATCATATGCATCTCTACGGATTTCCTCAAGTTCATTCAATTGGAGTTTACGGTGCACCCCGGCATCGAGAAAACGATAATTAACTTGCTTAATAGCCCAATATGCTTTATGCTCTAATTCCATCGGAAGGTGGCATGCCTTACCATATACAAGCCGATAGGGCGAAGCACCTAAAATGGTCTTATATGTGGTACGATATGCCCAAAGAGCATCGGTTAGCCTCAAAGACCAATCCTTCCGGTTGGGATTCACCATTTTTTCAAGAATACGTTTTACCTCACGATTAGCAAGCTCGGCTTGACCGTTGGTTTGAGGATGATATGCGGTGGAGACCTTATGAGTGATGCCGTATTTCTTCATCAAGGCGGCAAATGGCCGATTGCAAAAATGCGTCCCTTGATCACTGATAATTGCCCTAGGCACCCCAAATCTGGACAAGATATGCTCCTTAAGAAACTCAAGCACCACCTTGTGATCATTAGTGCGGGTAGCAATGGCTTCAACCCATCGTGATACGTAATCAACCGCTAGGAGGATATACAAATTCCCGTAAGACACCGGAAACGGTCCCATGAAATCAACGCCCCAACAGTCAAAAACTTCCACAACCAGAAACTTCCCTTGAGGCATTTCATTCCTCCGGGTCACACTCCCCAACATTTGACAACGGTCACAAGATTTGCAAAAGGCATAGGCATCTTGGTGTAGAGTCGGCCAGTAAAAACCACACTGTTGGATCTTAGCGGTGGTCTCCGGGCGGAGAAATGCCCTCCGCATGCTTCCGTATGGCAAAATTGCAAAATCCCTCGTTGGTCAGAATCGGGAACACACCGGCGGATAATTTGGTCGGGGCAATATTTGAACAAGTACGGATCGTCATATGAGAAATGCTTCACCTCTGCTAAGAACCGGCGGGGCTCATGAGAAGACCAATGGGTTGGAAGTAAACCCGTAACCAAATAATTCACAATGTCCGCAAACCACGGAGCCGTTGATATACCAAATAACTGCTCATCGGGGAAGCTATCTCCAATAGGTAGATGCGAAGTACGATCCTCGAAATCCAACCGAGACAAATGATCGGCCACCACATTCTCAACCCCCTTCTTGTCCTTAACGGTGATGTCGAACTCTTGGAGAAGAAGTATCCACCGAATCAAGCGGGCCTTTGCATCCTGCTTGGTGAATAAGTACTTAAGTGCCGAATGGTCAGTATACACTGTGATCGGGGCCCCTACGAGATAGGATCGGAATTTGTCCGAAGCGAATACTATGGCCAAAAGTTCCTTCTCCGTAGTCGAATAGTTCATCTGGGCATCATTCAGAGTTTTGCTCGCATAATAGATGACCCATGGCTGCTTGTCTTTCCTTTGGCCAAGAACGGCCCCGACGGCATAGTCACTCGCGTCACACATCAATTCAAAAGGTAGATCCCAATCGGGCATTTGAACAATGAGAGGTGTCGTGAGGCTAGCTTTGAGCTTAATGAACGCCAGCTCACATGCGACAGTCCATTCAAAAGGAACATCTTTGGATAGAAGATGGCAAAGCGGCCTCGAGATTGCACTAAAGTCCTTGATAAACCGCCTATAGAAACCGGCGTGGCCAAGGAAAGATCGGATGTCTTTGATGCTTTTCGGAGTAGGGAGGTTGGAGATGAGGTCAATCTTAGCCTTGTCTACCTCGATACCCTTAGATGATACGATATGCCCGAGCACAATCCCTTGAGTGACCATGAAATGGCACTTCTCCCAATTCAAAACCAATTTCTTCTCCTCACATCTTGTTAAAACCTTGTCCAAGTTGGCGAGACACGACTCAAAAGAATCACCGAACACGGAGAAGTCATCCATGAAGACCTCCACAATTTTTTCAACCATATCACTAAAAATACCCATCATACATCTCGAAAAAGTGCCGGGAGCATTACACAAACCGAATGGCATGCGTCTATAGGCAAAGGTCCTGAATGGGCATGTGAACGTGGTTTTCTCTTGATCGGATAACGCCACTTCTATTTGATTGTACCCCGAATAGCCATCGAGAAAACAATAAAAGGCATGGCCGGCTACTCTTTCCAAGATTTGATCAATGAAAGGAAGAGGGAAATGATCCTTACGCGTCGTCGCATTCAACTTGCGATAGTCAATGCATACCCGCCACCCGGTAGTCACACGGGTCGGCACAAGCTCGCCTTGGTCATTTTGAACCACAGTCACCCCCGCCTTCTTTGGAACCACTTGAATAGGGCTCACCCACTGAGAATCGGCGATGGGATAAATAATCCCAACATCAAGCAATTTAAGAATTTCCGCCCGAACCACATCTTTCATAATCGAATTGAGCCGGCATTGAGGTTGCCAAGATGGTTTGACATCCTCCTCCAAATACATATGATGAGAGCACAAAGAAGGAGATATGCCTTAAATATCCGCAATGGTCCATCCGATTGCTCTAGTATGCCTCCGCAAAAGTGCCAACAAGTCTTCCTCTTGTAGTTGCTCAAGAGAAGAGGAAATAACCACCGGAAATGTATTATTCTCGCCAAGGAATGCATATTTCAACGTGTCCGGTAAGGCTTTCAACTCAAGCATGGGCGGCTCAACATTAGAGGGGAGCGTTTTCTGCTCAATAGGTGGCAATTCCTCAAACTTTGGGAGCCACGGGGCAACTCCACAAATCTCCTCACCACCGGCATCTTCATTAAGCAAAGCAAAAAGTGATTCCATTTCTTCGGATTCAAGGAAAGCGGCCTCTTCCGAGGTAAGAGCTAACTCCAACGAGTCTTTAGACAGAAATTCATCTATATGCTCTTGCACCAATGTATCCACAAGGCTAACGTTTTGACAATCGTCATCATCACCCATTTGTGCCCTCACATGGAACATATTGACCTCCATTTTCATATTGCCGAATGACAATTTAACAAGTCCATCCCGACAATTGATATTGGCATTCGAGGTTGCTAAAAACGGTCGACCAAGGATAACGGGAGTAGATAACGGCGATGTTGACAACGGGCAAGTATCTAGTACCACAAAATCCACCGGGAAAACAAATTGACCAACCTGGACCAACACATCTTCCACCACCCCTCGAGGAATGCGAACACTCCTATCCGCCAATTGAAGAGTAACCCGTGTGGGTTTCAACTCCCCCAAACCGAGTTCTTGATATACCGAGAACGGTAGCAAATTCACATTGGCTCCCAGATCCAACAAAGCTTGCTCCACCCTCGTACCCCTAATGTTCACCGAAATTGTAGGACATCCCGGGTCTTTGTACTTCGGAGCAAGACTTGTATGAATGACTTGGCTGGCTTCCTCGGTAAGGAGTACATTATGATGCACACTGAGTTTGCGCTTCTGAGCACATAAATCCTTCAAAAACTTAGCATAGGCGGGAATTTGCTTGATGGCATCTAACAAAGGAATGTTAACATTAACTTGCTTAAAGACATCAAGTATATTGACCTGCTTGGATGGATTAACCGGCTTTTTTAATCGTGAAGGATAAGGTACCGGAACGGGAGACACTTGTGGTTTCGGATCGGTTTCGGCTTCCTTTGAAACTTGCACGGGAGATTCCCCGTCTTCCTCAATGTCTTGCTCGATACTAACATCCGGTGAAGGAGAACTTGTTGACGGTGATGATGGCATGATAGGAGATGTACCCGACGGCATAACTACCCGGTTGTCAACGGCCTTGCCACTCCTCAGAGTGATGATTGCTTGAGCTTGCTCGGGCGGAGATACCGAAGAAGTGCCAATAAGAAGTTGGCCTTGAGGATTGGCTACCGGTTGTGTAGGAAATTTGCCTCTTTCTTGTTGTAGAAGCCCAATGGACGTGGTTAACTTCCCCATTTGATTTTTTAATTCCCCCATCATTTGAGTGTTGCGCTCATTGTAATTAGTTTGAGATTGCATGAAAGATTGGAGAGTATCCTCCAAAGATCGCCTCGGTGGGGGTTGGAATTGGTTAGCTCCTTGAAACGGGCCCGACGGGCCAAAACCTGGCGGTCCTTGGGAAAAACGAGGCTGCCCTTGGCCTTGAGCAGGCCGCCATGATTGCATTTAAGTAGAGGAAGTAGCTTGAGATGGTCCACCCTCAATCTGATTGTTCCAACGGAATCCCGGTTGCTGTCTTGGGCCCTGGTTGAAGTTCTGGGGAAAAGATTGGCTAAAGTTCTGGGGAAAAGACTCAAATCTTTGGTTCACCGCACTAACTTCTTCAATCGGAAGGTTGAGGTTAATATATTGCTGCCTAAGAGTGGGAATAGATGAACAGCTGTCGGTTGAATGACCCGTTGTTTCGCAAATAACACAACGCTCCTCCATGGCTCGCACCACGCTGACTTCTTTTACCCCTTTCAATTCCAAATTCTCCAATTTCTTTGTCAATTCTTCCATCCGTGTTTCCATTGCTTGGTGCTCATTAATGGAGAACTTCTCGGAGCCTCCGGGACCTTGGTTTGCCATTGCTCTATCCCCGGCATCCTCGAAACTCCAAGTTAACGACTTCTTGGCCACCTCATCAATATAATCCCATCCGTCATCGGGAGACTTATTCATGAATCCACCAGTGCACATAGTATCAAGCAACTGCTTACTCTGCTGCGAGCACCCCAAATGGAAGTAGTGAATAAGCTGATACAAGGCAAAGTTGTGATGAGGAACCGCCGCAAGTAAATCCTTGTCACGCTCCACATATTGGTGGAAAGCTTCTCCGTCCCGTTGCTTAAAAGTCTGGATTTGATCCATTAAGAGCTTTGTTCGGCTGACCGGAAAAAACTTCTTATGGAATGCATCTTGAACCTCCTCCCACGTGGTCAATGATTGGGGCTTTAACGAGTGGAACCATGTCTTAGCCTTATCCTTCAAACTAAACGGGAACAACCTCAATCTTGCTTGGTTAAGATGTGCATCCACAGTAACAAATGATTGGAGGGTTTCCTCAAAAGTTCGGATTTGTTGGTACGGATCCTCACGCTCCATACCATGGAAGAAAGGAATGCACCGATGATAATCTGATTTGAAAATGAAGGTGTTTGCAACAGTGGTGGGGCGTGGAAAGACTATTGGAGACCGTTGAGTGACCCTTTCCGGATTCAAATAATCATTAAGAGTCCTAACTGGAGGAGCTTCCTCGTCCGCCATTGATATTCTTGATGGAGAATACGGCCGAGAATAGCTACTTGGTGGAGAATAAGATCGCAGAGTGCTGATTCTTACGCGAGGCGGAGAACTAGAACGATGCAGACGGTTGGAGCGAGGACTACGATAAATCCGAGGCCCTCGATAAACCACAAGCATGAACTGGTGCTTTAAGCAACTTAAAAGCTATGTAACCGCTCTGCAATAAGACAAACAGACTGGAAGGGCTATGCCGCCGCCTCACTCTCTCAAGACAATTATGAGGGGCTATGCCGCCGCCTCGATATATGCACAATAATAATAACGGAAAAGAAAAGGCAATGGATACTCAAACTAGCTTCGTTAAACCTCAAGTCGAATGGGTGGCTCAGTTAGAGGTATCCGCTAGGCCGAGTATACGATGCACAAAGTATAAAATAAACGGAATACTTACAGTGGTTTGTCGAACCTCCCAATAAGCTAGAATAAGAAAATCCCCGGCAACGGCGCCAAAATATGCTTCGTCCACAACCTCGCCTTCAATTGAGGTTGAAATACCCCGAGCGTAGGGCTAGATCGATGTCAGCATAGATACCGAAAATCCGGGATCGTTCCCACAGAGAAAGTCTCAAAAGCTTGCTGGGATTTTTAGGTGTAAGGGTTTTTGGCGTTTAAGACGGCCAACTGTTGGTTTTGCTTTGGAGAGTAATGAACACTTATGAAAAAGACTAGAAACTGAGTTTTGACTAAGTTAAGCAAGCGGCATGGCAATGGATTCATTAACGCTTGAAACTTAAGCCATCAAACTAACCTCAACATAAACACAGTTGAATCGCACGGCTTAGGCTATCAACCGGAATATTTAGCGATGAAAATGATGAAACAAGAGATTTAGCATGAAGAACAAGTGAACTCTTTTATTCTTTTGGCAAACACAAGGCGAGACATAGATCACGGAATCATATGAGCGAGCATATGATCACCGGAGGTTAACATCGACTAGTTTTGTTACATAAAGGCGAATTCGTCTTATTTTTCATGCGAAACTTCAAGCCAAGAGTTGAGATAAGCTAGATAACGCAAGTCACGAGACGCTAACGGCCCCACGGCCTAGCCTAACGAACTACTCACGCATATTCAAGCAACTAGAAAGCATGCTAAGAATGGAAAACATTTCTAACTGATAGAATTGAAAATAAACTTGATTTAATGAAAGATCTAGTCCACGGTTACAACTTTAATAAACGAGAAAAGACGATACGAGAACAACTTACTTGAGTTCAATGGAAATACACTTGAAAGCTTAGTACACCATTAATGGAGAAAATGCTAAGGCTAATGAAGAACTAGATACAAATGAGAGAGGAGAAACCTATATTTATACAAAAAGGGTTTCTCTCTCATCAAAATATCCAAAAATATCCTAAAAGTGGCTGATATTCCATAAATGGAATGCCCAAAAAGTAGAAAATATCTGGCCGAGAGATCTGCGTATCGATACAATTTTAGAGAGTGTATCGATACGCTAAGCTCTGATGTCCCACGTAACGTACGCGTATCGATACGCATAAAAGGCCATATCGATACGCCAATGCCTATCCCTGGTTCTGCAGGCCAGCTCATGCATCTTGACACCCGACGGCCCTCGCCTCACCCGATGGCCTCTGCCTTCATTCTTTGGCCACTTTGGCACAAAATCTCCCGAGCAAAGATGCTTGAAATCACTTGAAAGGTGGCTTGCCAATCAAAATATGCCTTTTAAGGGTGTTTTGCCTGAAACAATAAACAAGGGGCCTTACGAGCATAAATCAACTAAAAACGACAATAAATAAATAAAACGCCACAAGCTAGGGTATTTTCGGCACCACGATCTTAAAATCTTTGGTGCTAATCAGTAAGATACTATTTTCTCTTGATAAATTGTGTTGGTGAGTCTTCTTATTTACCAGCTGCGCAGGATTGTTCTAGGCTTTCAGGGAAAATCGAGTTTTCCCTTTTCTGTTTCTTCCATGTGCGTGCAGTATGCAGGAGATAACTAATAGTGTTTTGGTTTACTATGATAAGTAGGTGCGTTTAATATCGTGTGAATACTTGCCTAACATCTTCTTAGAGGGGAGAAAAAAGGGTTCTGTTGCAGTCAATTTTTCGCTTTTCAGGCTCACATTTGCTTGCATCTCAGTTTTAATGGAGTGTTTATTTTAATTTATGTGCTGATGTCTGTTTCTATGTATATATTCATGTAGGCAAATTTATCCTCTTAAATTAGTAAAGGCATCAATTGAAAAATGAACTGGTTTAGATTGAAAAACTGTAAAAGTAAAGAAGGCAATTGACAAAACTCATTGCAGTTTCGTGCAAAGTAATTAGATAATTATGCCTTTTCCGTTTTCCTTCCCTTTGTATTTATGTATTATATACATGTATATATATATATATATATATATATATATATATATATATATATATATATATATATATATATATATATATATATATATATATACACCTATAAGAATTTTTGGGTATTTATTGATGGGCATTTGAAAATTGATTTTTGTTGTCCTTTGGTTCATCCAGAAAACATATTTTTCCCATTCTTCCACCATTTTCTTATTTTCCTTGGTTTTTTAGCAGTAGATACAATTTTTCCATGTTTTTTAAGTGACTACATTAATTACCAAGGCATAAGGTACATATACATTTCATTACAGTTCTGAAATTTATAAAACATCAAATAAGCAGAAAAATAAGACAACATTATCCTTCCTTCTTAAAAGCTTTAATGCATGACTTTGTTGGGAAAATTATGAGATTTCTTTGTATCTCGTTCTTTCTCAATTAAATGATTCCGCGTATAGATGAATGTTCTTGAATAGTGTCTTTGTTAATTTATTTTTCTCCTATGATACATTACTGATTGTATGCTCTTAAGTTTCAATGTTGTGTCAACAAATTAGTGCCTCAAAGTTTGGTTGAGACAAATCCCATCGCGCCATACATTCTACCAAAAAAGGCTATATTTGCATAGTGGTTCTTTCTAAAAAAAGGATCGATGTGGCCAATAAAAATGCAAGAAGGATAGGTCTAGCCATGCAGTTCATTTCCAAATCGAAAATACCAAATTTATCGTACCAACAACAGTTATCCATAAAATAAAAAGCGAAAATCTACAAACCAAAATGAAACTCTAATTGTGCTTATGTATAGTGTACATTACCAACAACTTAGGCCAGCGTTCGAGTTTTTTGGGAATTTGATTTTTAATTTTGTCTGCTCACTTCCTTTCTTCTATGCCACGACATCAATCACATTTCAATTACTTATAGTAAACTTCAACAAATAGAAATTCTCATTTACTGTGTTTTTTCGCTTCCAGAAATTGCATCGCCAATCGTTAGAATCAATCTTATCTTAAAGTATTAGATAGGTCTTCGACTGTATGTTTAGCAAAAATTTCCCCAATTTTGAAAACCAAAAAATCTTAAAAACTAGACAACCCCTAATTTCTCAACCACATCTCATTTCACTTCAGAATTTTACATCATTCACTACAAATCTAAAAACCAAAAAATCCTTTTTTTGGGTTCAAAATCTCTCCAAGAATTCCCTCAGTGGGTTTTCATAAAGCCATAATGATCCTTCTAATCCACTTTCTTTACTTCCACAGTCCATCGGTCCAAATTTTTTTGGTCTTTGATCAATGTCTTTGTCGATAGATCTTAAGAACCCAAACCAAACCAAATTTATGGGATACTTCATTCATTGAAAATCCTACTTAGAACTCGTTCTAGAGCGAGGAAAAATCCTTATTTCTTAAGAAGGAAATTTTAGGCTTAAAAATATACAAAAAACAGGTTGAAAAAATATTTTCCACTTGCATTATTTTATAGTTTAAAAATATAAAATAAATTGCTTACTTTTTAAAAAGGTTCCTGGAGTAGGCTATTACAACGCATTAATTCCACTTAAAGTCTTGATTACTTGATCCATCCAAATTTTTTGATGGGCGTAATAGTAATTCCATCCTTACATATGGTGATAGGGACCTAGGGGTTGCCTCGCAGCATTCGAGACGAATTTCATCCGTTCATTGAGCTGTACTTTCTGCATCCATCACTGGTACCCTACATCTCTTGTTTATCACTCTCTGCAATGAGACCTTGCGCTGGTTCCTCTCTCCATTTTATGAAAAGAGGTAAGTCGCCATATCTCGGTTGTTTTCCTCCACTGCATCTGCACTCCAATACACCCACGCCTGCACATACATATTACCTAATACAACTAAAAGCACTCAGGTACATGTCATATCATATCATGCATTAAGTTAAAAATACATAACTTCATCCAAAAAACAAAGCAAAACATTGAGCATATGCATATCATATTACTCCTGCACTATTATCCCAATCAAACTAACGGCTATTTATTGCAGGTTACAATGGCAAAAAATATTTTGCCACTGAAGAACATTGATCTTGATTCAAAAAACTACACAATCGAAGCAATCATAATTGAGAAAGGAATCCCCAAAAAATCAGCAAAGAGTGGTTCACAGTACTAGCGCTTTGTTCTTCAAGAGATACAGGTAACCAATCAAACAACTCATCATCTGTATTGCTATTCATGCACATTTACATACATCCTAGCCACACTTACAAGAGATACTGACCACACCACAGGGAGCAAGAATCCAGGCAACAGTTTTTGGGAGCAACATCCACGTATTTGAGAACACACTCAAGCTATTCCATACATATTCAATAACCAATGCCAATATTAATACTACACCAGAAGAATTTCGTTTCCTTGAACAAAGGTGCCAGCTGATTATTAATTCACGTACACCAGTTGAGGGATTCAAGGTTGACAATCTCACAATGAGATCAATCAAATTCAACTTCACTCCAATTGCTATGCTTAGCAAAATCAATGTCCCAAATTTCACTTTAGGTTACTTCTTCTACTTTTCTCAACTTCATTTAAATTACAATTGTAACCTATAGCGAATTATGTTGTGCTTTCTAGATGTGATATTTGCTGTTCTGGAGGTTGGAGAATGCAAGCCAGCTAACAACTCATTTGTTGCAGATGTCAGAATTGTAGATCAAAGGTATAAATCCACCCAATTAATTCAATAGCCATACTCATTTGTTTAGCCATGACTAATCTATGCACCTTAAAATCCTATTGCAAGTCTACAACCAACAATCATATCAATGTGGGAGCACTTTAGTGAATACGAAGCTCCAGCAATGGCAAGTTTAAAGGGAATGTATCCAGTTGCAATTGGCCTCAGACTCAAAACATCAACATACTGTGGTGAGCATTTATTCACAATATCTCATCAGTTTCACTTCATCTAATGCATCTCACAAGATTATCGTGCTGATTATCAACAGGTACTACATTTGCCACCCAAAAAACTTCTGAATTCATCCTTGATCCACAGACACCAGAGGCAATAACACTTCAATCATGGTAACTCACCACCAAACTCCATTACATGAAAAACTCCCACATAGCGAAGTGCTATAGTCAATGCCAAATTTGTGACGTTATTAGACAAATCTTTCCCCAGAATTAGAGCCAAGATTCAAGTTCACAGTCCAGAAAAGATACAATTCCTCTAATAGTTATCATCAATAATATCTCCAAAACTTTCGCTTTCTCCAGGTGCATTGCAAACGCCAACAAAATTAAGCAGCTACCATCAATGATAGCAATGAAACCACTCATGCTTGCAACAGCAACAAGTTCATCAAATGATCCAGTCAAGATTATAAACCTTCCCACATCAGTTGAAAAGGTGCTCATCAAATAAAAAAAATTATATCTTCACCTGCATAACTTTTAAAGATATCACCACATGCTTTAACTTCCACCATCACTCCAAGTTCTGCTACTAACATTCCAACAAAATTACAGACCCAGCTTATAAATATCCAAGGCATAGCAAAGGTGACCAATTTCAACCAACGCTTTTACTATTTAGCTTGTTCACTGTGCAACAAGGCAACAAATGCTTATCAAAATGAAGACCTCTGGTGTAACTATTGTGCAAAAAAGGTGGCGCCGCTCATAAGGTACAAGTATTTCTTTCCTCTTACAGTATATTGTCTACATAAAAATTCCAACCACCTAATGTGAGACCTGAATTGCATGATTAAATTTAATATTGAAATCGAAGATGCAACAGGAGCAATTGAAGCAGCAGTATTCCCTGAAATTGCTGAAACAATCTATGGCATTATTGGAGCCAACATAACATCAACTGCACCTGGGGTAAAAAAATTATTCTTCTTTCTATTCAAAAAATCCCGTGCAAAAGAAATTACTGCAGACAACTAACAATTTATTATTGCCAACAGGAATCACTCCCAACCGAGCTCCTCAACAGGCTCAGCGAAGCAAAGAACAACAATATTACACTCAGGGCATACATGTACACTTGTGCCGGAATTTCTCAGCTCAAGTTCACTGTTCATTCAATGTCCATTCAAAGCACATCGGACAAATTCATAAACGCTGCAGAAGTACTTGCTCTTCCACCTCCCACGCCAGCCAAAAAAGAGAAAGCACATGCACCATCAACATCTGAAGATCTAGCTAAAACCAATCCAGCAAAGAAACAAAAGCTCAACACAAATGAGCAAAGCTAATCTCACTCGCTCAGGCACACTTTACATCTGCTTTTAAACCATGTGCATATAATCAAGTACTTTTGCTCCGGTTCATCTCATCTACCATAACTCTATATATTTTGCTCCCATGGCTTTTGAATTACTGTACATATCTGCTCTGGCCACTTTTAAACCATGGCATTTGCTCATAACTTAGGTATGTTATCGTGTAGTATTATGCTCAAAACAATGGTTCCCACTGAACTCAAGCATCGGACTTTCTGCTAGCTTGCTATAAATGTACTGCTTATGTTTCCCAGTGCTTATCGACATTTCTCATAACTAGCTCATCTTATTAGTCACTCTTTACCCAAAATAGATAGTTATCCCAATCTTTCTCACTCCTGCAATACATACAAAATTACTTACATTTGTCGCTATTTCATTTACTTATGTTTCCCGATACATCTATTTCTTTGGCTTCGCACATATACAAATATGCACAACATTACCAGTCCTAAACTTATTGTTCATAGTTAGCATTCAAGTAAAGTCAATCACACAGTTGACAGACCTATCGCAAGAAACTGCTATCGTAATATATTAGTTTTCACAATGGTCCATATAACAGGAAAAATTTGTTAATTTCTCAACAATCAAACAACAAAAACAACATTAAAATCCGGCTACACTAACATACCTCTGTTTTCTCAGCGTTATCCTTTACATCAGTTTGGTTGGGATCACAAACCCAATCTGATCCAGCTAGACTAAAATCAGTTTGATTAGGATCTGCGTTATCCTTTATATCGACTCCCAAAAGTTCACCTATTTTTACACACATGTGTCTCATAACACAATAATTCTCATCCAATTCTAACTGTTCTCCACCTATTTCAATATTTCTATACAATCAACGAAAAATAAATTAAAAAAAACCCTTCAACACAATTTCTATTCAATGCTTACTCAATTCCAACTGATTTTCCACCTATTTCGATTTTTTTGTACAATCAACCACCAAAAAAAAAACCACCACATCCCCACACACAAAACCTCAAAACAAAAGCAAAAACCCTGCTCATACCATCGTGCATATCATTAACCTCAAAAGAAAAGCGAAAACCCTACTCATACTCTTCATTCACATACCTTATTCTTCTTCTTCTTCTTCTTCAACTGCTCATATTCTTGAAACCAAAGCTATAGAATATGCAAAGTACTCCTGCTCATCCTCGTCGCTCTCCTCACCTCAGCGATCCTGATAAACTCTATCCAAGCTGCTGCAGTACAGGGCACTCAATTCCAAATCGACACACCGCTCGCCATGGCCCCAGCTAAATCCCCTTTCCACTAGGACCAATCATATCCCTTTGATCCCTTTCGTTACAGTAAGCTCGGCCCATACGAAATAAACCCTCCAGTTAGACTTATCCTCACGTGCCCGCCACAAATACAAAATTTTCCAATACCAAAAAGAATAAAATATAACATTATGCGATTAAATATATTCATTTCACTGGGTCTCTTAAATTCGTATTATCTTCTTTTCCACGTTCCCGCTGACGACAAAACTCCGAATAGCAAAATTTATCAAATAATATACGAACCAAAAATTACCTCATTCTAAATCATCAAAGTCAACAAAAAAGTATAATAGTAAAATCATATTTCCACAAAGTATAACTCTTAACAAGCTTCAGCAAAATGGAAAGTCCACTAAATGCCGCGACAACAATTACAAGACACAAAAACACTTCAATTCTAATTTTCCTTAAATCAGTTACGCATGCACTCTTAACTAAACACACATTCAAACATTCGTAAAATTAAAACATAATTTTACGTCATTAACAAGCACATAGTATAACATCTTCAACAAACACATAATATTCGTGCGTTGCACGAAACCGAACCTAGTATTATAATAAGATGTTATCTGTTGTGTTTTCTCAAAATTGATTGGATGAAAAAAAATTTGCAAACTATCCATAAATTGCAAATTCGTGAGCTAGTCTTCCATGCAATTCCATAGACCAGGTTTTCACCGATGGATATAATTGAAAAATGTAATTTGTATCCTATCCCTTGGTGTTCTAATCAAACAAAGGATTGAAATTGGTAATCACAATCCCATGATTTAATTCTTACACAATCAAACACCCACTTAAGATTACACTCGGTGTTATTAATTCTATCTCCTTACTAACCCCATCTAATCCAACACACTTATTAAACGGGCCTAAACAAAAGAAGTGTGTTTCTATCACTTGGGAGAGTGGCGGATCAAAAAATCACTTGGGAGAGTGCAGATGATCAACCATTCAGTTTCCTTTCGACCAAAGAAATACTTGTCGTATACTCGTATATAAATCTGGCCAACCTTGTCGGTAAACGGTTTAGGTACTGCTATGTCTGATTGCTCCTAGTTTCACCTCTCTCTCTCTCTCTCTCTCTCCACCCACCCCACCCCACCCCACCCCACCCCAGTCTTATGTTGTCCTCCTGAACCCATCCCCTCTCTCTCTCTCACACACACACACACGCACACACACACAAACACATGCGTTGGTGAGTTCTGTAGATTTCTGGGGGGGTCACATGATGGATTTCAGGGGACTGGATTTGGAGGGTTTCTCAAGCAACGGATCCACTCCTCAACCCGTTTTAGACCCAGATACCACCAAGCCACACAATAACGGATCTGGGTTTCTAAAGCAAGGCAGATCTGGGTCGGGTCAAGATGAATACTGGAGGGCCTCCAAAGTGGCCCGTGCTGTTGATTCTGAATCCCCCAAAACACTGTTTGGAACTTCTATGCTGATGAGATCTGACAGCGGCCAACAAGAACATCAGAACATGATCAGCTTCTCTTCCCCCAAATCAGAATCTCATTTCCTCGGTAAAAATGGTGGATTGGCTGAAAAGAGCTCTCAGAACTCAGATTCAATATATTTTCAGCAAACACCACATGCTTACGCTAGAAATGCAGGTAAAGTTAATTATGCCAAATTAGCATATGTGTTTTGGTTAGTTATTTTATTTTATTTTATTCTCCCAAAATGATTCTAAAAATTAGCAAATTAGGACAAAGTTGCATATGGGTTTTGTTTGGATTGGTGATCTTGATTAGTAGAGTGTGAGTAAGTGATTCTTTTTGTTTCTGCATCTGATTTGGGTAACTGATCGGATTTGGGTAAGTGTAATTTGCTGCAGATGGGTTTGTTGACAAGTTCTATGGCTTGAATTCTCTGTCGTGCATGGATAAGGGTCTTTTCCTGGCCATCTAATAAAGTTTCTGTTTGATTACAATTTGGGGCCAGTAAAATGAAATTGCAATCAAGTTTCATCAAGAAAGTCGATGCTTTTTGTTATTGATTGTTTCTAACCAACAAATTGTGGATGACAATTTTTTGATTTTGTCCTCATTCAATTTTTTTTTTTTCTCAATTGTTAGTTTTGCTTTAAACTTTTATCTATTATTGGTTTGTCTCGACGAGAGAAAATCGGAAAAGTAAAAAATTATGACTTTTACACAAGTATTTTTGAAAATATCCAAGAAAAAGTCTAAAAAATTGAGTTTTTGAGATTTTGCTTGGATATTTTCAAAATACTCATAAATACTCATAGAAGTCATAATTTTTTACTTTTCTGATTCCTCTTGACGAGGCGAACCAACATTACATAAAAGTTTGGTGCAAAACTAACACATGCGATTTTTTTTTTGAATAAAGACAAAGTTAAAAAGTTGTGGTCCACAACTTGGTGATTATCATGTCTTTGAAGAACTCTATAAAATCTCTTTTATGGTTTAGAAATTTGGGGTCATAGAAAAACCGGATGGAAACGAACAAATAGGTTAAGGAGGACATCAAATGGACTTTTGGGTGGATTTTACCTGTCCCATTTTCTTGCTGTCAAAGTCGAAAAATTAATGATTTTGTTGCTTCCTTTGGTGCTAAGTTGTTATTTCTCTCTTATCTGTTGAACCCGTTTCTATTAGGTTGTTGAATCAACCAGGCTACGTGAAACCGGCTCGTATTTGTCTTACGTGAATGCATTATTAACACAGGACAAATTTTAAAACTTCATCAAGTTTTTGTACCAATCCATGAATAACTTACTGTTTGGCTTCATAAGCTTATGTTGTCTCTAAATAGAATCATAATACCTGATTGACTTGTCATCGGCTAGATTAAAGCTCAATTGATGACTGCATATGTTACAAAACATTTTTGAAGCTCGTTTGAGTTATTAAACCTAACTTGAACAACCAAGAACGGATCGAGAGGCGGACGAGTCCGGACGACTGCACTACTCAAGTTTCAAATTTCGTTAGGTAGTCTTTTCTCAAATACGTCAAAATTATTACAGTTCACCCGCCCAACATTTTCTATAAAAAACACTTAACACCCGCCCATCCAAGAATTTTTTAAGAAATTCTATATTTATCTTCCTAAGATTGCATGCATCTGCAAAAAATATTAACACCAGGTTCAATATTTTACCTTTTGGAATGCATATGGATGCGCAAAATTGTATTATGTATCTATTGTTATATGAGTTATGACTGTAGCTTTATAATTGTATAGATTGTCACAAATATCTACAATAGGTTTTTTGATTACCTTTTCTGTAATATGTATTGGCAGAAAATCGACATTACCTTTTATATGTGACAACAAAAATACTGTTCACCCACTCAACAATAAAATCTTGCGTCCATCCCTGTGCACAACCTGTTACTTGCATCAACTAGGCTTATTGGCAGACCTAGTTTCTAGAATTTGATACCCTGGGTTGTACACTATTTACTTCCTTTGTCACCACTTATTCTACTTAATAATTTCAATTATGATTTTCGTTTTCGTTTTCATTTCATGTTTCAGGTTCTGGTAATGGAGGCATGCGTGCCCCACTTCTGGGGGCAAGGGGGCCATTTACTCCATCCCAGTGGGTTGAGCTCGAGCACCAGGCGTTGATCTACAAATACATGCTGGCAAATGTACCTGTTCCATCAAATTTGCTCATACCCCTCAAGATTTCCCTTAGCCCATTTGGGTTATCAGGGTTGTCATCCGGATCCTATCCCCCCAACTCCTGTAAGCATTTTCCCTTCAGTGAAATTCTAACACCAGAAGATTATTGTTTCATTTGATCTGATATGCTGAAATCAGTCCTTGACTGTGCTTGCTTGTATTCACATGGCTGTTTTTTTATGAAAACGAACTTGGTGTAGACGTGTAGTCATTCAGGCAACTAAACATCTTTATTGGAATTTAATGCACATCTTTCACATATACAGAACCCTCAACCAGAATGACGTGCCACGGTGGAATTTTAAAAATGAGATGATATGCCACCTTGATGGGTTTTTTTTTGGTATGACATGATTAGACCAATATCCGTAGCATAATTTCGCAAATTCTTAAGTACATCCAGCTATTTATCACTTTTTTTTGGGTCAATCGATAGGAGAGATCATTACATCATGTATCAATTACAAAGTACAAACCACAAGACACTACATTGATTGTGTGAGAGTCGACGAGATAACTAAGCCCAACAACTCAACCACTATAAACCCAACCCAATTATAAGCCCCCATTAGGGGGAGAAATAATCCCAATGGAAGAACACCCACACGCAGGTTGGAAGACTCGAACTCCTGACCTCCTAGTGAGTTGCAAGATTCTTGGCCAATTGAGCTAGCCCCAATTGGTTGGTTGTATATCATTACTGACCTCTCATTTGTTGTTCAACTTTAAGAACCTCATGTCTACATTGTACATACCATTCTTTTCTTACTTGTATGACTTGCGTGCTATTCAATTTCAGAATAAATTGTGCATTTTTTCCATATACAGTCTCAATTTCAATTGAACAGAATACAAGGCTTGGTTTTGTTTAGTCTCAAGTTTTGAATCCTCCATTGCATCTTCTTTTTGAAGCGTTTGCGTTTGGTCTTTGTTTTGTTGTACCAGGGTAGAAACTAGAAACGTATCGTAGTCCTGGATTGCATGAATTAAAGTGTTTCTGGGCTTCTGATCTAGTCTACTTGTTTTGATGTCGAATTCACTTTCCTCCGCAATTTAGCTAGTTTCTGTTATTCATTTTGTTTTGTGTTTTTTTTCTGCCTTTTGTTTTTCTCTCTTTCTGGCCGATGCAGTTGGATGGGGTTCTTTCCATCTAGGTTACTCCGGCAACACTGATCCAGAACCTGGGAGGTGTCGCCGAACGGATGGAAAGAAATGGCGCTGTTCAAGAGATACTGTTGCCGATCAGAAGTACTGTGAAAGGCACCTAAATAGGAATCGCCATCGTTCAAGAAAGCCTGTGGAAGGCCAAACTGGCCAAGCTGTCTCTGGATCCTCTCCAAAGGTGGCACCGATTTCTTGTTCCACTTCAACATCAAATAGCATCGATATCACGCAACACCAATTCAAGGGCTTACATTCTGGTGGTAACAAACCTTCTGCAGATGTTCTTGTCAACAGGTAAAGGATTTGCGTTTTTTGGTCAGATCTCTTTTGTATTTACTTTGCATTGTTAATTTTGGGTTTCTTAGGATCAAAACCAATGTTACCAATGTCACACGTCCTTAAGTTTTGTTCTATATCTGTAGGTTTTAATAAATCACCTTAAAAAATTACTTTTTTCCTCATCCTCTCTCGTAAAAGCTCTATTTTTCTAGATTTCTTGGTTCTTGTTACATTTGATTGGAAATATTTGTTTCTCACAAGGAAACGTTAGGAAAATAAGTAGAAATTTTTTAGGGGTCTTTTGGATCACTAAATTCACCATTTCGGAGTTAAAGTCTACCATTTTTCATGACTTGCATTTCAAAACTTACTAGAGTATTTGCGTGTTCTGGTGACGGTAATTAACTAATTATTTTTGTTTCAAACTGAATCAAGGTGCATACTTCTATTCAGAGTAGGCCCAATTGTTTCATCTTTACTTCGGTAGCCTTAGCAATTCTAGAGTTGAAATTCCTTTGGAGGAGGGCTTTAAGCATTGTGCATCCCTTGTCCTGTTTCTAAGGATTAAGGTCTTTTAGGTACTAATTAAGTATTATTACTTTTTTTGCTCAGCAAATTATTAGTGTTTCTGCACATCTCTCGTTTGCTACTTGTGCCTTTTTAATCTTTTACTTTCCCTTTCTGTACCACACAGCCACTTTAGTCGTCATACTAGTTCTTACTTAAGTGTTTCACTGACGATGATAATGTATGCAACAGAATGCAAGATCCTAAAGGCATCTCTATGCCGCCTTCTACGACCAACCTGAAGTCTAAAGAGTACCCATTCTCGATTCCAAAGAAACATATCTCAAATGAAGAATCCTCGGGCTTTGGACTTGTCTCTTCTGATTCCCTTCTCAATCCTTCACGAGAGACCTCCTACATGAATTCAAGACACTATAACCCTATCCTTGATTTCAACAACCATAAATCCGATGGCCAACATTCACTTCGTCATTTCACTGATGACTGGCCTAAGGACCAATCCAATCGTGGCTCCATCGCCTGGCCTGAAGAACTTAAATCTGACTGGACCCAACTGTCAATGTCTATTCCTATGGCTGCCTCAGATTTCTCATCAACCTCATCCTCATCCCCTCAAGAGAAAATCTCCCCCTCACCGCTAAGTCTATCTCATGAGCAAATGGGTTTGATGGTGAATAAAAACCTTAATGAATCAACCGAAAAGCAAACAAACTGGATACCTGTATCTTGGGGAAGTGCAATGGGGGGACCATTGGGAGAGGTTTTGAACCTCAAAACTGGAGTACCGAATGGCAGCCCGCAACTGGGATCTTCCCCTACGGGGGTATTGCATAAGACAACTTTTGTTTCGCTTTCAAATAGTAGTTCAGGGAAGAGCAGTCCCAGAGCTGACAACATGCAAACAAATGAAACTAGTGCTCTTGGTAGTCATATGATCGGTTCAATTCTTGCAAGTCCATTCACAATTCCATCCGTATAATGAGCTGATATGATGGAGAAAAAGACGATGGTGGGAGATGAAACGCAATGACTTTTCAGCAACGTTGGTAAAATGAGTTCAAGTGGGGGTTAGAACACCTCGATGAAACTCAAAATCTCTCTCAATTTCCCTTTAGCTTTGTTCTGCCGAAGTTTTCATGGTGGGATTGGCTGATTTTCATGAAATAATTTTGGCTATTTTATCTTTTATGTGTGACCTATATATGTTATCTTTAGTATCGATACAGTTCATTAGGATTATGATTCATTATTTCTCTTCCTTCCGGTTTGCTTAATCCGACTCTACTTCGGAAACACTGTACGAGAAAAATGCTTAGCTGAAACTAAGCTTTTCCTTTGGAGTTACATAGGAAATGGCTTTTCCAGTGTTGCATTCGAGATTCAATTTGGTAGCAATGGGCTTTTCTCTTGACTAATGTTCCAGACATCATACTGGAATTTTCATTTCATTTGTTTTCATTGCAATACCAAATGCTTTGATTAAATACAAGCATATGATCTGGCATTCGTGGGCGGTTGAGAGACCAAGCAGAGTCTGTTTGCTGTGGTGAAATTTATTTTCCCCTGAAGTTGGCCATGATAATTTGGGGAGGCTGTCTAAGCTTCCTCCTCTTCCTATCCCTGTTCAGTCAGCATCTCTCTCTCTGGATTAGATAGTACGTACATACCAAGGGGGTGTTTGCATTCCGCATTATGCATTTTCGCATTCTTGCTACTCCATTTCTGTATCATTTCAGAGAGGCTCTTCTTCCCCTCGTTGCGCCTGCCGAAAAGCCTTTTCCTCTACCCACTCATAGGGATGGCAATTACCTCCGATCCGTCCCCGTCCCCGCCTCCGACCTCTCCGCCCCGATCCGAGCGGGTATTCTCCGATCCGATAGGCGAATGGGGCGGGTATGGTATTTGCTTCCCCGCTCCGTTTTAACCCGATCCAAACCCGATCATATTTATATTTTTGTATGTATGTCTAAATAAATTTCATTGTCTTGATATAATAAGAGCAATATACCAATTAATAAAACACTAATTTATGTCTTTGTTTTTTTATTTCTATTTTTTTTTAAAACTCTCATCAATCATCAATATCTTGTTTTTTTTTCAAAACACTCTAAAAAGAACAAAACTAGCCAAATTATTATGATAAACCCCATTTCCCCCCGACCCCGACACCTTGATTTCCCCCGCTTCGACTCCGATCCGATATAGAATGGGGCGGGTTTGGGGGATGCTAAATTCGGCTCCGAACTATGGCCCAAAAGCCATTTCCTCTACCCTTTGATATGATTTCCAAAAATTGTGCAACACTAGATTGCAACTCATTTGACACAATTATCTAAAGATAAATTCATTTCGATCATTGTTGATTGAGAAGCCAAGTATTCACATGCAAAGTTTTTTTTTTTTGGCCATATTTTTAAGTTACCGGGGTTAGTGGGAAGTTAGTCAACGAGGGGGCTCAGAAGCTATCTAT
Source organism: Rhododendron molle (assembly GCA_025413875.1). Classification (NCBI taxonomy): domain Eukaryota; kingdom Viridiplantae; phylum Streptophyta; class Magnoliopsida; order Ericales; family Ericaceae; genus Rhododendron; species Rhododendron molle. Next base: position 14,968,623 of record CM046397.1, read on the forward strand.
AGCCCTGAAACCCCAAACTCTGCCTCTCATGGGACTCAAACCTTGGTCTCCACGGTGGGGGATAATGAGCAAACCATCTCACTAAGTATGGTTTCTCCATAAGCAATGTTCAGAGGGGAAAAAAAAAGGGTATTCATATCATATATATATGCAAGGTATTGTTTAGGAAACTATTGCTTCAAAATTGTTAATGATAATTGGGCTTAGGGCTTCAATTGTAGTTCAAGATTATTGATAGCAGTCTGGCCCAACAGGAGGTCAAACTTTTCCGGGCTACTGGGTTTGTGTTAGGGCCTCAAGGCCCAAGTCTCAAGTACTTCTAGACTTCCCTCTAGTCAATAGTGGCAATTGAGGCCCGAATGTTGATTTTCCTCTTTGACAAAATCACATTATTTGCAAGGCAAAACTACACGGTACTAATATAGTAATAATCATCACTATTTTCTTCAAAAACAGCTGAGCAAATGATTAAAGATGGAACCTCTCCCAATGGAGGGATCATTCCGTGCTCTAGATGCAATGCTCTGCCCTCTCACAGAAATTGTGTCAGATCCATGCTCTTGAAAGTGGGGCCTACACACTTTTCCGAGAGGGAAGAGTATTGCCCCTAGAGCACAAAATAACTTTTCCAACCAGCAAGGCCCCACACTTTTCCGAGAGGGAGGAGTATTGCCCCTAGAACACAAAATAACTTTTCCAACCAGCAAGCCTTGCAACATACTTGCTAGCGAATGCAAAGCGCTCATGAAAGCCTCGAGCAACATGTGGAACCACACTCTTCGAGAAGGCAATAAAGTTGCGATAAATTGACCAGAATGGGAGTTGAACAAGTGGATAAGATGTCTCTTGTCCATCCATCCTATAGAGAACAAAAATTTGCTAGCGGCTGCCCTGTGTCACCTACGTACGATAGCATTTAGTTTTCAGTTTATCCTCCATTTTTTTTTTCACTCCAAAAAAATCACCATTTTCTTTGGAGCCGATCATCTCATGCCGGAGACTATGGGCCTTCTGCCCAAGGCCTCCGTCTTTATATGGTTGTGAAGGGATAATAAGTAAGTAATCGTATCTCACTTTTTTTTAGAAGACCAGAGATCGAGGCCAGCAAGCGCAGAAACAATCGTAACCAAACTCAGATATCGCGGGGGAGAAGAAGATCAAGACTGGCGTTCCGGCCAAATCGCTGTTAAAAACCCTCAAATCACCTCAACCCGTTGGTTTTGAGTGCGAAACTAATCAACAGCATTTATATATAAAACATAATAGTACTACAGTTAAGTGAAAAATTATTTAGGAATAAAAAACAAGCACAAGGGGACTTGAAGGAAAAGGTTTCCAACACAACCAAGGTCGGCCCTGGGGTAAGCCCAGCAAGCCTTTGGGGTTGGGCAACCCCCGGGCTAGGACAACCAAAAAAAAATTTCGATGATATATAATATATATATATATATATATAAAAACTTTGACGAAGAAATAGCATAAAGGACAGTTTGAGGCAGCTGGTCAACTGCATGTTTTAAAAACTTGGTCACACAGGTCGAGTGTTGCGGGAAGCTGTTTTTGCATAAAGGATGCTTTTGGTTTGTTGGTACTTGGTACATCACATGCTTGAGGAACTTATTCAACTTGCAATTCTTGTGCGCAACATTGGATTTTTTTTATTTTTTTTAAAAACCTTCTCACTGAAACTAAAGCTCTATTTGGAACTTAGAGAAAGAATATAAATAGTTAAGAAGGAAATTAGAGAAAACTTGGAAGAAAGTTGAATAAATATTGGAAATTTTCTCTTCTTTTTTTTTTTAAGAACCAAACAATGGGAAAATTTTAAATTTTTTTTTTTTTACTTCTTTCTTCGAGTCCACACTGAGCCTAAGACTATAGCTAGTAACAACTTTATGTTTGTCACTAAATTTCTTTAGCTACACTTTTGTAATGATATTTTTGTGACAATAATTTTGGTAATTGATTTTGGCACTCCACTTCTTGATAACCACATTCCAATGTTTATCTCTTAGTGTTCAAAATACACATCACATGAACACTAAAATACAAAATTGGAGTGTGGTTATCAAAAAGTGGAATGCCAAAATCAATTCCTATAATGTTTTGTCACTAATATAGTTTAGTGACAATTTTTGCATGTCAATGCAAGTCAATTTTCTTGTAGTGCGATAAGATGTTACTTTTTATAAAAAAATCGGATCGTACTAATAATAAAGTACTGGAATGACAAGAACCGAGTGAGGTTTAAAAAATAAAATTCTGGATCTTTTAATAGAAAGTCAAGCAACGGAAATATGCAATGGCAAAATCACTAGTAGGTTGGATTTCTAACCTATATATGTAATGCAAGAAAACAAAAATTTCTAATTTGAATTTTTGATATAATTCAAGTTAAAAGCACAATATAATGCGCGCTAGCGCAAAACGCGGCCGGAATGTCGACTTATCCTACGCATTGCTGCTTATGCTCTTTCCTCTCTTATTTCTTGACAGAGGGCTCAAGATAGAAAAGCAAGGCTCGAGAGACCTCTTTTCCCTTGCGAAGTGAATAGAAAGAAAAGATCTTACCTTTTTGTTTTTGTTTTTTTATGACTTAAAAATTAAGTGGGCAACCAAACTTGAGGTTGGGCTTGGGCAACCCAAATGTCGGGGCCAACACTGAATATAACCTTCCTACCCTTGAACCACAAGGGCCCTATTTAAGGCCTAAAAGTGGGGGCCCTAGCCAAGGGCCTCTTGGGTCTTGCCCTAGGGCTAGTCCTGGGCCCGTTCATATAGAGTTTTGCTCCGATTTTAATTGGTCTCCTCGCAAATAGACGATAAGATTCAACCCTCAGGATGTGGGTGAAAGTTGCTCTGGACATCAGAGTCATAAAAAAAAAAGACCATGTCGAATAGGATCCGGGGATCCTATTGGGCCCACTGTAGGGCGCATCACAACCGTCCGCGAGTGTTTGCAACGGTCTAGATTCAAATGAAACTTTTTCCGGGGTAGATTTAACTTTTCCCCAGAAAAGTTTCATTTAAATCCGGACCATTGCAAACAATCACGGACGGTTGTAATGCGCCCTACGCACCTTGTAGTGCACCCAGCACTAGAGGGTTGCTTAATTGGTATAGAAATTGGGGGTAATCTAGTGAACTCTCCATATTGTTTTTGCTTGGGATTCTCTACATTCCCCTTTGGCTTGGGGCTCGGACCATGGGGCAGTATAGGAAAACTGCTCTACAAAAGGCAAAATCCCTAGTGCAATTTGAAAGCCACTGGGGTTAGTTGTGTCAACATGCCTCCGCAAAAACAAGGACGATCGATCTCACAGAAGCATTACGTTACCTAGTCCGCATAATCTCATTCCGTTACGTTACTGAATGAAAGTGAAATGACCCAAAACATCGGTCATTCGGTTGCGTAAATGAATGAGAGTGCAATGCCCCATGGCATCAGGCAACAGTATTGTACTAGCCGTAGGCCCAGCCCAGTCAAATGATCGAGATGGCTTTTAGGTTGTTGCTTTTGTACTTGAGGTTGGAATGTCACATGGATGAACATTATAGAGAATGATGGATACCAAATTCAACAGGTGACCCTACAAGGGAAAGGTAATTTGAGAAACCATACAAAACAGAAGTCCAATTTTGTTGAAGAATTCATAATGGATTCTCACTAGCGAGCTCTAGTACAACGATACGAAGATGGTCGCTTTTTTAATTTACGCGTTCGGAGCACTCGATGAATGTGCCAGTGATGAAAAATTAATCGATCTACGGTCAAATGTTGATGGATTATAGACGCGTAGTCTTCAAACTACTAATAAAGATAGATATGCAGATTATCTGGAAAATTACGAGTAAAACATGAGGGTTTCTCACATTTTCGTGATCCGGCCATCAATGACAAGTCTCGTAGCTGATTTTTATTTTATTTTTGAACTTTTTATCGACGTCGAAGATACCCATTTAATTTCCATTGCCGATTAATGTCTTCATCCAACAATTTGTACTCAACACATATTCATCTTCTACTTCTTCTTGCTTGTGATTGAATTACAATTAAACTAAACCAATCTATTTTCGATAAGTTTGTCGCATGTCAACTAAGCTTCCTAGCTAATATCCTTGTTTGTTGTTATTGTTCTTCTCGGAGGAAATTAAAGTTTACTGTGATGTTAATTGTAAGGGTTAATTTTAGAATTAGTGTCACTCTAGTTTGCGTGGAATCTCAATTTCGTCCATTTAGTTTTAATTGTGCCTTTTTTTTTTTTTAACCATATAGTTTATATTTCATCTCAATTTGGTCTCTTTCACTGACACTGTTATTGGAACTAACAGAACTCGTGGGCAATCAGTACACAGAATACTAGAGCTAGCTAGGCCCAATTTTTCTACCTATAAGGTACTGTTTCAAGGGCAATTTACCTCTAGGTCCAGAAAATAGAAAGTAATTCCCACCAACTCTCCTCTAATTAACGAAACACTAAAACCCTATGAAAGTGCCTAAAACCCCAAATATTGAAAGTGCCTAACCCCTAGGGCACCCTATGAAAGTGCCTAAACCTCAGAGTACCCTATAAAAGTGCCTAAAACTCTAGGGTACCCAATAAAAGTGCCTAAATCGCTAAAACCCTATAATAGGAAAGTGCACCCTAAAACTCCTATGAAAGTGCCTAAACCTAAGCCCTAGGGCTCTATGAAAGCACCTAAACCTAAACTCTAGGGTACCTTAAACCCTAGGGTATCTTAAAATCTAAAATCTTAAAGTACCCTAAAACCCTAGGGTACCCTAAAACCCTAAAATCTTAGGGTACCCTAAGATTTTAGGGTACCCAATGGTACTAGGGTACCCATTAGGGTACCCTAAAACCCTAGCATACCCTAAAACCCTAGGGTGACACTTCTATTAATGATAAATGTATTTTTGTAAAAGTGGACTTAGTTGTAATTAAGTACTTCATCTCTCCTCAATGGGAATTAAGTGTCACTTTTCTGTACTTAGAGGTAATTAACTCCTGTTTCAACACCCTTCTCCATTACATAATGAGGTTTGATTAATTCATTAACTCTTGATGTTGGGACAACAGCGTTTGAAGCACTCAACAATTTTTCTGTGTTTTGGGGTTTCTTGGTTTTGAGGTATGAGTTTTCTACCTAACATATCAGTTTAGAGTTTTCCACCTAAAATTAAACTTAATTTACAAGTGTAAAGAACAAAAATTAAAAGAAGTAAACAAAATCCAATGGGGTCCCATGCCCCCATTGGTCTCAAACTACCTCCGCCACTGCCCTGGCTAGGTGATGATTACAACGTTTACATTTCTATTTTGTATGCAAAACATACACGACATGAATTTTGAGGACAGATGATCTCCTAATTATTGAGCCATATACAGTTGATATATATAATATAACAATAACGAACATGGTTTTGGTTACTACTACCGTTAAGGATGATTGCCAATCACTTGGACACAAATTTGAAAAATAGATCATGAAGTTTGATTTGGGAAGGGTAATTAATTAATTGCCCTGAAAATCAAGAACCTTCTATGGTTAAGTGGTCCACTTGACATCAATTACGGAGAGAAATAACTGTAAAGCTATGGCCAAAAGTAAAACCATAAGAACCTTCCATATGCACTTCGATTGTGAAGAGAAATTTTGTGCTAAATTGTCAAACAAAATGATAAACCACAGAGCTATTGAAATAGTAGCTCCAAACATGCATACTGTCAGGATGCAATTCTGGAAGTTTTATTTAGGGCTGTTTTGCACCGACCTAAAAATTGTCGGTAACTTTTTTTTGTTTTGTTCTTATTCAAAATTTTTCCGCGTTTGTTAGTTTTGTGCCAAAATTTTATATGTATTATTGATTTGTCTCGATGAGAGGCCTCAGAAAAGTAAAAGATTATGAATTTTACAAAAGTATTTTTTGAAAATATCCAAGAACAAGTCCACAAAGTCAGCTTCAAGGCTTTTTTGTGTGGATATTTTCTAAAAAATTTGGGTAGAAATCACAATTTTTATTTTTGCCGATTTTTCTTATCAATCGAGACGAACCAATAATATATATACATCAAATTTTGGTACAAAACTAACAACTGCAAAATCCTTTTAAATAAAGACCAAACAAAAAATTTGTTGTCCACAATTTATTGTCGGCATGAAGGGCCAAGGCCTCTTGTGGAGTACCCCCACTTGACTTAGAAATTTTCGTGCAATGATAGCATCTTCGGTGCATGGATGGGCACAAGGTTTCCTCGTCCGTTTCTAACGATAAGTGAACAGATAGTCCGCTAGTTTACGATCACCTCAATTAAAACCGTAGTCAAATTTGAATAAATTGCAATCTCTTAAAAGAAAAATGGTTATGCATTAATTAATTAAAAAAAGCTAGTATTATTCCACTCGGAATTACCCGTACTGGAGCTTATAGTTCTGGGACTATTAGTTCAAGGGAAATTTATAGAAATGGTCCTCCTAGTTTTATCCGAGTCTCATTTTCGTCCTCCAAGTATCAATTACAACTCTTTTGACCTTCAAGTTTGGTTTTCGTACCAAGTTGGTCCAATTGATAACTTCTGTCAGCGAAACTGGAAGGAAAAGATCAAATTGATGGCAGTTTGGAGTTGCAGTTCGTACCAAGTTGGTCCAACTGATGATGTCTGCTCTTAATCTGATTTTTTCCGTCTAATTTGGCTGACAGACGTTATCAATTGAACCAACTTGGTACAAAAACTAAACTTGAAGGTCAAAAGAATTGCAATTGATACTTGGAGGACGAAAATGAGATTCGTGTGAAACTAAAAAGACCATTTCTATAAATTTCCCTAAATGACTTAGGTCCCGTTCCGCTAGCTAAGATTCTTTTAAGTTCTTATTTAAAAGAATGATCAGCTGATGGTTTCTCATTTTGAGCCTTCCTTAAACGGCATGAATGAATGAATGCCCTTTCTCAATTGTCGTCAATTGTGTTCCCTCTTCATTAATAAAAAAAAAATATGTACACAGAAAAAACTCGGTACATCTATCTCATATGAATTTAGCTCCTCTCTAGTCCATGAAAATGGACTCGATAGTCCAGTAACTCCAGTTGGCTCGTTTGTGCTGTGGGTCTTTCCTTCGATGATTCAAACCGTTCGTATTCTGGCACTTGTCAAAAACATTACTCCCTCCGTCCCAAATCGGATGACAATTTTTGATATCTGTGCCAATTTTAATTATTTATATCTTTCAATATGAATAAAAAAAATACAATATAGATCTTGTTTGATAGTTCTCGATTAGTTCTATTCTATAAAGTTTTCAAACTCGTGAAAAACATTATAGATTAAAAGTTATAAGTAATGAAAAATGACACAAATTTCAAAAAATTGTCATCCAATTTGGGACGGAGGGAGTAGTACTTAAACAAAAAATCTGGTTAATTGATCGGACACTGGTTGTTGTTATCTCAGAACCGATTTGTTTTAGAACATAACAAGATTACAACACGAAATCAGAAACCCATATATCTTAAAACAAATGCATTTCGAAATTACATCAACCGGTGTCCAACTAACATGATTTTTAACATAGTTGATGTCATCAACAACCTCTAAAATGAGACAAATCATTCTTTGAAATAAGCTATTTTCGGACGAAGAGTGCTAGCCTAAGATTTTCTTTGTTTGATTTTGGGGACAAGAATCGAGGTTAAAGCGTCAATGCACCTTAAAACCCCTCTCGAGATCACACATTTGCTGTATGGTGGAGTACTGCGTCACTAACGCATCATGTCAAAGGGAGAATTGATCAAATTGTGCCCAAAGATATCATCCCTCAGCGAATGTGAAATCCCTCTTGAAAAGTCCCACTTCGGATGGGAGTCCCTGGTTGGTTAATATGTGATATTTGTGACTCACATGCAGGGGTGGACCCACTATAGAGTGAACAGACGTCCACTCCACTTAAATTTTTTTTTTTTTACGGTTTTGTATGTATGTATATATATATATATATATATTATTTTCTTCAAATTGTAAATCAGGAGGAGTAGGTCTAGAATACCAATTTTTGGTAAGACTAATTGGATTAGCAGTTGGGTAAACCAATCGTTTAATGTTACATGGATTACCTGGTTGACTAGTAAATTGTGCTTGGAGGTGAGAGATCTCATCATCAGTGGACGACGGTTGACTGGAATCATCATCTGCTTGGGTTAATACAGCTACTTGAGTTTTAACAGGTTCTGACTTGACAATTAATTTTTGCAACATATCTTCAATTTTTTGAATATTTTTATCAGGATTTAATCTAATTTGTGACCTTTTTTCAGGTAACAATATCAAAGGTTTTTCAATAATTTTACTAGATGATGGTATACAATTGGTTTCACCTTCATCAATTTTAGTTTCAATTTTATCTAATTGTTCACCAATGACTTTCAAACATTGATTAGTATAATTAACTTGTTCAATAATTTGTTTGCAGTCAGATCTATCACTAGGCAATTTAAAAGGAGAAGCAATTATACTTGTTCCTTTATAATCAAGAATAATTGGTTCTAGTGGTGGATGACTAGAATTTATAGTAATATTATCAGGTTTTTTCCATTTAGATTTAGTAATGACTTTTAGTTCAGTTTGATCAATTGGTTTACTAATCTTTTTACTAGGTTTATGAAACTGCAAATAAATGGAGAAGGGAAGGCTAACATCCTTTTCCTTCATGAATTGTTTCCATTTAGTAATTAATTCTTCATCAGAGAGATCTTTTTTAACAGGAGAAGGTGGTTTAGTATTTTTAATAATATTATTTTTTGCATCTTCAATAATATTATTTTCTCTATTAATATTTCTAACTTCTATTATTAAATTTCTTAATATGGTTCTTTTATCAATCTGTTTATCAGGTGACTTTACTGATTTGACCGATCCTATTTCCCTTAGGGAAGGAAATGAGTAATTATTGTATTTATTATAAGAATATGAACTTTCAGCATAGTTATCATAAAAATACCTATATTTATTACTTTCAAAAATAGATTTATTATCATAGTTAATATGATCATCTTCATGATCTTGTTCATCAAAGTTTACTGTGTCAGAATTATCAAATGACTCATGATTATCGTAAACAGGTTGATTATCATAATCAAATTCATCATGATCATCATAAATAGGTTGATTATCATAATCAAATTCATCATAAGAAACCACACGATAATCAGAATAATAATCCATGATTAATTAGAGCCTTTGGAGTGAATCGAGGGACTGGTGGATGAACTTGTACCTGAATAAGGGAGAGACCGGTGGATGAATGATACCTGGATTATCTATTCATTTTCCTAAAAGAAACTGATCCGAGACTTATATATATAAATTAATCTTTCTATTTAAACTTAATTTTGAAATTCATTTTTCACTTCTGTGTAGACCTATAACATGTTTAAAACGGATCCTTTTAAATCCACTTCTTAAATGTTGTTCATCTGTCATCTGTATAGATCTATAACATGTTTAAACAAACGGATCCTAAATCTTTACTACCTTGCTGCTGTTTCTATTTTACTATCCGTTTTGGCTGCTTCCAACACTCTTCTGCCCTAGACGCCTCCCTGGCTAAAGCGGGACTTACCATGGCTGGATCTGACCATTAGGGTCGTACTTTCAAAACAGCAGTTTGATAACAAAAATCAGGCTTTAGTTTGTAAACCTAGATCATCTACAGATGGCAAACTACCAACATCCAATTGGTGAAAGTCAGGTTTTAGTTTAAAACCTAGATCATCTACAGTTGTTCCATTTGTTTCTCAAAACTTAGAAAATAAATAGATTAATGAAGATATAAGAAACATTTCCATTTTCTTTTACAAACAGGAATAAACTACCCAGTAATTACTCATCCACACATCTCCGACTCCTTCAGACACAACCCATCCACCACCCCTAGCTCACTACTCAGACTTGGCTCATACCATCACGAGGCGGAAGGAAGACATAAGTGAACAAGACATTATCGGAGTAAATCGGTAATTTGGGCGACCATCAGCAGAAAAAATTAAGGTTAGTAAAGTGCGGCGCGACCATGAGCAAAATTAAACAATTAGGTGGCAAAGCCAACCATGGAGAATTATGAACAAAATATCAAAACATCGAGTTTAATAGATAAAGATCGAGAGAGGATCAACTCATCGATTGAACATTACGGTAACATACTACTTGCCGGTTTAACGAAGGAGGAGAACCTCCGAGGGGAGAGAGAGAGAGAGAACTTCAATTCAGAAGTTTAACATTTAGAGAAGAGAGAGAGAAGAGAGAGAATTAGATCCTGGTCTAATTCGGGATGGATTAACCAGAGCCAGCTCTATCCTTTTATAGATGAAGGATGAGGGCCGTACAATTATCAGGGGTTCATTGTGAACCTTTTGGACCTTCTTCTTTCGGTGGAAAAGTAAAACAGCAGGTGAATGAACAGTGTCAGCATGTGGATGAATAGTACCGTTGTCGGCTGGATGAACAGTAAAAAGTGAACAGTGGTTTTACTATTCATCTTTTTAATAGGCTGGTAAAAGATGTGCCAGCTGTTGAGCAGGTTTGTGACTGGGACTGGCGTTGAGGTGGCCAGTTGTTGGAATGTTTTTAGCAGTTGACTGAGAAGTGGAACTGGCGTTGAAGTGGCCAATTTGTTGAGATGCATCAGTAGTTTAACCAAGATGGTTAGTATTCCATCATATTATCGAGGTTATGCAATTCTTCAGAGGACAAGTTATTCCAATAATCATCGTTATCAATATCTGGAGTAGTAGCAGGTGAATCTTGTTGAGCATTGGCAAGTCGGTCTTGATATGCCTTCACTAATATTTTATTTTGAGTATGATGGATAAATGGGACTTCTTGAATAGGTTCAACAGAGCGAATCTTCTGGATTGAATCTTCACAAATCAAATAGTTTAATTTGGGATCTGTATAAACATGGAGATCATCACTAAGATCAATCTCTCCAAGTTTAGTAGCAATTGAGTAGGCCCTGTAATGGCGTATTTGACTACGGATTGATTTTGAACAGGGCCAGGGCTCCTCATCTCCAACAAGGTGAATAGGTAGATGGACCCTGTTGAATGGCCAGTTGACTGAGATATGCATGATGTGTTGGGCTGGAATAATGTTACCAGTCCAAGTCCATTTAGGCATTTTACTTTTGATCAGGACTTGGCATCGCAAATCTCCATATTTAGCAAATAGGTTTAAAATGGAGACAGAGAGTTTTCTACCAAAATTATCAGTCTGCTCCGGATCAGAAAAAATAACTTGTCTTAATAGTCCATGATCCAATAGGGTCATTGGAGTGATTTCAATTAATTTTTTATTATATTCAACATTAATATTTTTGAAGTGCTGCATATCTATGCAGGCACGGGGAATACTATATATTAAATTGCAGGGACAATCAAATCTGTGCAATGGATAGTTTGAGCAAATAGGATTAGTTTTTGGGCAAATAACCCTATCTTGGTCTTTATTGTAAAGAGTTTCCCAAGATATTTCCAAACCAGGAGTAGATTTAGTAGATAAATCAGTAAGTAATTGGAACAAAAATTCCTGAAAATAGTGGCCGTCCCTTTTAGCCATATTTTGAATATCTTTGACTAAATCAACAGGAAAATCCTGTGGGAAAACAATTTGATTTTTTAATGAGACAGGGATCTTAGGAAGACCCTGTAAGAGATTAGAGAAGTAGTTCCTCATAGAGGCAATATGCTTAGCATGATCCCTACATCTAGGGTCTCTGGGGTTAATCACAAGAAGCTCACGATCACTCGCGGGTCTATGCTCACTTTTCTGTTCTCTCAATGAGAAACACTCCTTTTTAATATTTTTGAAATCATGATGCATGATATGCAGTTTAGCCTGTGTTTTAATATTTTCTTCAAGTAGTTTTGAATATTTAACAGATAAATGATGTAACTCAGAGGCCATTGAGGCATAAGCATTATCATTGTTTTTTAGCAGTGAATTTTGTTCACAAAAATAATAGTTCAAGCAATTCAGGCTTTCAATAAATTGTTTATTATGACGATTTTCCCCACACAAGTTCCATAGAGCATCTAGGAGACACTGTTGGGTTTCGTCTATATTTTGCAAATGGTTTAATTTATTAAATTGAAGGCTGGATCCTTCAGGGAGCTAGTTGAGCCAATTCTCAGGCTGTTTTAAGTCATCTGTAGACTTATAAGTATGGTTATTAGAGTAATTTTGTATTTGCATCAAATCATTTTGTGTTGGTGCCTATTTTAATTCATAATTTATTTGTTGACCAGAGAAGGTAGAAGTGATTTTATCAAAATTAACTGTAAATGGGTAGAGTAGATAAATAAAAGGCATTCCTAAAATGACTTTATCAGTTAGATTTTTGACTAAAACAAATGATGTTTTAAAACAAACTTCATTTTGGCAAATATTAACTGTAGGTAATTTGTGACTAATTATCATTTTACTGCCATTAGCAGAGCTTAACCTTTCAGTCGTTTTTTGATAATATTGACTGGGTATTAATTCTTCTTGAATACAATTTAAATCTACTCCAGTATCAATTAAAGCAGTAATATTTAACACAAAATCACCAATTAACAATTGTGCATGCCATTTTTGAACAAAAATTTGGTTAACTAAATTTAACCGAAGATCCTCCTGGGTATCAAGAGATGGTAACACAGGATTACCTTTGTCAACAGATTCATCAGAGGATTGACTGCTTAATCTGACATATTTTTTATTTCTTTGTTTCCATTTTGGAAACTGTGATTTTAACAAATTGACTTCATTTTTCAATATTTCAATGTCTAATTGCAAATCCTGCAAGGTGACTACTTTTGTAGTTTTTTCAAACCTTTCCAAGGTTGTATGTAGATTTATAATAGGTTTATTATAAACAGGTTTTTGACTTTGCTGAGTAAAAACTTGTTTTAATTTTTTAATATATTGTTGTTTTAATACAATATCATCAACTTTACTAATGAGATCAATGAGTAATTCTTCTTCAGTTAATTCTTTAGTAAGAACATTTATTTTTCTACAGCAGTTATCAGTACATCCTATCTTAATTTGATCATTACTTGAATCATTACTAATAGAGTGATATTCTGAGGATTCACTACTTTCTGTATCATTTAAATTAGACATTTTAAAAATATCTAAAATTTTTTGTTTATCATCATCAGATATAAACAGCTGACTAATTTTTTCTTTAACCTTGCATTGGGATTTATAATGTCCCTTTTTACCACAGTTAAAACAGGTAACATTGGTTGGACCAGTTTTCTTTTTATCAGGAAAATTAGTCTTTTTATTAGAAGATTTAGGTTTATCATAAAACTTATCTTTAGAAGGTTCAGTTTTAACCTTTTTATCATGCTTTTTCTTTTCAATCTTTTTCTTTCTGCGAGATGGTGCTACAGGGGGTAGACCATATTGTTCACAGAAGTTACCAAGCTCATATTTAGCTTTATCTTTATCCTTTTGACTTTGTTTAGCAATTTTCATATCAATACACATTCTTAATCCTTCTTTTTGAATAGTACTGACTATATCACCATAAGTTAATCTATCATATTCAATAGTTCCAGTAGGTTGACTAAGAACATCTCTAATTTTGTGAGCAAATAAGCCGGGTAAGCCATTAATGAATTTTTCTTTCCAAAATGGTTTAGTACAATCATCTCTCATCATGACTCTAGAGATGAATACATCTTTGTACCATCTAAAGTCACTCAGTGTTGGGCAATGTAAATTACTTAACTGATCATGAATCCTAGAGGTAATATTACTAGGTTGACCAACAAAATGTTTAATAATAGTGTAAATTAGGGTATTAACTCCATCTAGGATAACCCTATCTACAGTCCCCATTTCATGATCGAAAATGGGCATTCCATTGTTATCAGTTTGAACAGCATGTTTAATTTCTTGTCTGTTAGTACTGGTGCCACCAGGCTTTTAGCATTCCGGTAAAACCAGAAGTTAACAAATCAACAATTTGTGCTTGATCAAGATCAGTATTACTAAGGTAACTATTAGCAGCCATAGACATATGATTTAATTTTTCTAAAATTTGATGTTCACTTAGACCATCAATATTCCATTCATACAATTTACTAGAAGAAACAGAAAATTGATTAGCAAGATTATTTTCTTCAAATTGTAAATCAGGAGGAGTAGGTCTAGAATACCAATTTTTGGTAAGACTAGTCGGATTAGTAGTTGGGTAAACCAAACGTTTAATGTTACCTGGATTACCTGGTTGACTAGTAAATTGTGCTTGGAGATTAGAGATCTCATCATCAGTGGACGAGGGTTGACTGGATATATATATATATATATATATAATTTATGTTGAATGCATGTAAGTAGTTGTATTTTGGTGCAGTGATAAAGTGCTGTCATTTTAACCAATAGGTGCTAGGTTCAAAACTTACCCCATGCACACCTGCAAGTTTTTTTTGCCTTTTTCCTGTTAGTTTACAGCTATGCAGTGGTAAAATTGCTCTCTTGCTAGTTTCCAGCTATGCAGTTTTGTGGAGCAGGTTTTTTTTGCCTTTTTCCTGTTAGTTTTCAGCTATGCAGTGGTAAAATTGCTCTCCTGCTAGTTTCCAGCAATGCAGTTTTGTGGAGCTTTGTGTGTGTGTGTGTGTGTGTGTTTTTCCCTTTTTCCAAAAGGTAATCAGGAGATTTTTTCTGCCTTTTTTTTTTGAAAAGGCAATAGAAAATGTGTGTTTTTTTTGAAAAGGCAGTAGAAAATAGTGGTGCGTATCTTATTTTTTAGACTATTTGTGGGTTTAAGTCTATCCCACATTGCATTTTTTTCCCTTTTTCCAAAAGGTAATTAGGAGGTTTTTTTTTGCCTTTTTTTTCGAAAAGGTAGTAGAAAATGTGTGTTTTTTTTTCAAAGGCAGTAGAAAATAGTGGTGCATACCTTATTTTTTATATTATTCGTGGGTTCGAGTCTACCCCACATTGCATTTGTATACTTTTTGTCCTCAAAACTGTAATAATAGAGGTAGTAATAGAAAAATAGACGATAAACATGTGATAATGTTGTTTTAATGCATTTAGTCAAGGTGCGCAAGTTTACCCAAATAGCTAATTATTAAAATACATATATACTTTAAAATTGTTAATTCATCTAAATGCTAAAGTTATTTTGGAGTAAATGTGATTAATTGTAACTCGTATATTATGGTTACAAAAAAAATTAGTGCCCCCGCTGTGTTAAATTTCTGGGTCTGCCACTGCTCACATGTCCTCCTTCTGTTTGAACTTTTGAGGCCGCGCGGTTCAAGCCGAAGAGGCGAGAAGACCAACCGGAGTGCGGGTCGTCACAGCCAGGACACTGTAAACTAACCAATAGTACTCCACTAGGTTCGGATTAAATCAAATACGAGAACCCCAAAAATGAAATGAAATACAACACCCTGAATCTGAATTTAAAGGCTTAGTCTAGTTTAGAGCTTTTTAAACTGATATCAAACGTGCCCAGAACACAAATAAGATATCCGTACGTGATTCTTTAAGTGTCAATGCATCATAAAACCGCTGCTTTGTTCTCATTCAATTTTAATGGCTCTTTTTTTTTTTTATAGTATCGTTAATGTATTATTAACCTATAAAAATATGTATTTTCAAGTACTTTTTACGTCCCAAAAAGATTTTTAATTTGGTCTAGAAAATGAGAACTTAAAAAAATGATTTTAATTGGTTCAAAAAATTTCGAATTTTGTTCGCATCAGTTCTTTTAATTTAAGAAAGCAAGTTTGAAGTTCTTTGAATAAAAATATATTTATTTATAAGTACTCAGTTTGACGGATCAAACATTCTTTGTGGAACGAAGGAATTGTACGTTGATCTTTTTGGTTGCCACCCCTGCCGCTACGCATTCTCATCTATTCTTAAGCTAGGCTAGACTAGGTGTAATAACCCGAATTTTCACGCCAATTTTTCTGAATAAAATTAAACATTTTATTGAAACATTTTTGTAGATATAATTGATTTTGTTAATTGATAAAGGGTAAATTTTAGACACATCCCCTGTACTTTGGTCATTTTTGAACTACACCCCCTCTACTTCATTTTTAATCACTCGCACCCCTTGTACTTAAGACTGGTTTGAAACTGTTAGTATTTCCGTCCAAAGTAACGAAAAGACCGAAATACCCATTCGTATTCGCCTTTCTTATTTCCCTTTTTTCATTTGCGTATTATCCTCTCTCTCTGTAATATCCCAAAATTTTTAATAAATAAAAATTTCGTGATATTATTTCAAAAATCATTTTCTTTGTTAATAATCTGTTTTATTTTATTAAATTGATTAAGTTGATTAATTAGTTGATAAGTTAATTAATATGATTAAATTGAATTGGGTGTAATTGTATTCACACAAAAAAAAATCTATTTTTTTATCAGCGAGATTTTTATTTTCATAAACAAAGACCGCGATTAGTCTCGAAAATATTTCATTATGCTATGATTTAATTTGCAAATTTTTTCAAACTCAAAAACCGAACACCACGAAATACATTTCCGCGTCTGCGGATATACTTCCTTTGCTTCTTTCAACGCCAGCCCGTCCCCCTGCCCTCCTTAATTTCTCCTGCTCCTCACGCCAATTACTCTCCCACCTCCCAACTCCTCCTCTGATTTTCTGCAGAGAAATCACTCCATCACCACCTCACCTCCATTACTCAATTCCCCACCTTATCCCTCTCCCTCCCCATTATATACACCACACACTACATTACACACACGAGAGAGAGAGAGTGAGAGAGAGAGAGAGACCACCTCTCGTCGGCCTCCGGCCCACCTCTAGCCTCCTTGGCACCACCATCATCCGCCGCACCACCCCACCTCCTCAGCTCCACCTCCCTCTCGGCCTCCACCACCTCTCCGCCTCCTTTACCGTGGACCACACCCGCCACCACCGTACACCACCATAACCGCCACCTTTCCACCATCATCACTCGGCCACCTCCAGCTCTCCTCCGGCTCGTCATCAACCGCCCCTCCGGTCACCACCACTTCCTCCATAGCAGCCACCACTTCCTCCATAGCAGCCACCACCTCCACTAAAACCGCCACCCCTCCATTCGGTTCACCACCAACCCACCACCACAGAGACCACCCAACCGCAACCCACCTCTTCCAGCCCGTACCCACTATCACCGCGCCTTCTGTGGCCAGCCGATTTAGTCGTGAGTGTGTGAGCTGTGGGTGTTCATGGGTGTTCTAACCTGTAGGACATTGGTATATATAGGATGTAAATGACCTTTGGGGGCAATTTGGTCTTAGAAAAAATGTTTTAGGAGGGAAAATTCCCGCCAACAAGCCATTACCTGCTTTTTCGTTACTTTGGACGAAAATACTAACAGTTCCAAACCAGTCTTAAGTACAAGGGGTGCGAGTGATTAAAAATGAAGTAGAGGGGGTTTAGTTCAAAAATGACCAAAGTACAGGGGGTGTGTCTAAAATTTACCCATTGATAAATCTAAATCTAGATTTTCTAGGAAACCCTAGCCCTATTTCATAATCCTAAAAATCTAGGATAAGATTTGATTTGATTAGACATGATTATCATAAGATTTGATTGGATTCTATTAGATAAGATTTGGATAAGATTATATTAGATTTGATATGATTAGATTAGATCTTATAAGATTATGTTAGATATGATATGATTAGATTAGATCTTATAAGATTATGTTAGATATGATAAGATTTTGTAAGATTTTGTTTAGATATTATAAGATTTTGTTTAGATATTATAAGATTATAATCTAGATTTGATGTCATTTCCGCAAGGTGGAGAACCGTGAGTTTCAAACAGAATTATCCGAAAAGAATCGGACTCGACCTTGTGAGATTATTCTAGACGAGATACTTAATAAATACACATGGATTTTATTGAATTCACTAAGGTTTATTATAGATACACTTGGATTTTATTAGATTTTCTAAGATTTGATTAGATATTATATGGATTATGTTTAGATTTTATAAGATATTATTAGATTTTAGATATTGTAAGATTCTATAAGATATGATTTAGATTTTCTAAGATTTGATTTGATTTCCTAATTATGACCTAGATTCTATTAATTATGTTTAGATTTTATTATTAGATTTTGTTAGATTATGTTAGATTTGATTAGATTTTCTTGGATTTTATTAGATATTTCCAGATTTTATTATAAGAATATGCTTGGTTTATTCCCTAACCTAGCTAGTATAAATAGCTAGCATCTCTCCCTCCACACACCACACACTTCACTCAATTGTAGAGAGAGAGAAAGGAGAGGGAGAAAGAAAAGAGGGAAAGAAGGAAAAAAAGAAAAGAAAAATTGTTTTCTTATTTCTTCGGTCAAGCCGAAACGACGTTACTCCATCCGCCTTTTCAACCCGATGAATCCATTACTCGCTACTGCAAGAAGAACGGTTGAAACCTCCTATCTGCTCACCTAAGTATAATGTTGATGTGCTATATGTTAAATTATTTATTTATTATTTTGAAAAGTTGATTTTATCGTTGTAATTGCATGTTTGTTGATAAGTTGTGAAATTATAATTTTCAATGTTGTCGAAAATATAAATGCATGAAATTAGTGATTTATTATTATCAGATGATTGTAGCAAGTTTTGAAAGAATAATGTGAACGCGCGAAATGATGCATGTTTATGAGGCAAGAGAAAAGAGAAATGTAAAAAAGATTAATAATGGTATGAGCATGAGAACCCGGTAGGTCCATGGAAGATGGTTAGCGGAATCATGGCTCAAGTGTGCGTGTATGAGCATGAGAACCCGGTAGGTCCTGAAAGAATGGTCGGCGGAATCATGGCTCGGGTGTGGCCTAGGAGCCCGATAGGTCCTAAAAGAATGGTCAGCGGAACTAGTGCCATGTGTGATGAGAAATGTGAAACGATTAAAGCCTGAGAACCTGGTAGGTCCTGAAAGAGACGGTCAGCGAAATCAGTGCTTTTAGGTGGCAAAATCTGAATTTAGCCTGAGAGCCCGGTAGGTCCTGAAAGATGATCAGCGGACCAATGCTCGAGAAACTAAAACAGAAAATGGATTCGATACGTGAAAAATAATGACACGAACTACGATACGCTAACACTGATGACACGTTGACACTTTGTAGATTGATTTGATTATGTGTGATGAAATGTTAAACTTTTGTATTATTCATTCACAAAGATTATATGATATTTTTGTTAGTGTATGGGACATAGGGATAGGAGTTAGCTATTAGGCTTAATTGCTCACGGTGTTATTTTTGTGACCCTAACGTATTATGCTGGTGGCGACGCTGGTATAATGTGTCAGACTGGAGAGACGAACAGGGGAGATTTTATAATTTGACAGAGTTCGGTACTGCTCAGAAACTTGCCAATGAAAAAGAATGACGCGAGGAGTAGAAATTGAATCGGAACATATAAGGATTATTTGGAAGTCTTGGAAGAGTTCAATTTTTGGAGTATCTAGAGGATTATTCAGTTGGCGGCTTGTCAATTATTTTAGAG
Source organism: Rhododendron molle (assembly GCA_025413875.1). Taxonomy (NCBI): domain Eukaryota; kingdom Viridiplantae; phylum Streptophyta; class Magnoliopsida; order Ericales; family Ericaceae; genus Rhododendron; species Rhododendron molle. The sequence continues at coordinate 14,988,173 of CM046397.1, forward strand.
GTGTAAATTTGTATTTAGCAAGAATGGAGCCTGGAAGTGTTTGAAATACAATGTAATTCGAAGTTTATTTTTAGAAAATAGCGGGGCGTTACACTAGGTATTTCTAATTAAGAGTGTAAACAAAAAAAAGTAATTTAATCCAATTCCATATTGGTTGCCCTTCCATTGCTATATTTCTCTTTAACTGTCCCCACTCCACGTTGCGAAAATAATTCTATCTGGAAAATGGCAGTGTGAAAACAAATTAATTCCATTGTGAGTGTTTTCAAACTTTTAAAAAGTAGTATGTTTTCTTGCGTTTAATTCCTATGGTCGCTTTCAATTACCACCTCACCTCTCTCTCTCTCTCTCTCGATCCCTCGAGATATATATCGCATATCAATCCTCAATAGTACTTTCAATTTTTGGGGTCGTTCAAAGGATACCCAAAAAACATTTAAAAAAATACTTCATAGTTCCTGATCAAAATTTGATAATCCAAGCCGCTCAATGTGATCAGAACGTAATTTTAAAGGTACCCAAAATCAGCAAAAAAAAAGACCGGAAAAGGATTGATCTGAGCTGTTTTTATCTTAGATTTAATGAACGGTTCAATTAAAAACTACTCAAACCAAGCACTTCCCGGTCATAATTTTTGCTAATTCCTCGCGAGCACCCTTAAAATCACATTCTGCACACATTGAACGGTTCAAATCATAAAAATTTGATCGGGAACTATGAGATTGAGATTTGAGATGTTTTTTTAGGTGTTTTTTTGGGTGTCCCTGGAACCGCCCCGATGTATTTTTCCGTGTGTAATATAAGTTGCCACATCAAAGTCTCCCTTCACTGATCAAAAAAAAAAGTCTCCCCTTCAATCTTTCGAGTTCACACCTTCCATTTTCCATTCTCTCTCTCTCTCTCTCTCTCTCTCTCTCTCTCTGTATGTATATATATTCCACCACCACAATTCTCTCTCTGTACCACAATAGCTACTAACTAGCAACGAGCCAACGATGTCCAAATTTACCACCCTGCTCATATTAGCCCTCCTCCTCTGCTCCACACTATCCTGCACCGCCCGGCCGGAGCCACTTCCTCTTGAGGGCACTCTGGTGAAAACCCAACAAAGGGTAGGTTTAAAACACGCAAGTTAACTTAAATTCGTTAACTCGATTTTAGAATTTGAATTTCTGATGGAATTATTATATATTGAGTGCTCCAACACTCTCCGTCACCACACATTAACCTGGAACACATGCATATTTAACTCCGAATCCCACATGATGTGAGTTGGCAGAGAGGGTTAGGGTATCACGTGGCGCGGTGGCAGTGTCTTGGACCGATCAATAAATTTTTTGTTCGATTTCTTTTTTTTTTTTTTTAACGGCATTTTGTTCGATGTCTTAATGTATTTGTATTTTGATTAATGAGGTATTTTTTTTTCCGCTGTGAAATTATATATATTTTTGTGACGTTTGTAGGGTGATCATGGAGCTCATGAGCATGGTGAGGTGGAGGATGAGAGCTGTGTAGGAGTTGGAGAAGAAGAGTGTTTGATGAGGAGGACTCTGGCAGCTCACGTTGACTACATCTACACCCAGAAGCAGAATCCATAGGATTATTATATATATAATACTCCTACTTTGTTATTCATTACCATTAGTTTATTTGGCAATAAGCGAATATAGTACCAGGTAGAACTAGCAGGTGGTTTGATAAGTGGTCTTTGGCACCGTCACGCGGTGCCTCGACACCTTTATCCACTACACATATATTTCTGTGGGGCGCAATAGTAAGCGCACTGGCAGCATACAAATTAATGTGTAGTGGATAAAAGTGTTCCTCATGCAAGACCGTCGAATAATTTTCCGTATTGGTCACGAAACACGTGCCGCTGGCTTTAATGATTGTTTCTTGATCACGAACGAGATTTAACAATCATAATTTGATTAATTATGGTGTTGCGATCGAACTCTGTTTTATGTATACATACATACAGTGTGGAGTCGTATGTGACATCTTTTCTTGTACTAAAGTCTTGACTTCAATCATAATATTATTGAGGCTTTATTCGATCATTACTTTAGTAATAATGTTTGAAGCTTTATTCCAAAGTTGACATAAAGTAAATGTATCCCTTTTTGTTACATATATACATATACACATACATATGTGTACAGAAGAGATTAATTAGTGATATCATATGGTTTCTGAAGAGACACGAGCACCACACATGCTAGCTGGTCAAAAGCTGCCTAGCTATAATTAATGAAATTGTGTCAAGGTATATAGGTGATCAGAAAGTCTACGCTCCTGCTCAACGTTCACCTCTCTCTGCTCAACGTTCACCTCTCTCTGCTCAACGTTCACCTCTCTCAATTTCACTGAGCGTCTAAAAGTGTTTTGGACGGTCTGGATTTAAAAAAAAAAAAAAAAACTCTACTCTTCCAGGGAAGAATATTTTTAACAAAATCCGGATCATTGACTGCCGAGATAGACGGCGAGAAGTTGAGCGGTAAAACAGAGCGATGGGCGTAGCACCGCAGGTATGTGATAACTTACAAAAATTAAAGAAAAAAGTGTGACCTAGTGTTATGTGTCGTGTGTCTAATAGTTTAGTTGAATGTATATAACTGCTTCATTAATGGAGATGTCATCATCCGTGCAAAAATTAAATTATTGAAAGCTAAATGCATGGGTATCTTGAGATGTAGAGAAACAATTTTTAGAAGTTATCAATTAAGTTACAAGAGTTCAAGCGAACCCCAGAGTTCTAAAAAATGTACTAAAATTTGGTAATTTTTTATATGTAATTTGATTTTTCTTTAGCATTGTTTGTTCTGAATCATTAGTGCGAAGTACAAATAATTAAAATTTACTTAAATTTGCAAGTAAATTTAAGAGACAAAACGGTCTTCTTCAAACAATCTCACAAGGGAATCCTCTCTAGTTCCTTTGAGGGACAAAACGGTCTTCTTCAAACCATTTGTGGACCCTTTTTGGATCCGCTTTGATGTTATCGATCGGGTGTAAGAAATAAACAATGTCAATCATCAATTTGAGTTTGGGAATGGCCTACTAAGGATAGAATAGAACCGTCAAGTCCGTTAAAGACGTCGAAGAGAATCATATATATTCCTACTTGATTGTTAAGTTTCCTTGAAACTTCCATGACGAAGTTCCAAACACTCTCGTCTTTGAAAACAAAAACACAAACAAGAAGAAAGAATGCTTATTAGGGAAATAATAGTGTTAAGAATGCTTAGGGAAGTAGGAGCAGCTAGGTAGCTAGGCCCTTTGCTGTTTCTTTGCTCATAATTTGGGGAATTTAATGGGATCAACCACCTAGCTGGTTTGATTTCAGTTAAAGAGAAACGTCAGACCGATCGATTCACATGCAGGTTCATGTCGTCAATGGAGGTAGTTGAGAGTTGAGCGATAGGAATATTTATATCCGTGGTGTTACGGGTATCGAAAAAGTACTCCACATCAAAAGATCTAGTCGAAACTCATAATAGACGTGAGTCCAAACAAATAAACACATAACGCACGAAAGATAACCAAGAACAGAAAATAAGAACGAAAGACATAGGGATTGACTGCGTAGTTGAGTACATTGACAGCTCACACTAGTGTACACTATGTACCGAGTGTAAACAGTACACTAGTTACTGTAATAACCCTACATCCACGACTCATGTTCACATTGCCAATTTCTGTAATATCTTTGTTTACTCAGCGAATCACGACCCAAATCGGATAAGGCTTCACAAGCCCAACACGAATAAGGCTTCATAAGCCCAACACGTACACATGAAGACCTAGACATTAGCTGTACCTGATCAATGTGTGATGACTAATTGGAGTATAGACTCGTTGAACTACTTATAAAACATTGTCTTATGTATCTTTTCTGGTGTTGGATACGGTCTAGTTTAGGCAATTTATGAGACGTTTTCAGATCGAATTTGGTGATCAAAATTGTTTTCAGTTGAATTAATCGAAAACATCAATCATGCTAAAAATTACGTTGAGCGGAACGCGGTTGGGTCGTGCTTCCATTACTCTGAAGCTCCCTCAACTCTTTCCCACTCCACCTCCAATTATCTTTTATGCTCTACATTTGAGAAACTAAAAGATAAACTGAAAATGTAGAAAGTATAAATGGCAGTGGTTTTAGATTCTCCTTCACATCAATCTAAGAAAGTATCATGTTAGAGAACGTGATGCAATTTGACATGCTTATATTCATGCGTGAATAGAAAGTGGCCATGTTTCTTCAACAATCAAATTTCAATGTTCAAGTTTCGGCATTCCCTTATTGTTAATTCTGGCTCTGTCCCCCCGTAGATAAGAGGTTTCAAATTCTTAAAGAAACATGAGAAACCCGTAGATAAGAGGTTTCAAATTCTTAAGAAACACGAGAAGCTAGACCTCCGTTCTCAGAAGGCACATGGTGAAGTAAATGGAAATTTCAGTGGACTGAATTGAAATCATCTAGTTACCAATACAAACAATATAAAAATTCACAATTATGAAAGAACTTTATTTAGACAAAAAAAATTACAGTAGTAAATTGCTTCAGCAATGCAATCTGAACTTCTTTTCTAACCGGAGATAAAAAGAAAAGAACAAATCTTTTCCAACCTCACTTTATCCAAATACCGAAGAGCGTCCAGTACCATAGCAATTACTGTGTTTATTAAGTTTGCCCTACCTTATTTATTTTGATTTTTTTTTTTGTTTCGTGAACCTTTGTTAATTTTACATCAAATTAGTCTAGAATATTTATTCTTCTTGACCAAAAAAAATTTGAAAATTAAAACATTAGTATTATAAAGAACTTTAAAGTGTAAGTAAAGAAAAAATTAATTCAAAATAGGAGTAGTTATTTTTGCAACTTTTTTCAAGTTTAAACTCAATCCGTAATGAGCTCTTAGCTCAGTTGGTACGGCTCCCTCAGCGGAGGCATGGTTCGAGCCCCGCGAGAGGCGGTTTGGAGTTCAGGGCCATGGACAACCTCTGAACCTCCTGTGAACTAACATACTAACACCCCGTTAACCTCTGCTGATGTATACAATCTTGGCAAAAAAAAAAAAAAAAAGCCGTCACTCTATGAATTAAGCAAAAAAATTACAGTGGAAAAACAAGAGGCTTAAAATACTGTGTTCCATACATCAAAACTAGCAAAGCTAATAGACTACATATGAATGACCAAAAACTACACAATGGAAAACAAGAGGTAAAAATATTGAGTTCCATACACAGAACCTCGCGAATCTCGTAGACTATATACCTGGAGTTTGCGGTTGAGATGCGGCGATTGCTTCATTTTGAGCAGAAACAGCTCCCGCAATTCCAACTGCTTCACCTTCACTACGCCGCGACTGGTCTGAATCTTGATCTGGGAAAACTTCCAATTGCAAATCTGGAGCAAAATTATTAACATTTAACCAAGTCAGTTCCCACAGGCTATCTCCGCCAAGGGCGCCCCTCTGCACGAGAACCCCCTTGCTCTTCATGACAAGCAAGGTGTTTTTGAGAAGCTCGGGGACAAGTTCCTGAAGCTTCTCGCTCTTCTTCCCTCTGACTTTCACCTTCATGTATTTCTCCATACGACTGAGCACCCCCAGCCATAATTTGCAAAACGTGTTTAGTTGCGATAGCTCTTTGACTAGCTGCAAAAACACTTTAGAGAGAAGCTTCAGTGCAAAGACTAGGGTCCCTTCCATGTTCCGGTAGTCTTTGTGGGAATGTCCCTGGGAAATCTCTACCAAATCATCAAGCATTGTGAATATGACCAGTTCAAAACACTGAAACCACAAAGTCTGGGGTACGTTCACTTCGTCCACTCCCGTCAAGCACGTTTGCAACGATAAGAGCGCATGGTTCCGAATTTCCTCCCTCTGGTCCAAACAAACTTTTCTTAATCCTTGCACTAGCCTCAGCCACATCTCTCCTATATCCTGCGACATTTTCACAGCCTCTGCTTCTTCTCCCAAAGAATCCTTGGTTTCTTGGGCCCACCGCGCCAAACAAGCAACAGAGCCCGCCATGAGATCGAGCGAGCGCACGGACTGGTCTGCCTGTCCAACGCGGGACTCGGCAAACTGCCTCGCTGCGTCAGCGCAGAGGACGTAATTGGCTGGTGACAAGTGGGCCCCATCAGCCATCACAAACGAGAGGGCATCAAATCCAGCATCGGAAGCATCCGGGTGACGTGCCGTGATGGAGAGCAAGGACGTGATCGTCCGCCACCCCGTCGGCGAACGGATATGAGCGGCGTTTGCTTTCACGAGACGACTGTCATGAAGAAAAAGAAACTATGCAATCAAAAACCTGAAGGTTAAAATACTGGGTTCTACACATCAACAAGCAAAGCTAAGAACATCTCCATGCTATTTTTGCCAGCATAAGCAATTTTGTGCCCCAACAGGCTAACCATTGGCATTTACCTATATTTATTTTGACTGGCCAAATATTGCCCGCCATAAGACGCGAGGAAAATTTTGTTAACCCGTCGGAAAGTGCCACATCATTGGCCATCCCCCCAAATATCATGCATTGGTGCATCTTGTTGTATACTTTTAACTATGAAAAATGCTTAGTAGTGTTGAGACGCATAAATAAAAAAGTGGTTGGCCAAAATAAATATTTTTCTCTTCATGTAATTTAACTGTGCAAATCACCTATTAGTGCTGGAGATGTTCTAATACACCACATATAAAGGATACACTTCACTCCAACAGATAGAATGTGTCAATATTTCCTCTTTTGGATAATGAGTATTATGAGTGACAAAAATAGAGTCAAATCCTTCCTAAAAATAGTGAATATTTCAAAAGTTGAAAAGAAAAATTTAAACATCAAACCAGATATAACGCGCAGTAAATTTTCATCGAAGGAAAGATGACAAAGTGTATTAACAAACTAACAAACCTGACTTCCTGTGTGATTTGCAAGCAGTACGTATCAGCAACACGGGGATCCAACTTCTGAACCAGTTGTAGTGACCGCAAGAGTTCATCAGCCAGGTTCTCCTTATAGGGCAGCAGTCGCTGGCAAATCCGGAGGAGACCAAAAACAGCTTTCTCAACTAAAGCAGAAGGCGTCATTGCTGAGTGGACAATGTTAGATATATGCTCATAGACACCCTGCCAGAGAAGCACAATCCTATCCCTGTTGTTTAGGGTAATAGCAATCAACAATTCCAAGCAGAAAACTGCAGTGTCTTCATCCTCAGGAGAACTATTCCCCTTCTGGGGTCGCCCTGCGGCCCAAATAAGGGCCTTTGCAAGCTGTAATAAAGAATCTGCTTGTAAAAACTTACTCTCCGTGAAAATACTGTCGATATGGCATGTCTGAATGGTCTGAAGTGTGCGTTGATGAGCAGCGAGTTGTTGTTCAGTGGGTTGTGATCTTGGCTCCTCTGTGTCTAGAGATAAGAGCTGACTGAACCGACCCATGAGTCCGGAAGATCTCTTCGGAGTACCTGTGGACAAGGATCGAAATTTCAGTGTGGCATGTTATTTCTGTTAGCTAGCAAAAGGAAACATCTCGGAAACATTCGCAAAAAGTAGCCAGAGTACAGTAAATGTCAAAAGAATTTTGGAGTGTATAATCACTCCGTGTAGTATTAACCCTTGTCTAAAGTAACTACCAAGTCCCAACCAATGACCTCTATAAAGATCCAACCGACTCCTCAAAAAAAAAAAAACCCTTTTAAAGAGCTTCAAATAGAGTACATATTGCTCAGTAAGTTAAGGCCTTAAGGGCAGAAAGAGCAATTAGTAAGTTTCAATTGCTCAATCAAATATAAGGCAGGAAAAACAAACACAACAAAGAGAAATTTCAACCATTCCATGCAAGAATAAAAAATAAAAAAATAAAAAACTTTTTTCTCAACCTTCTGAGCAACAAATAAGAACGATGGGTGTTAGCCTTTATATATATGGGGTATCCAAATGCTGCAAACACTTAATTCCTGAACAAAGATGGTAAGGCAAGATCCTAACATCCACTCTTGCAGTATATTCAGTAGAATGGTTGAGAACCACCAGAAACACATCATAACACCCTGTTCATATCTCTGGTATCTCACCAACAAAATAAAAAATTTTCCCAAAACAAAAATAAAAGTAACCATTTCAGCAAGCAACTTAAATTTTGTTGGTGGACCATATGTGGAAGCCACATTGTCAAGGACAACTAATCAACAAAAATATACTCCAACCACCAGAATTGTACTTTCGGTTTTTGACCATAAGTTCATAGCATATATATCCCGAACACCAATACCTTCAGTTCAACTAACAAAAATACAGATTCTATATTTGCTGTTTTGCACTTTGCATAGTTTGGATACGACACTTAGCAGGAGGACCCATCACAGCACGGCGTCAACAACTGTCTGTTTTGCACGCACCGGCTTAATTTCTTGGAGCTTACCACTTAACGAACTTTGTACTTCTTTGCTGACTGAAGATATAGGCAAACTTGGACATGACAGTGAAAGCAATGGGAGTAGGATAATCAAAGTGGTTTCCGAGAACAAATCTTCCACCATAGCTATATTTCGCACGATGACTAAACCAAGAACAAAGATGAGGAAAAAACAAAAAAATGAAAGCCCCAAATCCAATAGACAAAAATACTGCCACCTCATTCAATTTAGTCAAAAGAATGTTCACACATATCAAACTTATAGAGTACAAAACCACAGAAGTTCCTATCAACACTTCCAATGGTACCACTCTACCCTTCATGAGTCATGACAAATATGATAAATACATGTGTGGAGAAGGACAGCTGAAAATCCCATACATTTGCCTCGACTTATTCCTCAAAAGAAGATTTGTTCTTTTCTCTTTGGGAAAAGGAAAATTCAGTAATGTAGCGATGGACTCGCCGTACAGTAGTTCTTTAGCTGATAAAGATTACCAACCACATGTAGTTGTAAGATATTACCAACATAATTTCCGCTGTGAGACCATCTTTAATTTAATCAATGAAATATCAAAAAAGACTCCTGCATCAAAATATCACATCTCCATTTCGTCATCCTTATATCATTTTGTGAAAATTATGACAGATTTCCTCCATTTCGAAGAATAAACCAACTCTATAGAAGTATTTAGTGAGGTCTTGTTTTCACACCAGCCCTCACATTCTAGTTCTACTACTAATGTTGTCACCTCAGCTCTATAAATGCAATAGGATGAGGGTAGCTGGATGAATTAAAGAAGAATAATCGAAATCAACTTCGATCAGCTCTGAGATCGTAATTATTGAGGGGACTTTAGCTATTCACCAGTATATGGAGCAGTACATTACGCTACTATGCTTATCAAAAAGGGCCTAAGAAGTTGTTTGAAAAGGATCAACATCAGCTTAACATCAAATGGGAGTTTCGACGACTAAAAGAAAAAGGCTATAAAATTACCCACTCTTGAGCAAAAGAATGCTTCCAAAGAATAGGACTATGCACAAACTTTATAATGAAAATCAAACCTCACAAAAGCATTCCACAAAAATTAATTGATGATAAATAACCGAAACAAAGAAAGCAATTGCACATCCTTGCTTCCCTTCTACATTTTCCTAAATTGTTGGTTGTAGAACCATGGTTGTAAAAGGCACGCCTAGGCGCAAGGCTCACTCTTGGTGCCTTGGGTGCAGCTGAAACGACTTGAAAAAGTTATGCCCTAGGCGACCAAGGCACCCCCCTCTGAAAAGGCGCAAGGCGCGGGAATCGTGAGCCTTTTCCAACTAATGTCTTAGCCTAAGGGCTAAATGATCCTCACACACAAGTACTCCACGTCGATCTCTCATCTCTAATTGAACGATTGAACCAACAATCTCTCTCCACTTTTGTTCCAAATATTGAATTATTGTATTTTATTGAATTTAGCGCTTTAGTTCTTCTCTATGCAAGAAATGTTGACTATTTGGCATTTCGTAGATGATTTTGTTGATCTTTTACATGGTACGCTTTCTAAACTTCATTGTCTTGGCGGTTATAATCAAAAAATTAGTGTATGCTAGTTTTGCTATTATTTCTCGCCTAAGTTTGCCTCAGTTCAATAAGGTCCGTGCCTCCCGCCTAGACCCCACCAAACCTTTTTGCCTCAATGCACCTCTCCCCCTTAATAAGTATGAGTATAACCTCAACCCTAGAAACATGGCTATCATTAGGACAAAAATGCTTCATTTGGAACTGCTTATCTATTCAACAAATTGTGGTTACACGGAGAATAGAAGGTAACCCAAGCAGTGACTTTTTTACCACTTGATTTCATATACTTTCCAATAATGAGTTAATGGTAACTATCTATCATGAAGTAATTGGACGTTAAATCAGTGACTTCGTATTCTGCTGGACCCCATAAAGGAATTGATTGAACTACCCTTCAAACAGGGAAAAAAACTGGGGAAAATCGGCTACTAGGTGGATTAGCCCAGTGGGTTAGGAAGAAAAAAAGTATTCCAACTCAAGCAGGCAAGTGATTTTGTCTCTTCTTGACATGGTGCATATCTTGCTAGAATGACACCAGCAACAGCCAGGGCGACCAAAAATTGACATGTTACAAATGTGAAATGTTTTATTGTGGGATACTTAAATTGCGGGGACATCGTCCTCAAACAGAAGAAACTGAAGTGTAAAATTCAAACTAAGCATAAAACCTTTTTCCAATTTGAGGGCATAAACTTTTTAAACTGAAGAGAACCCAATTGAAACAGAACTATAAAGATAAAGCCACACAAAAATAACAAAGAGTGTGACGGTTGGATACTTTCTTAGATGTCAGAATGACTCAATGTTTGGGTTCGTTTCTTAGCATTTTGACACGCTTCCATGATTCTTCGTAGGATTTTGTGTCAGTAGAAATAAGAACTAAGATTTTCATTAATGTCTAACTTTGGACTCCTAGGAAACAGGATCTATCTTTTTGGTCATTTTTATAGAGAAATGAACTTGTGTCCTTACCTGCGGATGGCATGTGAGCTGAAGATAAAGAACTGGCAGCAGGCTTCCCAAGTCCAGGCTCAGAAGAAGAGATCTCCAAATCGTCAGCTGCATCGCTGGCAACACGAGCAGGAAGAAGACCTAGCTTGTGCAATTTTAAAATGCAATCCAAGATATTTCTCCAACCCGTGCGGATGAAATCTCCATACCTATTTGCAATATCAAAGATAGCAACAGTTGCTTTCCTGGCTTTTGTGTCATCTCCAAAGGCCAGAACTGGTTCCTCCACAGAAGATGGGTTTAACAGGGTTGTAAACTTGCAGAGGGACACAACTAGATCGTCCAAAACATCTTCCAAATGGTGGCACGCTGAAATTTTCGCAACAGCCTGGAATCCGTCGATGCAGGTTTGGTATACATCTTCATTCTCCGCGTGATCAAATACCACGGAGATAGCTGCGATGGTGGGACCCGACATAATGGCGAACATGTCATGGTCAAGGTGCGATTTGGAATCAGACAAGATGAACGGAGCGGTTTTCTTGGATTTGTGCATTAAATCGATCCAACGGCTTGGGGTCATTTCGGGAAATCCAGCGCCTTGTTCTGGTGTTGTACGAATCTCATTTTTGCAGATTGAGTGGTACAACTCTGTCAGAAAATCTCTAGGAAGGTCATTTCCACCGTTGATATGGCGGTTATTCCGGATGAAATCTTCCTCAGTCATCTTTTTCTTCACTTGTACATTGTGCTGATCTGTGTTGAGCATTATTAATGAATAGGACAAAAGAAGAGCAGCATCCTTGTTAGCAAGAATTTGTGGTGATTGCTCATAGTATCTCTCTGAGAATGCCTCCAGTACCCTTTGTATCTTTTGCGACTCTCCCGGAAGTCGGAACGTTTCCAAAAACAGCCGCAACGCGGTATCCAGATTCATGTCTTGGAAATCAAAAGTCCCAGCGAATTCGTGAAGAACTTGAACACAAAATTCGTCATGATTTCCTAGAAAATCGCCAACAAGATTCTTGTCCAACCCGGCAGTATACCTAAAAAAGCAGGCGACACTTTGGGGATCGAGTTTTTCAGGCAAGAGATGTGTCCCCTGAAGAAACTCTAGTCCCTTTTTAGGGTCCCTATTGAAGTGATCTGCTCCAATCATTAACCGTCTTTTGATGTATTTCCTCCTTCGCACAAAAGGAACCCAATGGTCGTGATCGCTATAATTATCACACTTAACCATCCAAAAGGGTGTATACTCCTCAAGATTCACAGAGGCCCGTTCCGTAGTGTCCGATCCATTGCTTATCCTCTCAGCCATTCCCTGAATTACAGCAATAAGGCCATCTAAAGCCAGAATATGCATTGAAGATAAAGGGCAGTTCACCGGAAATGCACTCTTCGACAACAAATTAGCTAGCTCTTCGAAAATATTACTGCATGTTATGTCGCAATCCAAGTTAGCATACATCTCGACCATAAACGTTTTCTGCCGGCAGAAATCCACAAGAGCCTCCATTGCAGCCTCCTGCTGCTGGTATGAAGCCCCATATCGGCTTTGAGCAAGCCTCAAAATCACACAAGAAAAGAAAGCCTCCAGCTGTAATTTGAGTTCCGTGCGCAAATTATGATACAGATTGAGGACAATGCTACACACCATTGAAAGTATAAGTGGACTCATTGACAAGCCAAATTGCATCAGGTTACGGAATAGTTCATCCTGTACCAAAGTTAATAATCTGGGGTGTTGGCAAAAAGATGGGCCACCTATTTCAATAGCTGAATTAATTAAACCCAAAGCAAAAAGTGGCACATCCTCATCGAAAGCTAAACTGTTTGATCTGGGACCTGTTCCCATATGCTCAATAACATTCAACAATGAGCACAAGAAATGAAATATCTCAACCATGCAGGGGACCCCATATGGCTCGGTCATTAAATGTAAATCAAATGGAACAGCATCCTTTCCATTACCAGATCGGACTGCAGGTCCATCCATCCCACCATAAACGAGACCACTCTGATCACTAGAAGCCAAACTTGCTGAGGACTGCTCCCTATCATATTCTGAAGTACCATTTCCATTCTCCAATTGCTTACCCCCAAAATTGTAATCGTTATCAATAGCACCAAACTGCACAAGAAAAAAATGGCTTCATGTAGATCCAGAAAGCAGAAAAACAACTTAGCCTGCAGAATCCGCAGTTTTGACATTTTAGTAAATCAATTTGAAATGAAACAGGTACTATTTACAACACCCCCATTACACGGTGTCCATCCTAACACACAACTATAACTGTGTACTCTGCACTTTACCCGCACAAATGTACAAGAAGGTAGACATGTACATAATTAAGGAGAAGCCTGCCTCCAAGCCCATGAAAATGCACCACCTGCTACTACTGATAGAGGAGATATCAAAGTTCTAGAACAGATGATGATTTTGTGTCTTTGTAACAAATGATAATTTCATCGTTCTGGACCATGACACATTTAGGACTTCGAAGGGACCTTCAGGTTTCTCATAATCCCTATTTTCAACTGCCACTACCATATACCAAGTGCCAACAAAAGACCCTCTCTAGCAACAAAAATCAGAGGAAATGACAATAGGAAAATATCAAAAAAGGAAAAAAAAAGAAGAAGAGCAAAATAGCCAAAAAGTGTCCAAAATTTTGATGAGGCATCAAAAGTCCAATACAATGATTCAACAAACTAAGCAGATAGATTATATAGCTCAACTTTTTTTTTTTTTTTTTTGTGATAAGTAAGAGATAATATTAATAAGGCATTAAGGGAATGCTGCCCGTATACAAAAAAAGGCCACAAGACAAAAAGGCCCTATACACTCATATTGGAATGGAAAAGCTGAAACCAATCTAGAAATTGGTCAACAGAAGGATAACAATCTCCCTTGTCCCAACTATACAAGCTATGCAACAAAAACCTTTTAATTCTAAACAAAGGCTTTTCGACCCCCTTAAAACATCTTGAATTTCTTTCACGCCAAATAATCCACATCACGCACAAAGAAACCATGGCCCAAACTCGCTTCCTTTGCTTTCCCACTCTAGCACCTTTCCAAGCAATCAAGAGTTTCATAACATTCCTTGACGTTACCCACTGCAATCCAAACCAAGATAACACCAAAATCCAAAGCTCCCAAGCCACCGGACAATGAATAAAAAGGTGATCTATCGTCTCCGCATCCATTTTGCACATACAACACCAATTCATAATAATTCTCCGCCTTCGGATCAAATTGTCAATCGTAAGAATTTTTCCTTGAGCCGCATACCAAACAAAAAAACTCACCTTTAACAGTGCCAAGGTGTTCCAAATTACCTGCCAAGGAAAGGAAGGGGTATCCCTCTCACAAAGTGATTGATATTAGGATTTGACGTGAAAAGTTCCAGAGGCAGAAAGATTCCACCGCATCACATCTTCTCCTTCTCCAATCGCTCGACTACCATACACTCTAGACAACAAGATCAACAAAGCTTCCTCCTCCTCTTCCCATACCTCCCGCCGTAAACGGATGTCCCAAACAATAACCCCTTCAAGAAAATGGAGTATCATGGACATTTGCGTCCCTATAGCTCAACTTTTGCACTATTAACAAGACAACACTATCCATTTCAAACATTTATGCACTCTACTATAGGAGGTTCCACAGAGTCCAACCAAAAAAGGCATGGGAGTCTTGGGGCATTACTTGGGCCGAGTTAAGAAGTGCGTTGTGTTCCTCCGTGCATCTCTGTGATGGGTAGATTATTTTTTCCCTATACCTCATAAGATTCCATTTTCTTGTTGTGAAGCGAAGTCCCACGTCCTCTGGGTACCAAAGTAATACTAAATATATAAGTGTAAGGGCACCGTCACTTCAATAGCTAGCTTTTGGGGTTGAATTCTACCAAAGACCGTGTAACTCATATTAGAGCTAGGTACCAGAAATGGGTAGGTTTTGTGTGCGTGGCTTGCACGCGGTAGGTGTTGCGAGTGAGCACACTGCTCGTGAGAAAGGGTGTGAAGCGAAGTCTCACATTGTCTGGGTACTAAAATAACATGAATTATATAAGCATGAGGGCACCGTCACTTCAATAGCTATCTTTTGGAGTTGAATTCTACACGACAATGTAACACTCGTAACCATGAGCCAATGCCCATTTAGATGAATCACAATGTCATTGGTATTCCAAGGCACAATAGTTAATGTCCTAAACAACATTATGTGGTGGTCCGCAATATTGGCCAAGCAATCCAAACTAAAAGTTGAAAACTACATAGATACAATATCTCAAGTGAACTAAATGACACCAATCAATGGCCATCAGAAATCCCCAATACATACCAAACCTCTAATGTAAATGTAACTGTGGATTTCACGATGTTGAATCAAAGGGGCCAATAAGAATCATAATATACATATAAAATTTATTTTGCTGATTAAAAATAAAAGAATCATTAGATATCTTAAACCATAGCTTTCTAGGACATAAACTTTACCATGTCGTAGAAACACCACATTAGAAGGCATAGAGAAAATGAACCACACTATTTGTCTTAAAAATGCAGGTTCATAGCCATAATTTAGAAGGCATAGAGAAAATGAACCAAATACACATTGTCTAACCGAAAAAGAAATAAAAAATACAGACCTATTAAAAGTTATGACGCTGTAAACAAGTTCTGAATGTAGAATTGCAAACTACTCCACGTGCTGCAAGTTGCCACAGCAGTGGATGGAAGAAAGCGAATGACTGTGGGGTCTTCACATCATTACAGATTACAGGATTGATATATATATATATATATATATATATATATATATAGTTAGAGAATCCGGTTCCGGTGAGGGATCCCTCATTTTGTTAAAATGCGGGACTCCCCTTTCCCGATTGAATTTTGATGATCCGAACCGCTCAAAGTGATCAGAACATGATTTTAAGGGTCCCCGCGAGAAATTAGCAAAAAAAATGACCGGGAAGGGCTTCATCCGGGCAGTTTTTTCTGAACGGTTCAGAAAAAAACTGCTCGGATGAAGCCCTTCCCGGTCATTTTTTTTGCTAATTTCTCGCGAGGACCCTTAAAATCACGTTCTGCACACATTGAACGGTTCGGATTTTCAAAATTTGATCAGGAAATGAGAGTCCCGCATTTTAGTCCCTCATTTTAATCCCTCACTTGATCCGTCACCTATAGGTAGATAGATAGATAGATATAGAGAGAGAGAGAGAGAGAGAGAGAGAGAGAGAGAGAGAGATGGCAAGGAGACAAGCAGGCGGGACATCCAATTTAGGGGAAATCATCTTAGTCATACATTGACTCTTTTTTCTTGTAAGCACTAAAGTTTTAATGAAAAGGTCTTGCTAAACTCCGCCTAGTAGGCGACAGATAATTGCCAAACATGTTTATATTTCATACATATCTCACGGATATTAATACACTTTCATAGATATTAATACACTTTTCTCGGATATCAATTCACCTTGTACATATTACACACTGCCATTAGGGCTGAGGTTTGCATTTTCCTTACTGAAAAGGCATCAAGGGGATGCTGCCCATGTGCAAAAGAAAGTAAGGAAAAGAAGAAAAGGTCAAGATATAAAAGGACCTATATGCCCCTCTACAACCCAAAAATATCTAACATGGCAAAGAATTGACTCAAAGTAGGGTTAGACTCCCTCGACTCCCACCTAATAAAGGTAGAAATCAAAATAGGCTTAATCTTGAACAACGGCCTCTCCTCCCCATCAAAATATCTACGATTCCCCATCAAGCCCGATCATGATCCATAGCTTCTGTCTTCTTCTAGCCACTATCGCCCCATACAATTCTTGAATAAGTACCACCACCGTCGAAAGGAAAACCCACAACATGCCCAATGAAACAAGAACTGTCAACCAATCCGTGCAAATCAGTGGATCAAGAAAAGAAGTCCTGATAATGTTAGCCATTTCAGTGGTTATCTTATTTTATCATTTGTCATATCTTTTGTAAAGCCTATCACTTGCATGTTTATCTTTTGTAAAGCTTATCACTTGTAACTGTATTTGTATATAAATACCCAAGGAATAGAACACTCTACGCAACAAAGTGCATTCTTCAATTCTATCGAATTGTTCTTTTGACAAGAACTGTATTCCAAAGCTGGCGACCGGACAATGAGTAAACAAATGCGCCACTGACTCTTCATCTATCAAGCACATGCAACACTGATTCACCATATCCGACACCGTATAGTCATATACAATTATCTACAGAATGACAAGCACAACAATAGGATCTTGATCCCAGCCTTTCACAGAATGACAAGCAAAAATTCTACAAAACTCGTCATGTTTTATTATATACATAATTCTAGACGCTATACAAGAGAACACCTCTCAATCTCCCATGAACCTTGAGCACAAATTGAAGTCCAAAATGATTTGATAGCCTCTTGAGTCCCAACATACAAACTCAGTGTTCGAAAAATCGGAATTAATCGGCGATTAATCTCTGGCGGGAGGGCCTATTCGACTAGATCCTACTAATTGCTATGCACCTATTAATCGCCGATTACTAATTGCTATGGGCTGATTATACGCCAATTACTAGGCCTCGAAGCTCGAAGGTGGTTGACCGCCCGACTAGCGCCTAGAGACTTTTAAAACAGTGACAAAAATTGTGTTTATTTTTATCATTTGTTCATTTTCTTTTTTTCCTTTTTGGGTTCAGGATGGTTTTGACCATCAAGAATGTAGAGGGCTTTCGATCTTGTCCTAATTTCTATGACCAGTTTGAAACCCTACTTTCTTAACAAGCAAAAAGTTTACGGGCAAAAGTTGTAAAATAACAATATCTACCAGTTTCCTCCCAAGTGGTAATACCATTCGTGCTTCCACTTAGAGACCAGTAGACGATCAGGATCAGTACACTGGTTACATGCTACATACAAGTGATAATATTAATGAGCTTCCAAATCTGAGGCTCAATTTTAAAAGATCGTTAAGCTATCGCTAGTGAAACAAAGAAGCCCAGACGAAAGAAAGAAAATGACAAAGATGAAAATTATTTATCATGATGTTCTTCATTTGTATTTAACTTTTTATTCATGGATTTACACCATGTCAATAACGAGATTGTAATCATGTGCAAGAAAAAAATGGTGGAAAAGGAGATGCCTCATACCTCCTGTTTCATAGAAATGGTTCCTTTAACCAACGAGCCTTCTGTGTCATCGACATCTTGTAAATGTGCAAAAATACACCTAACAAGTTCATGCATAGTGTGGCGAGCTATCCGCTGTAGCAACTCACCTTTTGTTCCTGCTTGATGGACTACACGGAAACAAGTATTCACAATGGTGCAAACGTGCTGATTACTCAGCATAACTGATGCTTTACTTTTCATGCAAGCCAGAAGAACCTGAAGTATCTTCATAAGGACTACTTCCTCTGACGCAGGATCCGTCACCTCAAACCTGCAGCTGGTCACAGCATCGACTACCAAATGCATAGCATCGTCGACATTGGCAGTATTTAGATCAAGAACATCAAGAGTTAAAATCTTGTGAACAGAAGACAAAGCAACACTGGTGATTGGTGCACCAGTTTCATCAGATCGAACTACATCCAAAAAGGGCTGGAGATAAACAGCAGGATTGACGGTATGCCACGGATGCTGCCATGAAAAAACTTGCCTCCGTAATGCCTTCAAAGACTGGATGAGAGAGTGCTCTAGTTGGTCATCGCCAGACACATAACGACCTCCCCATCTCACATTCCTCCTCATAACAGCCAATACAGAACCTATTTCGGAGTTGATCATACATGCTAAAGCAGCTTTGTTTGAAGAAGTAGACTCAATTTCTTCTGGTTCCTCTTCAATCGCCTTTATTCCAGGTTGTAGCTTTAGACGCCCCATATTGAAATGTGTCAACAAAGAGCTCAAATTAAATCCCTCATAAGCAACAGCTGTTTACCAAACTGGAACTTGGCAAAGCATACACCCTTCACTGCCTACATAAACCCAAGAAGACGTACTAAGAACATTGTGTACAAAGAACAATCCCATAAATCAGCAGAAAGCAACAAGGGGCAATTCAAACAATTCTCAAACAAAACTTAACTACGCCGGATAATCTGACTACTTGCACAGGATCACTGAAACTTACAACAGCTAAATGTTAAACTTTCCTCATAGCAGTAACTGCTTTTCAGCAAAACAGATCAACACCAGATTCTACCAAGAGTTTCACAATAAGATCAATAAGACATGACAGCAATGGTAACTTAAGATCACGACATAAGCAAAATATGAAAACCAAGGAAACATCTATAACTCCTTTTCTTGAGATAGATGATCCGATATTGGCATAAAAAAATATCCCTTTAACGATGGCGATCTCAATTCTACAAAGAAGAAGAAGAAGAATTGGACTTGAATATTACCAAAAACAAAATGGAATATTTTGTTAGACCCACCTGACCCGGTAGAAAAACCGTGTAGAAATCATTGAACCAGATGCGGTTTACCCCAATCCAAGGTCATTTCTCCTAGGCATGTCCGGATGTATACGAGTATCTTGTTTATACGTGCAAATCAAAGATACAGTGCTAGGGCTGGAAACCCAATCTTGGAGACGGCCAAGCTTTGGGCTGCCAATACTTGCGAAACAGACTCCCAACTCCAAGCTTTACTAATTACACAGTATTCAAACTACCTGTGTTCCCACACGACAACGTCACTAAGTAACAAGACAAATATATATCCTTTGGTTCATTCCTAAATGAGAGTTTATGGGAACTCGTAGCTCTACTTGTGCTTTTGAGAGGCAACAACAATTCTATGATATTGACCTCTATCGCATCTTCATATACGAATAAGCAGAAAAAATTTACACCCACGTACAGATATCCACATTCCACTGAAACAAATACCTAAATATTTAGCTGGGCTTTTTTTGTTGCAATATTAACTGTGAGGGTGACAGAGAAGATACGTAGGGCAGAAAATAGTTGGCAGAAATCCGTCAAGCCAAGGGGAGAGAAACAGGGAACTCCCTCTAAGCTAAAGAAAGGAAGAGTGGGGGACCACCCAAACAAGCCCTAAAAGCCAATACCCAAGTACAAACTCTTGAACAAGGAAATGGAACAGAATCCAAATGCAGATCCGGTGTTCTTAATTGATTCAATGGAAATGTTACAAATGAGTTTGGAATCCCACCAAAGGAAGGAAATGGAATACAAGTAAAGAAAAATGACTACAATTCAACGGAAATGTTACTCTCTCTCTCTCTCTCTCTCTCTCTCTCTCTCTCTAACTAACTAATCAGTCCTCTTACAATTGACTAACAACCAAATACCAATGACACCCATTAAACGAAAAATCACAGCACAGATTGATCGTCGCTTTGTGGTTGAGAGAGGTTACTGTAGACAAAAATGTAGCTAAAATTATGGAGGAACTGAATTGGGAAACCCAATTATTTTGTGAAGTAAAGAAGTTTCCAACTAACCAGATTAGAGGTCAAGATATGCATACCTTGGGTTGGCAAGAGTCGGAGTGGATGCAACGCCCAGTCGATCGCAGATCAAGGAAAAGAGAGAGAGAGAGAGAGGGCGTAAAGGATAGTCGGTGACTCGGGTCGGGTCTAGCTGTGCAAATCACACTAAGACCTCCTGTAATTTTGAAAAAATAATACTAAAACCTCCTTTAATTTTAAAAAACTCTTGGTACAAATTATGGAGTACATTTGATTTCATGTTCCTTTAATTTTTAAATGTCGTACTCCCTCCGTCCCATTTTGGTTATCCATTTTTCTTTTTCGTACCAATCTTTTAACGCTTATGTCTTCCAATATGAATTTCCAAAAGTATGCAATATAGATATTGTTTGATAGTTCTCGATTAAATCTATAATACAAAATTTTCAAAATTATGAAAAACATTATAAATTATGAAATATAAGCATTAAAAGAACGGCACGAAAAATGAAAATGGATAACCAAAATGGGACGGAAGGAGTACCAAATTTACTCCTGACGCCCCTTCATAACACCAAAACCATTCAGGGTGCATTCTTCTCAACTTTTTTCTAAATTTTTTTTTAATTTTTATTTTATTTTATGGAACTTTTTATTGAGTATTCCGTCGTAATTTTTGGTGTTAATCATTCATCTTGACGAGAAGAGTTAGAAAAATATTAAAAATCCAATGAGATTGAACCTCATATTTTTCTACCCAACTAGGTGTGTTTATGCTAAATTGAATGGATTAAAGCCCATGTGTTTACAAATTTTTAGGCAGGTCATTCTCCTCAAATACATCAAGTAAAATCTACGTACTATTTAGCTTAAACAACTTGACTATTGTCGTTAGCTTGTAGTCCAATAATACAACGGAACCGCATCCTAAGAAAATCTTAGCCATTCAATTTTTCCCTCCTTTTTCCAAATTAATAAAAATAGAAAAGTATTCATTTACTTTATATATGCTTCTTATATTTCCATACTCTAATTTTTATTTTTATTTTTGGATTTTTGTGCTTCTTGCTTCAATATCCTAGCATAGAATAAGGGACTGAACAGAGAAAAATTTATGTGGTTTAGGATTGAGAATTCTAACCCCCCCGCCCCCTTTTTTTTTTTTAATTTCCATATATTGAGAATTCTCACAGTTACTATCTTTTTTTTTTTTTTTTTTTTTTTGGTAACACGGAAAGTGAAACCAAGACTAGATAAACCTCTCAGAAGGTCTTCTTCTTTTTTTTTTTTTGTCAATTGATACAAAAGATCATTTAATTTACATCGTATATAGAGTACAAAGAACAAATTCGAGACACTACATCAATTGTGAGAGTTCACGAGATCGAAAATCAAACCCAACAAATCAAATGATACAAGAAATAAGCTCAATATAGAATAAAAACAAAGAAAAAAGAGAAGAAAAGCTCCTCTAGAAGAAGAACACCCATACGCAGGTGACAAGATTCGAACTTCTGAGCTAGCCCTACAAACGTCTTCCCAAATTAGTTTATCAAGTTTATCACCTTGAGTTATACTAATTTCTCATAATTCAGCCTGCCCATTTTGGGGATGTCTAACGAAGAATAATTTTTTTGAATCTCTCTGGAATCGGCGATCTTGAAATGTTTCCCTAATGCTACAAAAAAAAATTACCTTTAGTTTAATTTATCAATCGTTGGATTTGTTGAGTTTATCGTTCATATAAAAAATGAGACATCCGCACTCACATGGACAAAACAGATTTTGGGGTCCTCTTGTGAGTTGAGGACACCGCATGGTGTTGTGCTCTCTCATTCAGGCCCATCTTGGACCAATTAGTATGATCCAAACCATTTCGTTTCTTTGGCTAGCTCGTCGAGTTTGTTCTCCACGCAAAAAATAAATAAATTGATCGATCGGGCATTGGCATCTACATGAACAAAAAGCATTAGGTCACACATCCTATGGTGGTTGCCAAAGCTCTGAGTGGACCCAAAATAGGCCATAGACTCGACTGCTTCGGTGCTACCTTCATCAAAGTTGTGATTGCGTCGATCTGTTTGGGCTTGGGTAAAAGGACCTTGAACAATAATTTGAGGACAAAGTTTAAGAAATGGTCCATCTAGTTTCAACCGATACTAAATTTCGTTCCTTAGTTATCAATTGCAACGCTTTAATCTCGATCGAAGTATGGTGAACTTACCTGTTAAGTCCAATAGCTAGCGTTTGCTTCCCAAACTGAAAGAAAAGTGCCTAATGAAAGGCAGTTTTGACATTTCAGGGCCATTTTCCTTCAAAATTCACCATTTGGCCTTATTCTTCCTCTCTTTTTTTTTTGATATTTTCATTTGTCTATTCTATTTTTTTTTTTGATTCACATTATATTTTTTGAATTAATTATTCATCTTAATGAGAAAAGTCCAAAAAGTAAAACAATGCATATATTACACAAACCGTGCAACTCACCAGAATCTAAACCGTTGATTCCTTAAAACGGTTCAGATTCATATATTGAGTATAAGCCCAAAGCTAATCATCCGGAGCATTGAATAGGAATTTGAACCGTTGATTTCTATTCCTATTGAAAGGATACAGTTAGTATGCATGCACTTAATTAATTAAACCCTTGGCAATCTTGTCTTGAGCCTGTACCGTTGTTCGTACGTCGCTCAAAATGCATTGTACTATACTTCCCCACTTCTGCTATCTCAAGTTTATTTTCTTCTGAATAACTTAGGTATTCGAGTCAACTTACGCATATCTTGACTAATTCTGGAGGTCAATCTCACCGTTCATGACTTTCGAGAGCCCAATTAAAGCCGGAGGAAAGTTTCGTATGAACTGACCCCAAAAGAGCAGATAACACATTCGAGGTTTCGAACATGAAACCTTAGGGCA
This sequence comes from Rhododendron molle, assembly GCA_025413875.1. Taxonomy (NCBI): domain Eukaryota; kingdom Viridiplantae; phylum Streptophyta; class Magnoliopsida; order Ericales; family Ericaceae; genus Rhododendron; species Rhododendron molle. The sequence continues at coordinate 15,011,509 of CM046397.1, forward strand.
TAGAAAATCCAAAGTCTCAGGCATTGGTGATCAATAAGGCTTACAACCCCTTGGGGTTCTATGTCTCAAGTTACTTTGCGCGCACTTCCGTTTCAAAAAAGAAAAAGAAAAAGTTACTTTGCACTTTGTCTTTGCAGCTACAGATAAATCCATTGCGTTTATTTGAAGAGGAGACATGTAAAGAAGGCATCCTTACTTAATAATAGTGGAAGGCAAGGAATATAAAAACCATATGTACATAGTCATTGATTTGGTTATTTTGAAGCTTGAGTTTGAAAACAACCAGTGTGCAGTTATTGGTTATCACAAAGAACACATAAAAGGGTCCCAAAAAAATTAAAAAAGAACATGAAAGGGTGACATCTATCTAATAAGGGAGCTCATCTTTTTTGAAAAAATGTGTATGTGTCATTTGCTCATTGGTTGAGTCTAAAACATCAAATTGTTGTCCTTTCAATCTCAGCCTTCCATTCTACATCATCCAATGGCCTAAATTTACCCCTCTCACAAACTAACTTTTGAATGGCAATTCAGTAAATACACCAAAGTTAAATGACTCATTTGGTCAATCCGGCTCAACCTCTTCTCTGGCTCTAAACGTCCAAACTCTCTCCTCTCTCACTCAGACGAATTCAAATTTCAAACACACACAGAGTCTCAACCCGGTGAGTTCCTCTCTCTCTCTCTCTCTCTCTCTCTCTCTCTCTCTCTCTCTCTCTCTCATTTCTGTAGTGCCAGGCTCATCGCCGACTACTTCGACCACGCCGCCGCCAACCCAACCCCGGTAACCCTCCGCCACGCCGTTACCCGAACAGAACCCGTTAGTTTCTTTTTTTTGTTTCTATTGAACTGTTGCGTTTCATTTCTTGAGCTTTGAGGTCTGAGATAACCGTTTGGAAGAGCTTCTTGGGTTTGCTTAGGCGGGTCAATAGAGGGAGATGTCATGAAATGCAAGTCAATAGGTTTTTGACCACTGATCAATCCATGTTGAACCATCGTTTTCTTTTTAAACTTACCGTCAATTTCTTCTGTTTATTGTGTGGTGCAGATGTCTTCTTTCTTACACTGAGGTTGGGGATTAAGAAAGTGGCAAAACAATTTTAAGAGAACGCCTACTAGGTGTTTGACAGAATGCCCTTAGGTGATTATTATTTTCGTTTAGTTATGGTTTGTAATTTTGGTGCTGATGGTATAAAAGTGTGTTTGATTGGTACCCAGATCAATAAAGAAAGCATATCATAAGTTGGCATTGCGATTCCATGTCATTTTTTACCCGATTTTTTTTCCTTTACTAACCTTCATTGCATTACATATAGGAGTCAAAAGAAAAGTTCCAGTGATTGCTGTTTTCGTTTGTTTCCTCTCATTACTAGAAGGAATTTCAATTGCATGTTGATCCGTACTTCGTTTGGTTTATAAGTAGAGGCAATTCGAGAGAAAAAGAAAAAGATGGCTTTTCTTGGATTAACTGAAAGATGAAATGAAAATGGTATTCATGGGACAGGAGAAAGATTTCCCATTCCTTACCCGGAAAGATGGGTTCGTTATTTTGGAGTGATTGTGTAATGATTCGTACTTCGATCGTTCGGTTTATTTGCCTTTTCTCTTTTTTGTTTTTCTTTTCGCGCTCTTTGTACAAAAGTCAAATTTGTTTTCTGAGCACATTTGGAGCTATATATTTTTTCAATGAACTTAATACTCTATGCACTGTCCATGATTATGTTTATGTTTATAGAAGCTGGTGCAGCAATAGTAGTGATCTTGGCACCGGTTTGAGTAGGATAAGTACTTCTACAATGCCGTAAAGATAGTTAGCACCAGGGCTGTACAACCGGTGTGCAAAAAGCTTTATATCATGTGCATGAAAAACCAATTCAAAATCCTCACCGAAATCTAGATAGTGTGAATTTCAAAAAACCAATTCGAAATTCCTTTGCAGTGTTCAATTCCTTTTATGCAATCATAACAAGATTTGTTTTACCTATACAGATTCCTTAGATTGATTACTTTTTTCACGTTTATTTTTTAGAAAAAGGTTGTCAATAACCTGAGAAGCTTGGGGCTTGGAATGGGAAAGCTTGGGTAAGTCCTTTTTAAAACACATGATGCAAAGAAGTGTGGTGCTCCTCTTTCTCTCTCACATACTAGCAGAAAGGATATGTTTGTCGGGGTGGGTTTAGGGGTTTTGCATTGGCTCCCCTCAAGCATTGTAACACTTTGATTATTTTATGTGTTTTATGCCACCTGTACACTATAGCTGCCATAAATTGTGTGCTTTTTTATTGGATTCAATCTAGGTTGCAAATGTATGGCTTACGTGGGACTACTCTGGTCAAACTGGTATGTATTCAATATATTGTTGTAACGGCCCCAATATGTTTGTTCCATCCAGCTCATTTATGAGTCTTATAAGTGTGAATTCATTTTACAGCGGTAAGACTTTGAAAATTGCAAGAGAGTCGGATCTCAAATCTCTCTCCCAGCCCTATAACGCCATGTGAGACTCTCTGTTCCACCAACCAATAGGTATGTTTCTTACTCTTGCACTGGAAAAAAAAATTGAATGACTAAATATATATTTTTGGTCCAAAGGTTTGTTAGAGAGTATCTGGATGTGGGATTATCCCTGAGAGGACTATGGTGATGTAGCTTTCCATTTGCTCAATCTGAATTGAATTTTTTATTTAAACCGAAAGGATTATGAATTAGTTTGATATTAGTCGCATGCTTCTTGCTAAATAACTGCCATTTGCAAAAGGGTGTCTTCTCGATGGAGGTACTCTATTCCCATTGATACATGGAAATTCAAAGGGGGTAAAGAATGGTGGTGGTATTGAACAAATTAAGGCATTGGAAGCCATTGTAAGCATTGGCTTGGTTTGTATAGCATCTTAACTAAATACGTATAGGTTTAGTGACATGTCCATTTGATGTAGGAAAGTTCATATCAATGGTGATGCAAGGCAAATGAAAAGCTTGCTGGAAAATGGCTTGAACCCTTTACCATTAGAGATATTCTTGATGATGGGGTATACGGGGGTTCGCTGATATGAGCACTCTTTAGGAACTTTTGGTTTAACGTGAACGATGCCATCTAACGGTTATTTGCAATGCTCCTCACACATGGGGGATGCAAGGCAAATGAAAAGCTTGCTGGAAAATGGCTTGAACCCTTTACTGTTAGAGATTTGGGGTATACGGGGGTTCACTGATATGAGCACTCCTTAGGAACTGTTGGTTTAACGTGAATGATGCCATCTAATGGTTATTTGCAACGCTCCTTTCACATGGGTTAGACCTATACATACACAGGACTTGCTCCTATCTAATTGCAGACTTTCTAATGGAAAAAATAGTTTTTTTTTTTAATTTTTATTTATGGTTTTGTTGTAAGTTGTTCGCTTTCTTTGCAGTTTTTCTTGAAATGCCCATCGATCGGTACAAACAGAGAGGCTAAGTTGTGGAGGTTAAGTTGTGGTTGTGCCGCTAGCAAGTTGTCCTACCCATCTACCAGTACAAACAGGGAGGCTAAGTTTTGGTTCAAGGTAAGAAGCCCTTAAATATCAGTTTTGTTTGCTCTGCTTAATCAGTCACAAAAATATAAGCATTCAAGTCTTATGGCTCATTCGCCTCTTTCGATGTGTAAGTTCCTCTGCAAGATACACGATGTGTAAGTTCCTTTTGATGTTGTGATCCAGATTTGTAATTCGTTTGTTGACATTCTGTTGGTTCTAGATGAAGTATACTTTGTTCGTATAGTAGTCTTGCAAGTTTACCTAATGCACCAACTTCACATCCTTACATATCTTTGAACAAAGTTTGATTTGGTTCTTTCTTCTTTTTCTTTCTTCTTTTTCAATTTGGAGCACAAATTAGAGCCATATTCACTCTATCTCACTATTTCAATTAGAGCAAGAATTCTTAGTTTAGATATGAGCAAGTTATGTTAATCAAATTACTCAATTACTCAATCAAACTTTGGAGGACTCTATATTTGTGTTTACTCTTAGGAGCACAAATTTTAAGAGGAGTAAATGATTACCTAAAATTTTAATATGCAAACGAATATAAGGAATGCTATTTTGACAACATTCAGATATCAGGCATTTGGAGCTATTAGACAGCGCACACCAATTCTATGCCATCCCGAGAGCCTCTTTGGGGCTATTTGGGCAATTCCTAGAGGTATATTTATGGTAACTCTCTCTCTCTCTCTCTCTCTCTCTCTCAATTTATAGTTCAGTGAGTTGTACCCGAGAGCCTCTCTGGGGCTATTTTCAGTCTCTAATACTTAATCTTTTGGAACATGTTATTTGGCCTAAGACGTATAATTTTGTAGAACGTGTAGCATCGTGTCTTTAGGCAGGGGCACGGGCACGGGCAATTCGTAGAGGTATATTTTGGTAACTCTCTCTCTCTCTCTCTCTCTCTCATATTTTGTAGAACGTGTGTGATCAAATGCAACCACTTTCTATGCCTCTGGCTCTGGTTTTTTCGCCTTGCGCCTTGGAAGCTGGTTCAGTTCTCTATTTTTATTTTGCTTCTTTTGTAGAATTGGCTTCAGCTTCATCAATTGCTATGTTTAAGTTGTGTTCCTTAGAAGGAAAAAGGATACTACCTTTCTTTACTTTGCTTCATGAAACTGGATGACCCCTGTGTGGTTGTACATGGTTTTTCTTTTGGAAATAAAGTAAAATGATTGAGGAGGAAAATAGCATTTTAGTAATATTTGTTGAAATGAATTGTGTAATGGTTGTTCAGTCGTGAGTTAAGCTAGGCCATTGCTTGAAATTTGGTCTAATGGGTAACCAACCTGTATGACAGAATGCATGAATGAGATATTGATTTGAGAGTAATGTGATTATGAATAAAAACTGTGCTTGGAAGTTAACGGTAGTTCATTTTAGTTGTGTTCAAAACGAAATGCGTCGTGCCTTCAGGCACGGGCAATTTCTAGTCTATATATATAGGGCATTGATCAAAGGGAAAAGCAGTACAAGAATTCATTGTATATCTTCCAAAAAACCCAAATGGGAAAGTGAATAACAAAACTGTAACAAGAGATAGAGATGACTAGAGGCAGAAGTTGCTTTTACTTGGAGGGGATCTACATCAAGGAGAGGCAGAGGGGCGGATAAGCCTAGGCGACCACTCTACTCACGTTTCACGCAAGTTTTTATTATACATCCGCCTGTCCAACATCATTTTAAATAATCTTAACACCTGTCCAACCAAGAGTTTTAAATACACACACACACATATCGGGACGGTTCCAGGGACCTTTAAAAAACCCTCTAAAAAACCTCTCAAATCTTAATCTCATAGTTTCCGATCAAATTTTGATGATCCGAGCCATTCAATATGTTCAGAACGTGATTTTAAGTGCACTTGTGAGAAATTGGCAAAAAAAAAACAACCTGAAAAGGCTTGATTTGAGCAGTGTTTTATTGAACCATTCAATAAAGCTCAATAAAAAACTATTCGGATGAAACTCTTTCCGGTCATTTTTCTTGCTGATTTCTTACGAGTACCTTTAAAATCATGTTTTGATTACATTGAGCGGCTTGAATCATCAAAATTCGATCGGGAACTTTGGGGGATTTTTTAGAAATATTTTTTAAGGGTCCCCGAAATCGCCATATATATCTGGAAATTGCGCGGATAATATAAAATAGTTTTGGTAAGTGTTACAATTCTTTCTTTTTAATATTCACCCACCCAACCTTCAAATCATGCATCCATCCCTGATCTACATGCCTCTCTCCAAAGACGATACGGTTCCCGGACTCGGAAGAGGGAATGAAGACCACATATGGGACCATGGCGAGAGACTGGATCCCATGGGACTCGCCATCGCCAAACTCTGTGATTCCTTCCATGGCTGTGTATCCAATATTTCACTAAAACCCCATGCATGAGACATTGGCGACAGACTAAATCCCACGGGACTCGCTGTTGCCAAACTCTCTGATTGCTTCCATGGCTCTGTATCCAGTATTTCACTAGAACCCCATGCATGAGACATTGGCGACAGATTAAATCCCGCGGGACTCGTTGTTGCCAAACTGTCTGATTGCTTCCACGCCTCTATCTCCCGCTTCTCATTCGTCAACTCACGGCCGTAAGTTTCAGACGTAGGTGTTATGGCAATGGGTGACGGACGGAGCTCTAAGGTTGTCGACGGTCTATCAAATGTCGCGGTTGTTGAGAGATTAAGTGGGGGAGGTGCCATGCTCTGGAGACGTCGTGACTGGAACTCAGGTGCCGCAGTTAGCTTCTGAACCAGTTGTTTGAAGTTTGAGGAATCCACCTTGTAGACTCTACGCGGAGTTGGTGGCATCGGCGCGATCGGCTTTTTCATTATCTTCGTCGAAGGCTTACGAACAGAATGGAGTGGGGAATGAAAATGGGGTGCTGGCGACGGTGGCGGTGGTGGTTTGAACGTGTTACGTTCTTGTGGGCATGGAAAATGGTTGGTGGCGGTGGAGGAGGAGGAGGAGGAGGCAGAGTACGATGGTGATACCATTGGAACCTAAACTTCGTGTTTATATTGAGTTAGTATGCAATTTGTATTGTGTGATGAGAAGTGAGAACATGTCGACTATATATATATTCACTTGCAGTCTTTACAAAGTGGTAAACAGAATGTGAATATGACAGATCATGAAGGTGACGCAGAGAGAGAGAGAGAGGTGGCAAAGACTTAAGGAATGAGTTAAGTGTTTGGTCAAGTGCTGACGCCGAGATGGGTGGCAAAGACGAAAGGAATGAGTTAAGTGTTTGGTTAAATGAGCATGAGAAAACTAGAAAATTTGTGTCGAAAGTTTGAATTCTATGAAAGTTAAAACATTTTAGATGTTAGGGCTATTAGAGGTATATTTGGTCCTTAAATTTAAGATTTTATAATTAATCGAAGTGCGTGTAAATAGATCCGAACATCCGATTGTTAAAGACAAAGAGACGGAGGAGGTAACAGAAATTCAACTGCGGTAGTATAATTCTTGTCCTGATCCGTCGGCTATGAATCTAGCATACGTCGCAGGTAGCTGAACGTGGTCAAAAAGCGGGAAGTATGACCCTGCCCTTTGTAGCATACAATAGGCCCTTCTATTACTTTCTCGATCTTAATTTGTGGTGTTGAATATTTCTTCAGTCATTTTGTTCACTGCAAAAATAGTCACTTATAGAACACCATTATTGACACGTACACGCCCTTTATACCCTTGTCAACACATATATTCACACACATGCACATAAATCGCCAATACTATTTGACTGTTCTGCGGAATAGTTGTAATTTTCATAAAACGTCAATTATCATTCTGAAATATTTTTTTATTTGATTATATAAGATAACATTATTTTACAGAGAGATACATTGCCTAAAAAGTGAGATAAAGAGGGATAGATTTATTAGGAGAATATGTATTCTCCGTATCTTTTAAAAAAGAAATAATCCGATGACTATAAATTTAACATGAAGTCATCTAACGGTTGTGGAGGTTGCCCTCATTTAATTATATGCCTAGATATTTTCAACAGAAATCGCTCTGTTTTATTATATAAACTAGCACATGCCCGTGTCGAAAGGCACGATCCGAAGAATTGCGTACGTATTCAATATGGCATAAGCAAAGTTTGAGTAAACAGCCTGTACCTAGGCCCAATGCAACTTGATATTGAGTTTACAACAACTGAATCATTCAATTTAATTATGCATCTTCAACCTTGGCTTCAAATTTGAGGATGTCAAATTTTTTTGAAGGCTTACGTGGTAATTTGACATGTTAGAATTTGACATCTTCAAGGTACCCACTCCCACTAGCACGTCAATTTTTTTATTTTAGGACAATTTTTTTGAAAAAAGTAATGAAAGAATTTTTTTGACATCACATGTTAAATTTGACATGAGAGAGGATGCCAAATGACACATAAACATTTGACATTTGGGTTGGAATTGCATCACATGCCAATTCTTTCACTTGGCAGGCCATATCATATTTGACATCATTGGTTGGAGATGCTCAGAAGGCGATTGCGAATCCTAACCATCAATTGTCCACACTAAACACAATTTTCAGTAATTAAACAACACATTCAGGCGTAGAATTTTTTGTTACCCATTTGTACCTAAATGAATTGCCCTCCCTACTATTGAATAGCCTCACAAAAAAAAAAAACCTGAATCATCTCAAAAGCTATTTTTCCAATAAGCATCTCCCTTATGACATGTAAGCAGTAATAGAATTCTATGTTGGAGGAATTACATAACATCATACCAACCAAACCAAAATACTGATGGCTACAGTATTTTTAATATTTCTCCCTATTAAACAAACCAATGATCGGAACTAAACCTAGTAAATATGACGATCTCAAATTCACAATCAACAATTATCTATAGGGGTTACTATGAGGACCTCATATTATCTATGAAATTCTTCTTTGAGAGAGAGAGAGAGAGAGAGAGAGAGAGAGAGAGAGAGAGAGAGAGATTCTTCCCAAAAATGTCCAGCCCTAGGATCTTAGTCATTGGATTCAAGGGACCACTTTAGACCGTTAGATTTATGCATGAAATAAAGATTCAAAAATTGAGATCGATTGGTTATTAAATAGATAGGTGACTAAAATCAGTTATATACAAGTCAAGATATTCACGTACAAATACATGTCTCATCTATGCAGAACTACAAATCAATTTCGAGTGTTTGCCGAAATTTAACAATTTAAATATAAACTTCTTGAAGTTTTTATTTGAAAGACAATTTCTTGAAGTTGAAAAAATGATCTAAAATTGGATGTTGGAGCGAAGTGGGGTTTAGGGTGTTTTTGAATAAATTTTAAGTAACTTAAAAGCTAGTTTTTAACTTTTATAGTGACAAACAATACCAAATTTTAATTTGGTACAGCTTAATCATAATTTCACAATTATATATGATAACAATATAAATTTACCCAATTCTATGTGAATCTATCTATACGACTATAAATTTACCCAATTCTACTGGTGGGAATGTATTTTGGAGTTATTAAAAAAACAAATCCAAGTTTTAGTTTAATAGTCTCTGTTGGTAAACGTGTTTTTCCAAAGCCTTTAAGTTGCTGAGGTTTGCAAGCATTGATTGGTGGGGAAGAAAATGGGGTTTTCCAACCGAGCCGGATGTAACCAATTAGAGCTAGTTGAGTTGGTTAGTATTCTTGCATCTTACTAAAAAAATTAGGAGTTTGAATCTATCCGCTTACGTCAGCGTGTTCTTATTTTAGAGGGGATTTTCATTTCTTTCTTTGTTTATAAATGGGTTTATTTCTTGTATTGGTTGGATTTGGTTGTCTCGTGGACTCTCATAATATTTAATGTAGTGTCCCGAATTTATATTTTGTACTTTATATATGCTGTAAATGATCTCTTTTTCTATTGATTGACAAAAAAACCCGAACTGGGTATAATTTATTCTCTTTTACAACACATCTTTAAACATCAATCAATTAATACATATTCCATACTATTAAATTTCTTGGAGGGTTCCAACCAAAAACCAATTGGTAATAGGTGGAGTAGCTTCTAAATTTTATTAACCAAGTTTTTGTCTAACACTCCCCCTCACGTGTAACCCGGATGCACGTGGAGGTGACAAACCAGGTGACCAAGGAGTTGAGTGATTGACTCGGGCGACAGAGATAACAAAAACTTTCCCACAAGAGGTGAGGTCACCTAAGACTTAGCTCTAATACCATGCTAGAATATAGAAATATTGTATTCGATAAATTGGGTGTTACAAGAATAAACAAGCCACCTATTTATATAGGAGGTGGAATGGAGAGAAAAAGAAAAGAGAATAATTACTTGATTACAATAAATCAATCAATTATATCGTATCATATAATATTTTATCATTGCCATGTTAAGTTACCAACTTTCCTAAAAGCTTAAGCTGCTAGGAGATGGACCCAATAATGTATATCAAGCTATCTAACACCCTCACTCACGTGCTATCCCGTCTTGCACGTGGAGATGCGAATTTTCATAGACAGGAACGAAACAGAATATGAAGGGGAGAAGCATAATGCAACCGAGGAACAAATGTAGACAGAGAGACTTGAAACCACTTGTAACCTGGGCTCTGATACCATGTTAGATTTCTTGGAGGGTTCCAACCTAAAATCAATTGACAATAGGTGGAGTAGTCTTTAAATCTTATTAACCAAGTTTGGGTGGCTTAGATGAGCGATATGGAACAAGTCTAACACATACAAATGTATTTTGCCTTCAAAAGCATCCAAACACACTCCCAATGCTAATTTTCTAGATTTTTTTTTGTTAGAGAGAGAGAGAGAGAGAGACACTTAATTGGGGAGAAGAGGGGCCGGGATGAATATGGAGGAAATTAAAAAAATCTATGACCAGCAGTGCCCAAAGTAATTCTACACAACTATGTTTTTCAGTGCGTATGATGAGAACAATGTTGACGTGTATCAAACACGAGAATGAAAAAGAAAATTAAATCAATAATTAGCATTGTGCCTATTCGATATACTGGGCCGAAGAGAGAGAGAATGCGCACGGGTGCACAAGTTTGTCATCTGGTGGGGGTGAAATCTAGCCGCCACAACCAATACTCTTAAAAGGTCATCACCCCCATTTTAGAAACACGAGAATGTCCTCAAAGTGGAAGGACCCATTTGGTCAGCAGTTATTTATATTTAATTTATGTATACCACCTTGTATTAAGGCATTTCTATGTGTAACAATTCAGATTCGTCAAAAGATAGTTGTGAAATTCAACAGATACTCCCATGCATCATAATCATATCAAATCTTAAAAGCAGTGAGCCGGCTTTCCTCTGTTCATTGATCAAATTTAAATTATTTTTGGCTGGCTCTTCGATCTTCTCGATTCTATTGGCTTCCATTCCATGGCTGTTATTCATCAAATACTACTTGCTTCTTCAATTTTGACAGATCAGTGACATGAAGAATGTCCCATTCTGAAGCAACTAGCTAGGTTTTATAACATGAGAAAAAAAAAACTTACTGTTCTAAAGTGTTTTGAAAATTCTTTTCCGAAAAAGTTTATTTAAAATACGAACCATCGAAAACACTCCTGGATTGTCCCGATTCACCCCGTTGTAAATAAGTTTGTCTCTTAAAACATATGTTCAATTTTATAAAGTTGTGGTCAGGGCCGGCCCTGAATTTTCTGAGGCCTAAAGCCATAATGAAAAATGAGACCTTCTACGAATTTTGAAGATAAGCACAAAATAAACAAATCACATTTTCCAAAACAAAATAGCACTGATCAATAAAAAAAAACCTCAAACTTCAAGCAATATAATTTATTAAACAAAACAAATATACGATTCAGACAATCAGACGAGTCCGGCGCCTAGACCCAAATTCCAATCCGAAATTGTAATATGCCTCTGAAGCTTAAAAAGAAGAGAGACTTACAAGTTACAAGTGAAAAATGGAAATCTGCAGTTGGAATGTTGGATCAAACATTCAAACCAAAGAACTCATAATCCAAGAAGACCAGTTGGAATGTTGGATCAAACATTCAAACCAAAGAACTCATAATCCAAGAGGACCCTTGTTCGTTCTTCACTAGTGGGTGTGGATTGGTGACAACGTGTCATGGTGATGTGAGCCGATTAATTTAGGGAAAAAAGAAAACCCCTGTTCGTTCTTTCAATTTCAGAGGCCCTCTGGCTTCAATTCGTTTTCGGAAAAAAAACGTGAGAGAGTTTGGTTTTGTTTCTTTGAAAATGGACCATCTAGTTCTCTTTTTTACAAAACTGCCACTGAGTTTTTTTTTTTGGGCCCAGCTCTCATTGTATCCGTGTGGGCCTTTTTTTAAACTTGGAATGGGCCATTTTTTTGGGTGTAATACTATATAGGATCACTAGACAATTTGAGGTCCAAAAATTTGTGTTTTTTGGAGGCCTAAAGTCATGGCACCTTGGGCTTCAGCCCAAGACCGGCCCTGGTTGTGGTTACCATTAGCAGAGGCAAAATGATAAGGGACCGATCAAACCCATACCAAATGGGGTACCGACGGGCACGGGGGCTCACTCTGAGTCCCGCACATATGATTCGAGCTGTTTAATAATTAAAAAAAATCGAGTGGGCCTCGTGAAAAATCAGTTCAATCCGATATGTGTAGACGCTCGGTCCAATCTTTCATCTTTTCATTCACATTTTATGATCCTGTAATTTGAATGAAAAAATGGAAGATTAGTTTGAGCATCTACACATATCGAATAAAGCTAATTTTTCATAAGCCCACTCGGTACCCCATTGACAGTGGTGTAGCCAGAAATACGAATAAGTGGGGACACTATGAAACACAAACACAAAGATAAATTTTCCTAGGTAACGATATTATGGCAATAAAAACTTTTTTCTGGTCAAAATACTAACAAAATTGCATATTGATCAATAAAACTAAAACAAATTATGTAAGATTTGACAGAAGAGCATGGCTAGTTTTCATGTTTTGAAAGTTATGCATGATAGTTTATTGTGAATGCTTTCAAAATTATCTACTAATAAGTATGCAAGCATGTCATCGCTCATCAATTATTCACTAATTTGTTTGCATCACACGTTTTTACATGATTCATGTTTGAAAACGTCCTCTCAATAATCATAAAGGTTAGGGGTGATTTCGGTTCGGGATCGGTTGGTTTGGGGTGAAATTTTGGAAGACTGAGTCGGGTCGGGGTATATTTTTCCGGGACCAATCCCAACCATATTTGATTTCGCGCGGTTTGGTTCGGTTCGGGGTGAGTTCAGGCTAGTCGGGGATTTCGGTCCCCCCGAAATAGGCCTTAGTTGGGCCATTTTTTAAACCTAACAGTGGACTATGGGCCTTGTTTGGGCCATTTTTTAACCCATATTTGGGCCATTTTCACCCATATTTGGGTCATTTTCACTTGTTTCTCACCCATATTTGGGCCATTTTCAGCCTTAAATCAATCACCCATATTTGGGCCATTCTTCCACCTATTGCCGAACAATAAAACTCTTCCCACCCATATTTTCGGCCTCATCCACCCATATTTTCAGCCTTAAAACTCTTCCACGTATTCAAAAGAAAACACTAACAGCTAACAGGGATAGGCATACTCAAAGAAATTACAAGTACGAACTACCAAGTTACCAATCATACTCAAAGTCTCAAACTGCAGAGAATTACAAGTACCAACCATACTCAAAGGATTTGCCATAACAGAATACTCCAAAGAAAAAGAAACACTCCTCATTAAGACTAACAGTATTGGGCACCTCAGTCAGCAGCACAATGAGTCAATGACCACACTTCCTGTGAGCATCACCATCACTGTGAGAGCCCTCACGTTAAAAATATTAGTATAATGGTAATTCGTCGTTACCATTAATTATTGGTTGCGGATGGAGTCACGAACACATTTTACAAGTCAATCGGCCAGGCATTTCAAATCTCTGTGTTCTGGATTTTTTCTTGAAATTCCGAGAATAGGGTTATTCTTAGAATAGTTTATTTAGGGTACTGTGCGAATTTCATATTTTTCTGAGACCGAAACCCAGACAATTTTTCGGCTACACATGCGCTCGGGCGTCTAGGACCACTTGCGCATGCAAGGACACATGTCAAGCTTATAGACACATGGCATGGCCAATTTGACACCTAGAATTACACTCATGCATGTGTATATATATTTGGTTATAACATTTTTTTTTCCATCTTGGTAAAAACTAGTCAAACATGTAGTTTAATTTTAGAGAGAGAGGAAGCTACGAAATTTGAAGAAATAGGAGGAGGATGGTGTTCTTCCCCTCCCTCCCTCCCCCCACCTCAGTTCCACCACAAGCCACCACCTCCCGGCACCATTCTCTCGTCGGAAACTTACTTCTCTAGCCGGTAACTTCTTAAACTTTCCTGACAGCTTTCTGGACCATCACAAATTCGTATTTTGAGAACCCTTATGCTATGATTCAATTTTTGAAGTCTTCATAACTTTTGAAGTACGTTTAAATACGAAGCTTTTGATACCAAGAACATGCAAAACCGATCAACACAGAATTAGTTATGAAATTTTGAATACTGACTGTCACCTGTGTGTTCGAATTTGATTGTGTCTGTCTTCTTTTAAATTTATGGGAACTTTCAGTACTTTCATGGCTACGGTTTTTTTTCAGAGACTAGAAATTTAAGTTGGAAACATTTTGGTGTTGGAATCAAATCATTTGGATAAATATACAATATTTGGTGAATTTTTAAAGTAGAGTTGTCTGAAAGGGACAAAAACTGTGATCGATCTGTATTCTTTTGTTTGCCGAGGAAAATCCTTTTACTTTTGAATCTGAGATTTTTACTGAGAATAATAATTTATGTTATGAAACTTTGAGAGTTTGTTTCAACATTTTTGGAGTTGAAATGAATTAGTTATGAATTTTCTACTAAAACATATTTAGCTGCCCTGTTTTTTTTAGAACAGCTTGTCCTTTTGAAATCTGGAGAATATTTGGTTGATAACTAATCTTTCAATTTTTACAGTAGATACACATGGATGTTACGGAAGTTTGGGCGCTAGTTTGAGTATTTTTGGACCTTATATAAATAAGTTATGATTTTTCAAAGAAAGGGTGACAGATTTTAGTAAATGAACAAAGTATTGTTTTTATTTCTTAATTTACCTTGCATGCATAGGTTTTTGAGAGTTCTTTTGACAAAATTAAGTTTTTACCCAGAATTTTCATTCGATCTTAAGGTGGAATTGTGTTCACTATTTTACCATTAGAGGCGGTTGAACCTCCGATCCATTGTGTTGCGTTTCTATGCCGAAAAGGGACTTTGTATAAATTCTTAATGATTTTTGTAAAAATTACAGGATTGTAATTTTTGAATAATTAGGATACTTAAAGTTTACACTTTGTAGTTAGGAGGTTTAAAATGACTATCTTGCCCTTGGAATTCGATGTGTGCTAAAATGACCTTTTTAGTCATAACCGTTTTAAAACTGCGTTTTATACTTGAGTTTTGAGTAATTTATGATTTTTGGACCAGATTTGATAAGATGAGAGATTTGCGTTCATACCGCTCAGATAGTAGGTCTGTGTGATCATTAGTATGAGGTACGTGAAGACTCGACTAGAGATTAGCTGCGTCTTTAAGAACAAGGTGAAACATGCATATCTTGTTTACATGTTTTATTTCAATGATTCATTGCTGTTGAAATATCTTGAAAATCTTTTCTAAGTAGAATCATGGATATTTATTAACTTGCTAAATGACTTGATAAAATGTATATTTTCTGTCGATACATATGAACAAGTGTCCGTGCTTAAGGACTTTAAACAAACAAAGTCGATTTGAAGTTATAAGGTTGGGGGATATTGACCAGGTATCCTGATGGTTTGACATCATTCCCTTTTATACTTTAGAGGTCGCTCCTCTAGATTTTGGTTGAAACTTGTTCATGAAAGATGTGCAAAATCGATGAGTATTATGAAATGTGATATTTTTAATATCATGATGGTTTTCTGCTTTATCGTGAAAAGTTGGATTTCATTCTGTGAATGAACTGATGACTGATAATTATTGCTTTTAGTATAAGTCTATTGAAAGGCTTGAATTCGTTTTATTATAGACTTGAGATTTGATTATCTTTGAAAGGAAGTAGATTTTACATGTTCGATACTAAAGAGTATGACTACACTTTTTATAAGATGTTAGTTATATCCATGATTGAATGTGTTTACTAGACATGCCATGTTTCACACGAGCTTTAGGTTGTAGAGTTTTTCAAAAATCATACTTTTCAGGTTAACAGCAATAGCTGGACTTGGCTTTGCTCTCAAGCCGAAGTCTTTTTGGTGATCAAATCTTATGTCTATATAGTAGTTTTGTTCTGATGAGAGTATAGAGTTGTGAGGACTTGACTTGAAGACTTTCGAATTTTGATAACCGGCTTGTTCTGGTTAGGTTATGCTATGATTATTTGCAAGTAATGTTAAGCAATTATATTTATTTCTGCAAATAGAAATTCGGAATATGTTGGAATTATTGAAATTGTGCTGCTGCAGCATACTGAATTTCTTAAGGAAAACTATTTTGGTGAGAGGATTTTATGAATACCCTAAATTGACTTATTAAGATAGGCCTAGGGTGATGTAGACTCATTGGCCGGTCATTAGACCTTTAACCCATGGGTTTGGGTCATGACAGAAGTGGTATCAAAGTCATCCTAGGTCTAAAGTTGTGAATAGTTAAGAAAATATTAATTTAAAACCATTTCTTACTAGTTGTCAAAAGACTTAAAACTTGAGATTATAAGTGTAGCATTTTTTTTTTTTTTTTTGTTGAAAAAGTTATTAGTTTTCATATCGCAAAATATCCAGAGTTCTAACGTGCGGATACAAAAAATCATACGAGTACGTAGATTACACAACATAAGTCATCATAGACCGAAACAAACCGGCTAGCAAAAACTATCCTATATAACAGATCTTAACCACAATAGCACATCTGATAATACACACAACAAAAGAACTTTGAATTTAAGAGAACCTTAGTCCATCTACGCTGCTGACCTGAAAAGGTTGTTTTGAAAATTCATAAGCTAAAGCTCGGGTGAAACATGACCTATTGAACTCAAAGTTTAATTTGAAAAACTTCTTGAGAAAACCAAAGTTCTTTCTTCCATTCTCAAAACCATGCATCCTATAAGCTAAAGCTCGGGTGAAACATGACATATCGAACTCAAAGTTTAATTTGAAAAACTTCTTGAGAAAACAAAAGTTCTTTCTTCCATTCTCAAACCATGCATCCTTGTTACGTCATGAATTCATCAACGTTAAAACCATGCATCCTTGTTACGTCATGGATTCATCAACTCAAAGTTAAAACCATGCATCCTTGTTACGTCATGGATTCATCAACCCAAAGTTAAACTGGTAAAATGAAATCTTATCATTTATAGGTTAAAGTAGAAAACCCTCCTGATATGCAAGATATTATATAATTCCTTATATTCATCGATTTCATGCATCATTCGTGAACAAGTTTCAATCAGAATTCTAGAGGAGCCACCTCTACATAAAAGGGAATGACATCAAACCATCAGGATATCTGATCAATATCCCCCAACCTTGTCACTCCAATTCCTTTTTGTCTTTTTACCGTTTTCAAGTGGGGACACATATTCAAATGTATCGACAAGAAAATCATACATTCCTTTTCAACATTACTTCATAAGTAATTTCTTCTTCATTATAGCATGCAAAGGTGATTTAGGTATTTAAACAAAGCATAATAAAGATAGTGTATGTTTCACCTCTCATCCTGTCGACGCAGCTCAGGCTAAACGCGTCCTACTGGTTCACCCTCGCACACCTGAACCTAAACATAAAGTAAAACCAAAGTCAAACACCGACCAACTAAGACGTTAAAAGTCAAAAGAAAAGAAATTAGTAAAAAGAATAAGTATAAAAGTATAATTACTTCTCAAAGAGTAAAATAGTCTATTAACCTTAATATAGTAGACTCAAACTATTTTAATCAACTAAAATTAAACTTATGAAAATCTCGTCCAAAAGTAAGAATTCAAAGAAATTAACGTAAAAGATTAACTTCGCCGGTTAATACATGAAAATGGTAGTTTAGGCACAAAACGGCTCCAAGGGCAAAATGGTAACAAAAACTCCACTTTTTTTTTTTAAAAATACTTTGGTATATAACATAAATTTCATGTCACACTATGTCAAATCTTGTGCATGCATGATTTTAGGATGATAGAAAACTTATTCAGTCGATAGGAGGTATTGGGGAGTAAGACATGCAAAGGCACAAGTAATTTGTATACATCTAACAAAATTCTAGACTAGTTTTAAACCCGACAACGTAACAGCTTAACCAAATGTAATATCATAATTTATTTGAAACTAAGAATTAAAATTTAGGTTCTGATCTCAAAAGTAAAATATCCAATTAATTCTTAAAAATTTGGAGAAAATCAATTCATAATACAAAATTTCACAAAAATGACCACAAACTACTCAAAATAGGGAAAATTGCTACATTTTAACAAAAAGAGTATAACTCACTCATTTTTAATCCAATCAAATTAATATTAGTCCCCAAAGTTAACTAACCCGTAGATGTAACACTAGAGAAAAAAATATAGTCACCCTCTTTGCAAAACAAAAGCATAAAAATCAAAACAAAAGAGGTATTTCCAGATTCGTTCTACACTGGACAGCTTGCAGAAAAAAAACCATAACTAATTCATCTTAAATCCAATTTAGTTGATTCCAGCGGCCAAATCTTCCCAACAAAAAGATCTACAACTTACTTGAAGAGACCCAATAAAAAGTCTTAGTTTAAGAAGGTCAAAAAGGCAAAAACTGAAGCTTAGAAAATCTGTCTTAGAACTACAACATGTCGTAGCATCCTTTTTGGCTTGCATGCAAACTAAATCAGCAAAGATTCATCAAAACAAGTTAGAAGATAGAAGGGGTGAGCTGTACCTAAGCTCAAAAGAGCTTTTCTCTCTTCCCCTTAGCTCTCTCTCACTCTCGGCCTTCTCTCTCTCTCTGTTTTCTTTTTGTTTTGTTTTGTAAAATATCACAAGCATGCAAGTCAATCCTATTTATAGGCAAGAGAAATGGTGGTTGGATTATGACATGTGTTCTAAACTTGGATATATGTTGTCTCATTCTTGCCACCTAGCCATGCAAAAACTCGGTGCGTAGGTGCGCGCGCACCTACGAAAATTGTCCGGATTTGATCTCAAAAAAATACCAAATTCATGTCGTAGACTAATTAGAAAATTTCAAGAATTGTTCTACTCTCAGAATCCTAAGGAAAAATCCAAAACTTGGAAATTTTAATCCAGCAGGCCTTTCTACTTAAAAACGTGCTTGCAGCCTGATTTGTAGTTGATACGCAATGTCATCCAGAATCGGGCGACGTTCTACCTTCGACACTGAATTCCTGAACTAGCTCAATTTAAATCGTTCGAAAATCATTTCTAGGCTATCCGCAAGGTTGTCTGGAAGGTACCGTTGAATTGTCAAAACGAGTCGTTTCTATGACTCCTTAAGTCAGCAAGCGACCGAAATTTCTTAAAAAGATTTATAAAATGGCTAAATTATTCAGTATACCATAACAGATAATCGTATTCGCATTATCTAGGTGAGAGTCCTCACATCCTTCCCTCCATAAGAAATTTGGTCCTCCAAATTAACTAACACTTAAGCACATAGAGTAGTTAAATTTACAAAAGAAAATAGGTCACGAAGTACATTAACTGAACAATTCCAACTATTGCTTGCGCATATCGGCCTCCACCTCCCAAGTAGCCTCACTTGTGGATTGATTCTCCCACCAAACCTTTATGAGTGGAATCTTTATGCTCCTTCATTGTTTCACTCCTTGATCTAGAATACGAACAAGCCTCTCTTTATAACTAAGATTATCATGAAATTCAATTGGACTCCTTCCAGAACATGTGAAGGATCAGCAACATAGCGTCTCAACATAGATACGTGGAACACGTCATGAACATTTGCCAATTTTGGCGATAATGCCTACCGATAAGCAACTGGTCCAACCCTTTCTAAGATCTCGAAGGGTCCTACATATCGCGGATTCAATTTTCCTTTTTGCCGAATTTCACAATCCCTTTCATAGGTGATACTTTTACAAAAACACGATTCCCAACTTCAAATTCTAGTTCCCTTCGTTTTGAGTCCGCTTAGCTTTTCTATCGAGCTTGAGCAATCTTCAATTGTTCTTGAATTGCCTTAACATGATTGATAGATTCGAGTACAATATCTAGCCTTGACAGTTGTTCCCCTCCCACATCAGACCAACATGCCGGTGTTCTGTACTATCTCATATAGTGCCTCGAATGGCGAAATGCCCAGACTTGCTTGAAAGCCATTATTTTACGCAAACTCGATTAGTGGCAAGTGTTGCTCCCAACTTCCTTGATAGTCCATAAAGCATGCTCGCAAGAGATCTTCCAACGTCTGAATAGCGCTTTCAGATTGTCCATCAGTTTCAGGGTCATATGCAGTACCAAGTCAAAGTTCAGTCCCTAGAGCCTTTTGAAAACACTTCCAAAATCTCAACGCAAACTTGGGATCCCAATCTGAGGTAATCGATACCGGTGCTCCGTGTGTACTCATATTATTTCTTTCACATAAAGATCGGCCAACTGGTCCATGGTATGGGTGGTTTTAACCGGTAAGAAATGGGTCGTCTTAGTTAAACAATCTACAATAACCCAAATAGAATCGTTCCCTTTTGGTGTTCTTGGCAACCCTATTACCCAATCGGTCGTCAAATGTTCCCATTTTCCTTCCATATAGGTAATGGCTATAGTAACCTTGCCGGTCCCTGCCGCGCTCCGCCTTAATTTGCTGACACGAAAGACATCTACTCACAAACTTTTTCACATCATTCTTCATTCCCATCCACAAATAGAGTTTCTTAAGATCCTAATACATTTTGGTTCTGCCTGGGTGAATGGAAAATTTAGAATCATGACTCTCTTTCATAATTTGTTGTTTCAGTTCAGATAGGTTTGGTACACAAATGTGATTATGAAATTTCAACATTCCGTTTACAAGCAAAAAATTAGAGGCAGATTTAGTACGCAATCCATTACGTGTCTTCCCCAATTTTTCGTCTTCACCTTGCTTCTCTTGAATCTCGTCATGAATCCTAGGTTGTGCAATAATTTTTGCGCAGAATGCACTCATTCCGGAGGTAACTACTTCTATCTCCAATTGATTCATCTCTTCTAGTAACACAGGTTAAGCGGTTAGTAATCCGTTCAGTTGACCCATCGCCTTATGACTCAAGGCATCTACAACCATGTTCGTTTTTCCGGGATGATAGTTGATGTTGACATGATAATCCTTAATTAATTCCAACCATCTTCCTTGTCTTAGATTCAACTCCTTCTCAGTGAAAATTTACTTCAAACTTTGGTGATCCGTGTAAATCTCACATTCTACCCCATATAAATAGTGTCTCCAAATTTTCAATGTGAAAACGACTGCTGCTAACTCTAGGTCGTGGGTAGGGTAATTCTTCTCATGTGGTTTCAGCTGTCGGATTGCATACATGATTACCTTCCCGTGCTACATCAACACACACCCCAAGCCCAAACGTGATGCATCACTGTAAATTGCAAATCCTTCTACTCCATCCGGCAATGCGAGTACTGGTACAGTCGTTAATCTCTTCTTTAATTCTTGAAAATACTCTTCTCACTTGTCAGTCCATACGAATGGTTCGCCCTTTCGTGTCAATTAGGTCATAGGCACGGCTATTTCTGAAAAGTCTAGCACGAATCTACGATAATACCCTGCTAGCCCTAAAAAGCTTCGAACTTCTATTGCGGTGGTTGGTCTTGGTCAGTTTTGTATGGCTTCAATCTTCGCTGGGTCAACAGATATCCCACCTGCTCCAATTATATGCCCTAAAAACACTACGCTCTTTAGCTAAAATTCACATTTTTTGAATTTGGCATACAACCTCTTCTCCCATAGTATCTCTAAAACAATCTGCAAGTGTTTTGCGAGTTGTTCCTCATCTTTCAAGTAAATCAGAATATCATCAATGAAAACAATAACAAAATCATCAAGATAGTTTGAAAACACTCGATTCATCAACTCCATGAAAGCTGTTGGTGCGTTCGTCACCCCGAATGGCATAACCAAATTCATAGTGGCCATATTAAGTATGACAAGCAATTTCTCCACGTCTTCCTTCTTCACCTTCAACTGATGATATCCCGAGCACAGATCAATCTTTGAGAAAACTCGAGCTCCCTATAGCTGATCGAACAGATCGTCAATCCGTGGTAGCAGATACTTATTCTTGATCGTGACTTTGTTAAGTTCTCGATAATCAATGCACAGCCTCATAGTTCCATCTTTCTTCTTTACAAAAAGAAGAGGTGCACCCCATGGTGTTGTACTGGGTCGGATAAATCCCTTTTCCAATAGCTTTTGCAGCTGTACCTTCAATTCTTTCAATTCTGAGGGCACCATGCGGTATGGTGCTTTAAAGATAGGTTGGGCTTCGAGCGCCAGTTCAATAGTGGATTCTATCTCTCGTTCAATAGGGGTTCCTGGAAGGTCATACGGATTTAACACATATGTATTTGCACTTATGTGATACTTGTACAGTTAATAGGATTAAATAGGATTAAATGTAATTATGTCAACACATATGTTGAACTTTTGGGCATTAGACCTATCACACCTTAAAAGATATTTTGTGATTTTGATTAGGATTGATTTTGTAATTGTAGAATGGACTCCATTGACACATATGACTCACGTGGAGGTCATCACTTGAGTTATTGGCGTCTACGTTCGTGAGCCACACCACTAAACCCTACCTTGTACCGTTTGAGAAATGAGATAGCTGCAGATGAAATAGTCTATGATGAAATCTCCCATGTCTTTCAAGCTAGACCCATGCACCACGAAATCATGAATCGGGCGGAAGCCTTATATCGAGTAGAAACCCGAATGAGTATTGCTGAGCCGTGTCAGCCGTATGTGCTTAACCCATAGGTTTATGATAGGATCCTAAACTGAGCAAAAGCAAATGGAGATTTGGGACAATGGCCACCCTAACACCCGATAGCAGGGAGAATAATAGGAGGAGCTATCGAGTGTCGTGGTGGCCAATATTCCAGATCTCCACTTGCTTCTGCTCGGTTTAGGATTCTATCATAAACCTGTGGGTCAAGCACGTACTACTAACACAGCTCAGCAATACGTATTTGGGTTTCTACTCGATATAAAGCTTTCGCCCGATTCATCATTTCGTGGTGCATGGGTCTAGCTTGAAAGACATGGGAGATTTCATTATAGACTATTTCCTCTGCAGCTATCTCATTTCTCAAACGGTACAAGGTAGGGTTCAGTGGTGTGGCTCACGGACGTGGACGCCAATAACTCATGTGATGACCTCCACGTGAGTCATATGTGTCAATGGAGTCCATTCTACAATTACAAAATCAATCCTAAGCAAAATCACAAAATATCTTTTAAGGTGTGATAGGTCTAATGCCCAAAAGTTCAACGTATGTGTTGACATAATTACATTTAATCCTATTAACTGTAAAAGTATCACATCAGTGCAAATACATATGTGTTAAATCCGTATAACTCTGGAAGACCTTTCAGGAACCCCGATTGAACGAGAGATAGAATCCACTATTGAACTGGCGCTCGAAACCCAACCTATCTCTAAAGCACCATACCGAATGGCGCCCTCAGAATTGAAAGAATTGAAGATACAGCTGCAAGAGCTATTGGAAAAGGATTTATCCGACCCAGTACAACACCATGGGGTGCACCTCTTCTATTTGTAAAGAAGAAAGATGAAACTTTGAGGCTGTGCATTGATTATCAAGAACTTAACAAAGTCACGATCAAGAATAAGTATCCGCTACCACGGATTGACGATCTGTTCGATTAGCTACATGGAGCTCGAGTTTTCTCAAAGATTGATCTGCGCTCGGGATATCATCAGTTGAAGGTGAAGAAGGAAAACGTGGAGAAAACTGCTTTTCGTACTCAATACAACCATTATGAATTTTTGGTTATGCCATTCGGGTTGACGAACGCACCTGCAAATTTCATGAATTTTATGAATCGAGTGTTTTCAAAATATCTTGATGATTTTGTTATCGTTTTCATTGATGATATTTTGACTTACTTAAAAGATGGGGAACAACACACAAAACACTCGCAGATTGTTTTCTAGACACTACGAGAGAAGCGGTTCTATGCCAAATTCAAGAAATGTGAATTCTGGCTAAAGAGCAAAGTGTTTTCAAGACATATAATTGGAGGAGATGGGATATCTGTTGACCCAGCTAAGATTGAAGCCATACAAAATTGGCCGAGACCAACCATCGCAACAGAAGTTCGAAGCTTTTTAGGTCTAACAGGGTATTATCGTAGATTCGTGCTAGACTTTTCGAAAATAGCCGTGCCTATGACCAAAGTGACACGGAAGGGCAAACCATTTATATGGGTTGACAAGCGAGAAGAGTGTTTTCAAGAATTAAAGAAGAGATTAATGACTGCACCAGTATTTGCATTACCGGATCAGTAGAAGGATTTGCAATCTACAGTGATGCAACACGTTTGGGCTTGGGGTGTGTGTTGATGCAGCACGGGAAGGTAATCATGTATGCTTCCTAGCAACTGAAACCACATGATAAGAATTACCCTACCCACGATCTAGAGTTAACAGCAGTTGTTTTCGCATTGAAAATTTAGAGACATTATTTATGTGGGGTAGAATGTGAGATTTACATGGATCACCAAAGTTTGAAGTACATTTTGACTAAGAAGGAGTTGAATCTAAGACAACAAAGATGGTTGAAATTAATTAAGGATTATCATGTTAACATTACTATCATCCCGGAAAAGCGAACGTGGTTGCAGATGCCTTGAGTCTTAAGGCAATGGGTCAATTGAACGGATTACTAATCGCTCAACCCATGTTACTAGAAAAGATGAATCAGTTGGAGGTAGAAGTAGTTAATCCGAGAATGAGTGTGTTTTGCGCAATAATTATTGCACAACTTAGGATTCGCGACGAGATTCAAGAGAAGTAAGGTGAAAACGAAAAATTGGTGAAGATACGTGATGGATTGTGTACTAAATCTGCCTCGGATTTTTTTCGCTTGTAAACGGAATGTTGAAATTTTAGAATTGCATTTGTGTACCAAACCTACCTGAACTGAAACAACAATTATGAAAGAGAGTTATGATTGTAAATTTTCCATTCACCCAGACAGAACCAAAATGTATCAAGATCTTAAGAAAATCTATTGGTGGATGGGAATGAAGAATGATGTGAAAAAGTTTGTGAGCAGATGTCTTTTGTGTCAGCAAATTAAGGCGGAGCGGCAGAGACCGACAATCAATTGTCACGACCCAAACCAATGAGATATGGGTCAGTGATCGACCAGTGCAATTAATTCACCCTAGGTCTAAAGTTGTGAACAGTTAAGAAAAGATTTATTTAAAACCACTTCTTACTAGTTGTCAAAAGACTTAAAACTTGAGATTATAAGTGTAGCAGTTTTTTTTTGAAAAAGGTACTAGTTTTTGTAAAGACCCGTATTTTCGAAAATTATTTCAAGGTTTACTAATATTAGAAAATTGAGGAATTTATTAGATTTAGTTGATTTGGGGTCAATGTGGTAGAAAGTGGAGGGAGTGTAAGTGTAATTTATGTTTGAGCTAGTATATTATAGGTGTGTGTGAGTGTAGGGGAAAAAAATCCCAAATCCTCCCCTCTCTCTCTTCCTCCCACCTGTCTCCCTCTCTCTCTCTCTCGACTTATTTCTCTCTCTCTCACTCCCTCACTCCAAATTTCACTAAAACCTTCATAGATTAACCTTCAATCATCCCTCAATCGTAATTGTGAGCTTAAATTTCGTGGGTTTCGCTTGGAGGTCGTGTATTTCGGTTGATTCAAGCTTTTGGAGTCTAGGACTCGGAGAATCTCTTGGGTTCGGCTTTGATAATCGCGGTAAAGATTTCTTGCACTTGTTATATGATTATGTGTTGATTTTGCACCTTGATCGTGCTTAGATTGTTGGTTGGTTGTTGTAGTTGAATCCTCAAAAATCTGCAGAAAATCTGTTCGTAACGTTGTTGTATCGATATAGGATTTTTGCCGTATTGATACTATTTCAAAATCGTAGCTTCACTTTTTGATTTGATTGCTATATTGATACGGCCATTTTGGCTGTATCGATACCAGGAGCTTATCGACATTTTTTGCTGCTTTGTTCCAAACTTTTTTGTTTTGACCCCCAATCACTTCTAGCACCTCTTAAACGTCTTTAGACCATTCCTAAATTCAATTGTTCGATCTCTATTGACTCCTTGATGTTCCCGTTCCCGAGACGCTCTTAAAACGTAACTTTAGTATCGTTGTAAATGAAGGATGTATCGTAAGGTGGTTTAAGGGTGTCGTAGGTTATGTTAGGCATTGTGGTGAGTGTGAATGGGTAGATGGGTGTCCGTCTAGTGATCTGAAAGGTAAGACCGAAATCCGTGTCCTTATGATCCGTTTTGTTATCGTCTTTTAATTCCTTTGGTGCTTATTCCACGAGGTCTAGGTGCCGATATTAGCAAGAGGTATGCCATAGGGTGGTGATGGGTTGGTACTTTATGTGTGATATTGGGGTATACTTAAAAGAGAAGGGCATGTATAAATTTATTAGTCGGAGTCATTATATGGTTGACAGTTTGGAGCATTTTGAAATGTAATCAATGTGGTGGATTGGTAGATCGTTTAGGATGCTTGAAGTATAATTGATGTTGTGATAGAATTGTTTGGGATGATTAAATTGTGACTGATTGATCGACACGTACTGATATAACGAGATATGATGCTATGGGCATCACTTATATGTGATGTGTCTCGGAGATTATAATGGGCATCACTTATATGTGATATGTCCCGGAGCTTATAAATGGGCATTGCTTATATGTGATGTGTCCTGGTGTACGTGCGATATTGGCGAAAACCTTGATTAATGAGATATGAGATCTTGAGAAAAAGAAAGAAAGATTGATTTTTACTAAATCGGATTGTTTAAAAGGAAAAAGGATTTTTGATATAAAAATCTTTCGACATTCTTGAGCGAATCAACGGTTTCCGATATTCGTACACAGACTCAACGGACTCCGGCTATTCAAGCTCGAATCAACGGAACTTGACCATTATAGGTCACATATTTCTCCATACTACACCTATTTGAAAATAAAAGAGATTGATTCATGGGAAAGAGGATGTTGATGACTAACGATGAGAAAAGGACAGTGATTATGAGAATGAGAGCGATTGTGAAATCATATGTGATGTGATGAATCGGTTGGGAAACCAAGTATTAGTAAATTGGGATTGATGTAGGGATGTTAGTGGTACTGGGATAGCTTGTGAGATGATAGGTATTGCATGTAGGATTGTCTAGAATCATTTGGCCTCAGTGAGTTGCTTGTTGATAGCCATATAAATTTTGTGCATATCTGTCTATACTTATTCACTCTAGATGCATAACTCAATCTATTTTCCTATAACTTGTGTATAGATTTCTTTACTGGGCTAGTGTAGCTCAACCTATTATTTTCAGGTACATTGCAGGTCACTGTCATGGAGTGCTTGGAGTGCATGCTGATGTCGTCGTTTAAAGCTATTTTCGGAAGCACTTGTCTATCTTTGTAAACTAAACTGCATTGTGTTGTATTTTCTATTGTGGAACTTTGTAAGTATTGGGTAGAAATGTGGATTTGGGGATTGAACTATCTTTTGGGTTATTAATTGTAACTCCGGTGAGAATTTTAATTATCAAATGTTATTATTATTTATGCTAAAAATCGAGGGCGTGACAGCTTTCATATTGCAAAATATCCAGAGTCATAACATGTAGATGCGAAAAGTCATACGAGTACATAGATTCACAGCATAAGTCATCATCGACTAGAACAAACCTGCTAACAAAAACTATGTTATATAACAGATCTTAACCACAACAACACATCTGATAAAACACACAACAAAAGAACTTCGACTTTAAGAGAAACTTAGTCCATCTAATGCTGCTAACCTGAAAAGGGTTGTTTTGAAAATTTATAAGCTAAAGCTCATGTAAAACATGAAATATCGAACTCAAAGTTTAATTTGAAAAACTTCTTGAGAAAACATAAGTTCTTTCTTCCATTCTCAAAACGATGCATCCTTGTTAATTCATGGATTCATCAACCCAAAGTTAAACCGGTACAATGAAATCTTATCATTTATAGGTTCAAGACCGAACCGAACGGTCGGTTTTTTCGGTCCGGTCGGGTTTGTAAAACCCCTACTAATGGTAGATTTAAGATGTAAAATTAATGCCAAATAACAAACAAATAAACTAATGGATAACTTTAATCACTTTCAATTTCCAGTTTTGTGAAATCTTTAGTATAAATTTTCATTTCAAAAACTCAAACTTTAAAAAAAAAAAAAACCCTCAAAGAATACTGTGGGGGCCTCTGCCCCAGTGAACCTATGCTATCTGCGCCGCTACCCATCAGTATGATTTTGGTTGTGCCTGTCAATACACGTTCTTTCCTTTCATTAGTCATTACCTTTCCTTTTTGGTGGCCTATTATGTGCAGGGGCCGTGCCATGGCTTTAGGCCTCAAAAAAATATAAAATTTTAGGGCTTCAGAATGTCCAGTGGTCCTATATGGTACTAGGGTCATTGATTGGCTAGTCCAAAAAACTGGACTGAAACTCCAGTAGCTCTTGGACGATGCCAAAAAGCACCAATAAAGATTTTAACATTTTTTCCGACGATAATACCCTTCTTCTGCAACACATGGAGGGTGTGAGCAACTCACACACAAACTCTCAATCTTCCCAGACGGCTTCTCCCTCTTCTTCGACCCCTTCCTCCAGCACCGACGACTCTCCCCACGAGATCTCACAAATAGATCTTCACCACTCTCTCTCTCTGTTAACCTGTATGTATATACATCTGTGTTCGAAATCAGCTTTAAGTTGTTAACTAAGCTCTGCTTGTGACTCCATGATTTTTCTGGTCACTACAATTGATCAATTCTCCATTTTTATTCGATATCACAATAAGATTTTGATGAATTAGACTTTACAAAAGAATGAGAGCATCTGCTGTGTAGATTTTGTCCAATGCTGCCGGTGAGTTTGGTGATCGAAGGAAATTAGTCACAAGAGGACATTGAAATGGAATTGTGAGAGAAAGGTAAATCGATTGGACAAATTTTGGAGGAACAGGAGAAATAATTTAGTCCAAACTCCTTACTTTCGTTTTGTACCTTTTGATACATTACTTCTTATGTGAAGACCAAATATTTTCCCTAATGGTGATTCCATCGAAAACTGTATGCACATGAACTATTCGATAAAATGTGTGAGCTGAACTTTAGTTGTTCAAAGCTAGTGAATTTCACTAGTTGGTCATAGTTATTTCTAAAAGAGCTATTTTCTTGAATAACTACTGAGCTGGTGAAATTTATGAGTTTGAAAGCTAGTGAAATTCACTAGGTAAAATTTAGACCCAGTAAAATTTGAAATCCAGCAAAAATTAGTGAAATTTGAGAAGTAGTGAATTTCACTAATTTTTTTGAAGTAGTGAAATTTTGCTGAAAAAATAAAAATTGAGTTCATCCTTAATGGAAATTAAATCTTGACTTTTTAGACCCAACATGTAATTTTCTGATAGTACTATACCCAAAAAATAATGGCCCATTCCCAAGTTAAAAAAAAGGCCAACACGGATACAATGAGAGCTGGGCCCAAAAAAAGTTCGGTGACACTTTTGTAAATAGGAGAACTAGATGGTCCATTTTCAAAAAAACAAAACCAAACTCTCCCACGTTTTTGGCCGAAAACGAATTGAAGCCATAGGGCCTTTGAAATAGAAAGAAGGATTTCCCTTTTTTACCTAAACTAATCGGCTCATCAGTCTCCACCACGGCACGTCGACACCACCATTCCTCACCATGAGTCCACCACCATTGGAAGAACGAATAAGGGTTGTCTTGGATTATGAGTTCTTTGGTTTGATACAACTACAGATTTCTTTTTTTCACTCGTAAGTCTCTCTTCTTTTTAAAGCTTCTAAGGTTACATGGCTTGGAATTTGGGTCTAAGTGTCGGACTCGTCTGATTGTCTGAATCGTATATTTGTTTTGTTGCATAGATTATATTGCTTGAAGTTTGAAAGTGATTTTATATTGCTTAAAAGCCTTAAACCTTGAAGTCTGTGATTTACAGTGATTTAATATTGCTTATGAGAAGTGAGACTCTCTTTAATTAATATTTTTATATTCTTAATTTTTTTTTGGTAAACTGGATTTTTATATTCTTAATTATTAGACTATGTTGGGGATTTGTAGATTTTTAATTTTGATGCCTAGAAAGTTTATGTCCAGACATGAAAAAAGAAAAAGAAAGCGAAGAATAGATGCATTAATTCAATCTCAAGTGGGTTCACTCAATAAGTTTTTCTGTAGCAAAAAACAAAAAGAGAGTTCAAATGTAGTTGAAATATTGAAAGGGTCGGTTATTTGAGATTTTTTTTCTTATTGATAAGTGCTATTTTGTTTTGAAAAAGACAATTTGTTTATTTTGTGCTTGTCTCAAAAATTCGTAGAAGCCCTCATTTTTCATTAAACCTCCGAAAATTCAGAGTCAGCCATGTTTATGTGATCTATTATGCAGAACTAGCCAGGATCCGGATCCCGCAGTAGCATTATCTGTGATCCAGTGTAATTTTACATTTGTTGTGTGAAACGGGGTCGTATGAGATTTTTAATGCCTTCATATCTACACATATCTTTCCACAAGTGCCCCTTGCACTTGCAATTAATCCCAGCCCCACCCAATGCCTCTTCCCAACCGACACAGTGCAACACTTGAACCAGCCCCACACCAAGCCTCTTCCCAACCGAAACAGTGCAAACACTTGAACGAAACCGACACAGTGCAACACTTGGAATACGATACAATACAACAACTACCTCCCCTGGCCTCCAAAAAAAGCATTACAACCTCCCTCCGTCAGCCCGTTCTCCGCTTAACTCCACCGGCCGACGACCAAGGCTCCAACTACACCAACACACCGGACTGAACTCAAGTGTATTCCAACAGAAGGCCAAATCAGGTAAGGCATGTATTCAGCTTTCCTCCCTGCCTTTGATTGCAAACACTCTCCCCTTTCCCCCTTCCAAAGACACCGGCCACCAATGTCAACAACTCTGTAGACTATAATTTCGCTCACAAACCGTTTGACAAAATGTGACTTTGAGTTCTTTGAAGGCATGTATTCAACTTTCCTCCCTGCCTTTGATTGCAAACACTTTCCCCTTTCCCCCTTCGAAAGACAGCGTCCACCAATGTCGACAACTCTTTAGACCATAATTTCGCGCACAAATTGTTTGACAAAATGTGCCTTCAAAACAATTTAACAATGACAGAGAAAGTTGGGATGCTATAATAAAAGTATTGTTATGGATATATGGAGTTATCCATCATTAATCGAAACGTCTGTCCCTGAAAATGTTGTCCTGTTTGCAAACTTATGAAGTGGAAGGGCCGTATAACACAATAGGAAGATGTAAGCAAATAAATAGAGTTTAGGAGATTATAGTATTTATTGGACCTTAAAAAGGAACAATTGGACTTTGAAAAAGACCCTGACCGTGTGAATTAAGGATTCATAAATTTGATTTATCAGACTTCAATGGCCTGTTGGATGCTTTGGCTTGAATTTAATTTTGTTGTTTCGAAGTGTTAGAAAGGATATTCTTACTTACAATGCCTTCAAAAAAAGTTCTTTGGTGAGGAATACAAGCTAGATATTTTGAAACCTGTCTTTATGATTGAATATATATACTTCTTGAGGTTTTGAGCGTAATCTTGAACTCCAAGTCTGAATCCACTGTAAGTTAGGGTTTACCGGTTTAGATTCGTAGTCTCAAATCTTCATCCAGTTCATAATGGTATAGACATTAACTATAGCTTTTCGAGGGCCTCGGATTAATGGTCAAGAGGTCACAGCTTGCTCATTTATGATGAATGGAATCCATCTGAAGTCTCCGGTATCAGGTGAAAAGTCTGTAGGTTTGTGTAATCCATGTTTATGTTACAATATCTTTTCCCCTTAGTCTGGCATTTGTTCAATTTTAAACTTTAGAGATATTTTTTTGCATTTTTGTGGTGCCCGGATTGGGCCCCACTAGCATGTGCGGTGGACTGCCACTGCATCCCCGTGCGGTGGGCATAGTAGTGTTGGGTTTGGAAAGGCTCCCTTTTCACTCTGGTTCGGTTCGGTTCCTTTTAGATTTAAGGTTTCGGTCGGTTTGGTTGGGCTTGGGGTGAAAAGTCAAGTGACCCAGACCAAACCGAAAAATTTTCAATTTTTTTTATTCCAAAACCAATTACGCTATGGATGTCAGACTTTGGGAGTACTTTGTGGCGCGAAACCTCTCTATGGGAAAGACATGAGCACCTCCCAAACCACAGCTGGAATCAGAACTTGGGTTTTCGCCTGTCATTTCCCTCAAGTCCAAAGTGTGGTTTGAACAAATTGCCTGTAGTTTGGTGCTAAAATTTGTCAGTTCTAGCTCTATGGTATGCACTGTTGTTGACAAAAGCACAGGTTCCCACACTATACTAACAATCAGAAATGGAAGAAATAGTTGAAAACAAAGCGGGTCTTTAGAAGACAACAATTCCCATAAAAATAATCTACTAACTCAAAAGTGAGAAAATTAAGTCAATGATACAAAAAAAGAAGGTGTTTCGATCTTCTACCTTTCGACAAACCATTGCGAAAACATCACCGACTGTGAGATTAAGCTATGGAGATGCTGCGGTATCAGTTATACATTTCCAATTAATTTTAGGAAAAAAAAAACGTATGACAAAATGAAGCTCAATAGCTTGGTCAATTTGGATATATTGGTATGATATGCACGGCTGTCTGATCCAGTCTTGTAGATTCATTTGTGAATGCATGATGGTAATGGTGTCGGGCAAAAGGTGGCTAGGGAGGGAATTCTTGGGATTGGGATATGGTTTCTTTATGCAATGAAAATCATAGTTATCTGAAGGAAATGCTTTTTTCAAACCTCAATGGCAAAATCTATTAAGATAGTGCATAATTGTTGCTTTTCTTTAATTTCCAGCCCCTTTCTCAGTTGAAAATTGAAACAGATGCATGAAGGTTGCTCCGTATTGATAACCCTGTAGGTTGGCTTAGCCGAAGCACAATATATGATTTTGGTTATAGGAATTACAAAATAAACAAAGACTCCCTTTTGGTATTTGCAGTTGTAATCTCTATTTGCTTACTTGTATATGAAGCTTGCTCTGAATTGGGAGGATCCCAAATTTCAAATTTTTGTAGATGAAGCATGTTTAATTGCAGTAGGAAAACATTAGTTACTGAGATCTCTATGTCATTTACTTCGTTATCTTCCACGTGCATCACACGTGCCTCTTTGCTAGTTTGCCCAAATGTACCAGCCCATTAATTGTCCAAAAAAAAAAAGTAAGCCCATTACAACAAGCCAAACTTTATGACCCCAAAGAAATACTAAGACCAACCGTAAAGCAGAAAGACTAAGGCACGTTTATTTTGATGTAAAACAATTTTCTGTAAAATTTTTTTTACAATTTTCTGTCGTCTGGCGTTTCGTTAAGGAAAAGACCGTAAATTATTTTAGCAGATAAAACATTTTCGGTCATGTGGATGAAAATATTTTACTCTCTGAAATAGCGTAAGTCGTTTTTAGTTGCTTGTTACTTCACGTGCTCAATCAATATCGTGAGTTTGTTGGAGTCCTCCTCCACAACACCAACCTTTTCATTCTCAGTATCTTTGCATAGTTGAACTACTCTAATCACAATCAATCTATATGCTCCATTTTATGTCCAGTGTCTACTCTATTTTCGTTGAGGAAAATACTCCTCAACTATCAACCAAACATGCATCAAAACGATGAAACAAAAATTTTCTTTCTGGGGAAATCGTTTTTTATGGAAAATATTTTATCCCAAAAACACATTTTACGTGGAAACCAAACGGAGCCTGAAACAAATCCTAGTCGAAAGGGAGAAAAAAAGCGCAGTAGAAACAGGTCGTTCTTCTTGACGCAGCTGCAGCAATGATCGTCAGCAACGAAACCAGGCCTCTTCTATTTCATCGGTGAACCAAAAATCTGCAGAAACAACCGTGTCCACATTTTTTCCGTTGGATCTCATAAGTATCCCGCACCCGCGTCGTGTCGACATGGGTTCTTCGTCCAAAACTGGGAATCCGTGTAAAATCGACAAAGACATAAGACAACATAGAGAATCAGAGATGTTTAATGAATAACTAGTACTATAAAGAACCCGATTGTTAATGAGTATATGTGTGAGTGGAGAGAGAGATAGTATTCCAATACCATATCATGCAGGCATATCACTGTCTGAGACCAACAAGTACGTTTATATTAAATCCCAACTCTCCCGCATCACAAGCACTTGTAACATGGTAGTATTATTCATGTGATTAGATCTCTTTCTCAATCGCAGCTTTCGCATTCAAAACCATAAACCATAATCAGTGATGAACGTTCCTGCCGGTGAAGAAGACAGCCACAGAGGGGTTTTCCTTGACGAAAGCGATATCATCCAGACCTTCGACGACAAAGATCTTTCTGACGCAGAGGGCGAACCGGGATCCGATGGTGAGGACCACAGACGGGGTTTCCTTGATGAAACTGTCAACGACGATGATCTTTCTGATGCAGAGGACGAACCAGGAGCCGATGGTGAGGCAATTGATGAAGCTGATGATTCCATGCACATATTTACTGGTCACACAGGTGAACTTTACACGGTTGCGTGCAGTCCAACAGATGGTACATTAGTGGCAACAGGGGGTGGAGATAATAAAGGGTTTCTTTGGAAAATGGGGCACGGAGATTGGGCATTTGAAATTCAAGGTCATAAAGATTCTGTGTCTAGTTTAGCCTTTAGTACTGATGGACAATTGCTTGCATCCGGAAGCTTTGATGGGCTTGTTCAAATCTGGGACACAAATTCTGGCAGTCTCAAGTGTGCACTTGAAGGTTCTGGAAAGGACGTTGAGTGGGTCAGGTGGCATCCAAAAGGACATCTAGTCTTGGCTGGTTTGGATGATTCAACTGCTTGGATGTGGAATGCGGACACAGGTTCGTATCTTAATATGTTCTCGGGTCATACTGACAGTGTGACATGCGGTGATTTCACTCCTGATGGTAAACAAATTTGTACTGGTTCCAAGGATGCAACTTTGAGAATATGGAACCCGAGAACTGGCAAAACTGTCCATGTCATTGGAGGTCATCCTTATCACACTAAAGGCTTGACATGTTTAACGATAACATCTGATTCAACACTTGCTCTTACTGGTTCTGAGGACGGCTCAGTTCACATTGTGAATATAACAACTGGGAGGGTTGTTAGTTCTCTAAATGCACACTTGGATTCAATAGAAGGTGTTGGGCTTGCAAAAAGCTTCCCTTTGGCTGCGACTGGAGGCGTTGATCATAAGCTGGTTGTTTGGGATCTGCAGCATTCATCGCCCCGTTGCATATGTGAACATGAGGATGTGGTTACATGCTTATTGTGGCTCGGTGAATCTAAGTACTTGGCCACTGGTTGTTTAGATGGGAAGGTGCGAGTGTGGGATAGTCTCTCTGGAGACTGTGTGAGAACCTTCCGCGGCCACTCTGAACCCATTCAGTCTTTGGCTGTATCTGCCAATGGGAAATTGCTGGTTTCAGGTTCGGATGATGGAACTGCCCGAGTATTTGAGATAGCATAACTGGTTTCAGTTTCGCTTGTTTGAGATAGCATAATCTCTATAGGTTGGCATTTTAATGAGTTATGTTCCCTTTTTTTTTGGTTGGTTTGTTATTTGAATCTTCTTAAGGTGCATTATTTGGATTTTTATTATAAAATGGACTTATTAGAGTTGCATATTTGTGGCTTTTAGTAATCAACATGGTACTGTAAATTTATTTCTCACAAAATACATTCATGTGATATTAGGTTTATAGACAATGGAAAAAAATAATATAGAGTAATAACTTCTCCACTCGGAAATCAAAACTGGAAGGATGCAGGCTCTAGTTCAAAAAAGCAGGTTCAATCATTCTTAGTTTATTCATTTTGGTACGTTAGGGCTGTAACTTTTGATCTATTATATTGTTATTCCCCTCTTGTTATCTTGCTGATGTAAGGCCTCCTCATAGAAATTGTGCATAAAGTTTAAGATGTTAGGAAATGGGTCCAACAATGGAGATTACATTGTCTAATACCTCCCTCACGTGCGACCCCATCTAGCATGTAATGACATAAAGATGCAAATACAATACCTAGCGCGAAGAGGTTGCTACGGGGGAACCAATGCAAATAGAGAGAACTGAGCCCAAGACCTCCTAGAACCAAAGCACTGGTAGCATGTTAGATTCATGTATAGGCCCAAAAGCTGCAGCTGTTAGGAAATGCGCACGACATTGTATATCAAGCTATCCAACAAATTGTAAACTTTTGGTCAAGGGGAATTTACAAGAACTTTTCGGGACTGATATGTCAACATGCGAGAACTGAGTGTACTTTCCAGCAGTTTACTGTTAAGGAATAATTTACAGAGTTTCAACTGTTGTCAAAATTCTGATGTTGGAAGCCCACATATATATGTAGATGCTCTTAATCATGCCGCTGGTGTGCGATAGTCTGATGTTGGAGCCAAAGTACGCTTGTCGTCCAGATCAGTAATCGAAAGAGCTTTGACTTACACACTTACATGGACAATCATGATTTTTCTATGTATGGTGTTTCTGGTGGAGGCTATTTAGTTGCGCATCAAAAGTAGTAAAAGGGTGTTCATTCTCAGAGACTCTCACCACTCACAACCATTTTTTGTTTACGGCTGTGTTCTTTCACCCGATTGCCAAATTCTAAGTCACCTTAGCTGCTCAAGAGTATTAACAATGCGGCAAGCATTTCTAGGATTCCTGTTATCGGCTAAAGCACTGCCCATGTGTTCAAATCGACGTCATAAAAAGACTCCTCATGATGAGTTATAATGAGTGATACTGATTATGTTTTCCACTTTCTCGTTTTCTTGTTGCTGAGATAGTGAGATTGCAGAGGCCGATGGGGTGGTAGGTAAGTACCACACTAATGAATCTCTGATTATGGGAAGGAGGATCACGTTTGGTAGAGTTGTTTTTTCAATTTCCTAGGCTCAATTCTGGGCCTTAATTCCTCATCTCCTTTGGTTCTGCTTTATCTGCTATTTTTGGCTATCATTTTTGGAGGATTGATTTGCTGCTGTTCGCTATAATTGGAGGAAATATGCTGCTGGATATGGGACTGTAACAGTTTTTCTATCATTCATCATATTCTGGTCGTCTTTTCTGGAGGTTTTGAACTGCTGCTGCTGCTATGATTGGAGCTGTTTGTGCTACTATCATTCTTGCTGTCATTGTGGAGGAAATTTTGCTGTCATTATGGAGGAAACCTGATAAGCGACATCCATTGATTTCATCGTTTCTGTGCTGCCATACTTGATGGAGAACCAGTCATCTCCCTCTGCTTAGGTGTCCAATTCGAACTATCGAGTCATAACTCTCATTGGTGTCTCAGTTATGCACCATTGCAAATTGTAATCTTAACTTTTGTGGGTGCACTACAAGAAAAAGGGTTTTTCCCCACATTTAAACCCTGGCGTTTGCACAAAACCCCGGCTCAGTAATACGAAATAAAATTCCCCGCTTTCATTTATCCCAACCAGGTGCCCTCGTTTTGAAACACTGATGCTCTCTCTCTCTCTCTCTCTAAAATCACCTTTCTTGCTGCCGCTATAGTCTAGGGTTTCGGAGGGGAAGAGGCACCACCGCCCCCCTTCCACCCCCTCCCACCTCCGCTACCACTCCCTCACGCCGACGATCTGTCTATGCCGTCGATCTGTTCGCTTCCCCCGTCGCCGTTCACGACGATTTCGATCTGTGTCACTCTGCCTCCCGATCTATCGATCGATGTCCATTTCCACCATCGTCATCATAATAGGTAGTACAACTTAGTAGTATACTAGAATTCTCTCTCTAACTACTTTGTTCTCTCGTAATCGTCACTGCTTTTACTAATTGGATTTTGGATTTGTGAAAATTGTTTAGCTATGCAGACCGAAGCACTTCCTCTTGTGAACAAGTTCCAGCTTAAGGAGGACCTCAATTCTGTTTTAGTTTCCTCTCACTTTTTTCTTCTCTTACTAGAACGTGTGTGTTGTATTTTCGTGGAGAAAAAAATCCCAAGGAATTGAGCCAAGGGAATTTGAATTTATCATGCTTAATGCAGAAAGGGTGTTTTGTTAGAAGTTGTCTTTGCTAGTTACCGGTGGCGGATGCATGATTTGTGTCTAGCAGGGGCCCAATCACATGTATTTTCATATTCATGACAGAAATATGTTTTATGACTGTATATATTGCTACTTGCGAGATACGAGGAAGAAACCATATTGTGTGTATGTGCGTAGACACTGTTTAATTTTATACATGCAACCTAAAAAATGATTGATAACTTGAAATTTTAGGGAATTTTACTCAACATTGTATAGAAATTTTAAGAAATTTTTATCATTCAAGGGACTTGTAGGGGCCAAGACCAAATAATTTTTCTTAATTAATTAACCTGAAAATTAGTATAATACACTAGAATATTCCAAATGTATATGATACTTATAGTTCTGCTTTTTCTCTCTTTTAAAGAGTACATAGACGCCAATTGGTTGAGTGCATAGCAGTAGTCCTTACCATTTATACACAAATGTCTTGCATGCATAGTACATATATTTCATGGCAACTCTTCTACAACCACACGCACTTACACAAACATAATACACTCAGTTATGTTGGGATCCACACACACCTCACTTTCAATGTGTGGGGCCAGAGTGTGTGTGTGTAAGAGTGTGGTTGAAGAGTTTTTGATTTCATAGGCAGCAGATGTATGTCCTTTTATGACAGGTACATAAATAGCAAATGCATAGTGATGATAATTGATCAAGGAAATGGTCCTAGGAGAACTAAAATTATGAAGCAGGACAGTTTTCCGGTTCTTGATTGCCCTCCATAATGGAGACAAATTTATGTGAACCTACCTTGAATGTAGACACAACAATTATCCAATATATTTTCACCTAATTATAGAATCTTGACATTGATTTAAAATGGGTCAATGTTATTTTTATGATTGGTTTCTGTTTTGTTTGATACAGTGCTGTGTTTTGTCAATTGGATTTTGTATCACAGGGGATCAAACATTACAAATAGTGTTTCCAAGTTTCAATTATCTCGATTTTTCTTTCTCTCTTCCTTTTGGCATTTGAAGTGAACTTGCTTCACTATTGCTTTCGGGTACTATATTCTCTTACTTGGTTCGGGTTTTGATTTGTTAACTCAAAACTATGCATGTTCCCAATGGAGGTTCTCTGGGTTCGCTACTGTGGTACTTATAAAGACTTGAATATCAATATAACTGGCCTAGAAGGGATACAATTTTGGGTGGGTATTGGTTCCAAAGTTTGTTTCATTTTTTTGTTTCATTGCAATGACGATTATGTGCTTTTGCAATTGTGTGCACGCTTTCTAATACATTCTTAGTGAGTTTTGATAGACTGCTGATTCTGCTACTAAGGCCTTTCTCCAGCTAGTCTTTATGTGCAACTGAATTCAGTACTCCCTGGCTGACAAGTATGAGTGCTGGTGACTTTTGAGTAGGCTGATGCAATACCGATTGCTAACCCACATAATTTAGCATATTTCCCTCTAGCTAATCCAAGTAATTTTTAAACTTCAGCTAATTTTGGCGCATTTGTGTATAGTTTCGATCAGATATTGCCAAAGATGTCTCTACCAAGCAATTGTTTTGTATTTTACCCAAGAAAAAAAAGGGATGTACGGAAAACAACTTATGAATGGGCCTACGCATTTGTGATGACTGATGATTGATGCATGCGTATGTGGAAATTTTAGGATGGATTGCATGTTGCTAAGTCCTTGAACCTTTTCAGGAGTTGATAGTGTAGGCACGATTTCAGCATCTCTTGTGACCTATGCTTCTATCCTCGCGTTGCAGCCAGACCTTATCATACATGCTAGCACTGCAGGTGGCTTTAAGGTATAATATGTGCAGCCATGATTATTTTCGTCCTTCTTCCATGGTTGCTTGAATGGAAATCATCTTGAGCTTTTGTATTTGTTTGATTGCAGATAGAGTTATTCTCAAATTCTGAGAAAGCGTATGATTTGTTCATCTTGGAGCTCTTTTATTTTGTATATTGTTGATAGTGTGTATTTTTTGCTTGAGTTTTTGAAGACTACTACTACTAGTAACAACCATCTCTCTCTCTGGGACTGAACAGTGAAATTTTTCATTCTTCACAATGTGTTGGTAGCTTCCTTGATAACTGGACTCCTTGTCGTTTTCACCTTTTCCATGGAGTCCTTTAAATTTAGGTTTCCTCTTTCAAAAACTTCAGTGTAGAAAGATATGAGATATCTGTTATGGAATTTCTCACAGCGTGCTTTAGATATTTGC
This sequence comes from Rhododendron molle, assembly GCA_025413875.1. Classification (NCBI taxonomy): domain Eukaryota; kingdom Viridiplantae; phylum Streptophyta; class Magnoliopsida; order Ericales; family Ericaceae; genus Rhododendron; species Rhododendron molle. The sequence continues at coordinate 15,051,717 of CM046397.1, forward strand.
TTATTTGTCCACCAAAATCATGCAACAAACATTTGAATGGTGTTTGATGTAGTGCTTTGATATATATTCAACATTGAAGTTTAGCTGTTTCCAGACCAAAGGAGCTAGTATATCTGATATTTTCCTTGCATCGGACATGAAATGAAAAGTTTGGTAAAAGTCTGAATCCAAGTTGATCGATTCTTTGAAGTGCTGGAATAATCTCTGACTGTATATGAAAGTTCATAATTTAAATGCATAGATACACATCTTAAGGGTCTGAATGATGTTGATAAAAATCTATCATACTATATAGTTTGTCTTGTTATTTGTCGTCATTTCCTTTGTAAGATTTGCAGTTGTAAAGTAGTATTGCCTTTTTGTTTTTTCAGGAACTGATGAAAGCTTTGATCGGCTTTATTGATGTTGCTGGGCTATACTTTGCCTTAACACAGCTGACTCACAGGAACACCTCTCAAAATCACAAGTTCCAAGCTGTTGGACTTGATGAGCGACAGAGGGAAGCTTGACTTCAGTTTATTTGTCGCCAATTGCATATTTCCACCTATTGTGGACAGATTTGTGGCTATTAGGGTGCTTACATTTCCAGCTTTGGACCCCCACTAAGTTGTATTGAAAGATTACTAATGTTGGTAGGTTATCTAGTACTTATATTGGTAGTAGTTATGAACTTTCATGACCTAGAAAGAGTACTTTCTATGAGATTTCGTGTAACGTATCCTCGTTTAAGTTGCATTCTCATTCTGGATACTTTGCTAGGATAGCAGTGGAATTAGAGTTTGAAATATTTTAAGGAAATCCTTACTATAGTTCTTTCGTATGCTGGGAATGGTTTCTATACATCTTCATCTTTCTTGACCATATGGTACCATTTTCCTTTTGGCAGGGTGGGCTTTTGCAACTCTGTTCTGAATTGTTTGGCACCCCTATGGGTTGGCGCTAGAGGACTAGAATTTACTTGGGACTACATTCTGCAATGCCTTGAAGCAAATGCAAATCTGGTATGATATCATGTTTTTAGGTTCAGACAATGCAGGATGAGTTATGTACTGTATCGAACTCTTGGAATGCGCACAATATATCGTATTGTTAGGTTGATTCTAATGTCACTAAAAGCGCATGTGTTTGTTCGTAGGGATATTCTTTTTCTTTCTAAAAGAGAAATGTTCTTTTCCCATGCCTCGTGATTCAGGTGTTGAGTATATGATGCATGGAGTGAGGTTTGAGTCTTGTTTCTAAAAGAGAAATATAGTAGTACCAGGTATATTGTTGCTTTGTTGGTAACCTTTTGTTGGCTGTTATGATTTGAGTATATTGGGGATATTGGGGTTTGAGTCTATGAGTCCTGGTCTGGTTTTTTTGTTTACCAAAAAATGCCGCATACGGGTTATATTAACAATTATCTACATTTGGTGGTACCTGATGCTTTGGATGCTTACTGATGCTGCTACTTGTTCTGGCTTGTCCTTGAATGGTCTTGATTTGGTTTATACCAAGTTTAGGTTGGATCTTTTATTTTTGATGCATATGTTCATTGCTGTTACTTAGGATGATATTTTAATGTTTTTGCAGAATGGAGGTGCTGCTGTTTGGTTTTCGATGATGCTTTGTTGAGTGATGTTCATTTATGATATGCCATGGTCTGGCTTTCTTTGGTTCAACTATGGCATATATGTTTGGGAGATTCTACTGCTGTTTAACACTAGGGGATGATACTCTGCTACAGTTTTTTCTTCTTCTTTTTGCTGGTTATTTTGTGGCCCTTCTCAGATTGGCCTTGGCTTATTATTCTGTTTTGACCTTGGCATTGCTCTATTTTGAGACATTGTACGTATAAGCTTTGATAGACAATGTGAATCCTTTCAGAGGTGTTTCATTCGGAAATATGAAGACATTTGTATGACATATTATGGATTGTTTGTATGTTATGTTGACAGTAATGAACTATGAAAGGATCAAATTTATATACAATAATTTTTTTTTAAAAAAAATTACCTTTTCCGAAAAACGCCGGGAAGGATTTTCTCAGTATTTTTGGGACTTTTAGCGGGGTTTAAAAAACGCCAGAAAAAGTGGATTTCCTTGTAGTGGTGTATGTACTTAATGGTTGGAACCTTGCCAATTAACTACTGTATTTATAGGTGTTGTTTCTATGGGCCTTTGGGATGGCATATGATTGTCGAGCATTTGGGGTGTCAACATAGTAAGGATGTCATTCGCCCGTTGTGATGCCTCTTATTCCTTCTCTTGTCTTGTACTACTACTTGCATCGTTATTAATAAAATTGCTTTCACTGTTCAAAAAAAAAAAAAGGAATGAAAAGGAGCAAAGGGTCCTTTCCCCACAAAGAAGGGGAGTAAATCAAACTAATGGCAAACCATCAGACAAAATTGAAGTAGAAAACTATCTTGATGGTGGATCGTGTGCAAATCCAATTCGGCATTCGTCACAGAACTTAGAACCAAGGCAAGAAGTGATCTTATGCACATTTAAAGAGGATCCCAACAACAGTGGTAAGTTGGCATGCTGATTGACTGAAATCGTTTCTTTATGCACATTTAAAGAAAAGACACAGAAAGCAATGAAAAAATTAATCCTTGTCAACGGCTCTACAAGGAATATGTCCAAAGGCACCATCCAAGGCAGAATCACACAATGTTGATCTGGACAAACACTTCGAATAGAATTTGAAGTAACTTAATTCATCTTTTACAAAACCTAATACCTTGTTCGTTTTGAGATTTTGAATTTGTAGGTAAAGTATAGAAAGAAAATAGAGTAATGATTGGAGAGAGTTAGAGAGAAAAATGAGAATAATAATTGGAGAAAAATAGGATAATAATTAGAATCCAAAACCCTTAACCGAACAAGGTCTAAGTGATTTCAAGTGTCCAATCATACTAGAAGCACATTGCAAGTACTTGTTTAAATGTGCCCGTGGGCCCCACCCACGTCTTTTCTTCCCCCTCTCTCTCTGAGGAAAGGGTCGAGACCTGGTGGGGCTATAGGTTTGGTTACTAGTTATGGAAGCTTGGGTTGGGGTTGGGTTGGGGTTGGGTAGGGAGGAGAGAGAGGAAAAAGAAGTGAAGGCATTTTAGGGTTGGATTCAATTATTAGTCCAAGTTATACTCTTTTCCGTCCAAAATATTAACAGATGTTAATAGACTTGGACAGATTTGGAGGGAAGGGGGTCATGTTGCTTAGTTTTAATAGTTGAGGTGGTCATGTTGGTACATATTTTAGTTGAGGGAGTGATGTTGCAAAAACGTGATATTCAAAGGGGTACTATCAAAATTAAGCCCAATTATTACATCACAATCATCTTGATGAGGAGTTTAGAAAAGTATAAGAATCTGAATGAAAGTTTAAAAATTTTCATACAAGATGATGCTAAAAAAAGAAGACAGTCTTTTTAAATTAATTTTTTTTTTTGTATTCTGTGAACTTTTTCTAACTTTATCTATATTTTTATATATTTTTTATTCCTCTTGTTTAGACAAACGATTAATCCAATAAATTGGACGCTAATCTATTAAAAATTAAGCAAATGGATTCATCTTGGATCGATGTCTGAGTGGGTATATATAAAATTAGCGAATGCCTGTGCCTAAAGGCACATCGAATTGTAACATAGTTTTAACTTAAATTAATTAATTATTTTATCAATTTATATATGCAATAAACGTAATTTCCACAAAGCGTCAATTATCATTTTAAGATATTTTTCTATTTGATCATTAAAGACATCATTTAAATAGAGATACATTACCTAAAATGTTAGAAAGAAATAGATTTATGAGAAGAATATTATCTATATCTTTTTAAAATAGAAATGATTTGATGGTAAAAAATTTAATAGGAATTGATCTAATGGTTGTAGAGGTTACTTTTGTTTATATGTCTGGACATTTTTAACAAATACCGCTTTGTTTTAAACCAGTGATGGGTTTCTCGTCGATTGCTATTTCGATCGGCAACGTTTAATAATTGTTCTTGAAATTTCAGAGAATAGTATAAATCACAGTAATGAGAGAAATAGTATGAAGGTCAATATGGTCATTTGGTTCTTAAATTGCCATCACTTCAATACATGACATCATTGCATTGGAACTCACATAAACTAGCTAAAAAAAGAGGCGCGTGCTTGCCACTATTATCCGCCCTGTGGGCTGGCGGTAGATTTGCCAAAAGCTATAGTTGATGATGAGGAAAGAGAAAAAGGAAAAGAGAATAAAAATTAACTTTTGTAACGGATTCTGGGCATGTAACGTGTTTGGTGTAGTGAGTAATTAATTAAAATTTTATATTTGCAGCATTCAACAATTCGAATTTAAAATAAACTATTTCATGAAAAAGAATTTGAATCGGTGAAAGCATTTTTCGGACAACTGAGATTACTCACTACACCTGTAATGAGTTGTCTCACTACAAGGCCCCCGCCCCCCTTTGGTATTGCATGAGAAGAAATGTTCTAAGTTTGTGCCGTTTTCTTTGGGGTCACCGACGGTCTTTTTTCTTGCCGCCATAGTTTGGGCCTGGGGGAGAGCTTCCAACTGGTGCTTTGGTGGTGACTGAGTTTTGTCGGTGGCAGGTGGTGCTTCAGTAACGGCTTCTTAGGTACCCCTTTTTTCAGTTTTTTTGTTTTCTAGGGTTTTTGTTTTGGCGCGGCCCAATATGTTTGTGGTCTTGTCCCAATGGGTGTTATGAGCTTTGCCTGTTATGTGTGTTCCAATGAATTTCCATGATTGGTATCTTGCCAATCGTGAAATTAGTCTCATAGCACATGATTGTTCTTAGAGAAAATGACGGCCAATGACGTGTTTTGATAATTAATACTCGTTAAGAACATTTTCAGCATTTACAATGTTCTTAGCTTGTCATTGGTGGGTATTAATTTTCAAAACACGTCGTGAGCCGTCATTTTCCCTTGTTCTTACTTAGTTTAGGAATATGATACTGCTCCCTTCGTTTCGGTTAGCCTTTGTAACAAGTCCAAAGATTAATAAAAAAAAAAATTGCCTTTTCAAAAAAAGAAGAGCAGCATTGTAGAAAGTAGTTTGAAAAGGCAGGTACATTCGTGCAATTTGCATAAGGATAGTGATAATACCAAAACTGTTTTTGTTAGTATCAAAACTCCAGTGCATAAAAATTTTGTACACTCCACATAATACAAGTCTTTTTTACACTAGAATTTTGACACCAATAAAAACAGTTGATATTATCATTTCTCTTTTCATAAATCACCAAGGAGGTGACGGATCATGTAAAAAAAAAGAGGTAACGTATGCGAAAGTAGGCCGGTGAAAAAAGCGGCACATATGGTATAGCACCCAAAGCGAGCCCCCCCCCCCTAATATATATTATACAGAATAAATTTTTTACACCGTCAGTTTAAATATTTGATTCCTTCAAATTAATTACATCGTGCCACATTGCAAAATAGTGGTCTCAATTAATAGAATATAGTGACATAACACAATATAATTGATTTGAAAGAAACAAATATTTACACCGACTGTATAAAAAATTTATCCTCTATATTATATTATATACATAAGAAAGCCCTAAAAGAGTTGCGACAGTGAGATGTCGACCACCGAGACCCAAGCCGGTTCAGAAATTGTAGAACGGAAACATCAAGGAGATATATGCGATCCATGGATTTACTTCGGCATTGCTGTGGCCGCGATCCATGGATTTACTTCCGCATGGCTGTGGCCGCGAAGGTTCGCGATCTTGAACAAACTTGATCAAGTCGGCGACGACGAACTCTTGCTTCCGGCTCTGGATCCAGAACTATTCCGGTTGCGTTGCCGCTGGGTCCACCTTATATGTTTTCGGCGGCGAAGAGCTGGTGGAGGACTGGAACCCTCCATGACCCGCGACGTGTTCTATATCGACAGCCTTTGCCCCGAGAAAGGGTGGAAGAAACTAAACTCTTCCCTGAATAGACCAGGCACGCTGTCCTCGATGGGGGAAAGCGGATCTTCGTGTTCGGTCATATGAACGAACGTCTTTATGTTACGACATGGATGCTGACAGATGGAAAATGTATAATAAGAATTTCGGAAAAAATAGGTGGACATCATAGTTTTAAATCTCGGTATCGGTCGCCGTATCGGTATCGGTCGCGGTGTATCGGTATCGGGACGTATCGGTGATACGTCGCGGGAATCGGGTGTCGCGGTCGCGAATTTTTAAAAATCATCAGCAACATGTATAAAACTTGAAAAATTTACTTTTGCCCCCAACATTGGTTTAAATTATCACATTTTAATTAATTTAAAACTTTAATTAGTACTAATTACCAAAAAAAATATAAAACTAACAAAATCTTAATAATGAGAAGAAAACAAAGAATGTTTGGTTCTCATTCCTTTTTCCAACATGAAGCCTATTCAATTGCATGTGGTTGTCGTCTGATTCATACAGTGTACTCTTGGGAGTCTCTGTGGTTTCTAAGTCAATTCATAGTTGCACATTGTGCTACGAAGCTTCTGTGCATCCAAACAATTCATTGTAGACAAAGTTCCCTTTTCTCTTCAAAAAAAGAGAGAGGCATAGTTGCCATTCAAATAAATTTATTGTAGATAAAAGCACTGTTTAGGACACTACCTACACATAACACATTTGCTTCTTTCTTTCTTTTTGTCGTTAGGTGGGCACAAGAGTAGTGTTTACTTTTTAAAAAACAAAATTGTTAGGAACAACAGTCACAAAATTTCAGTATCACCTAATGCTACTGATTTATAAATCCCCCGTTGTTCGAGCAGGAGAATAGTGGAAGATGGCCAGACAAGATGCTCTGGTTTTTTTTTTTTTTTTGACGAACCGATACGTATCGGCGGCGTATCGGTTATGGACCGATACGTATCGGGTATTGGCCGATACACCTGCGATTCTCTAGTCTTCCCGTCGTATCGGCCCGTATCCGTATCGGAGGGCTCAAATACCGGTACGTATCGGCCGATACGGTACGTATCGGCCGATTTTTAAAACTATGGTGGACATCTGCCTTTGATGACAGGGTTCTGTATTTCATGGACGCGTGCATGACCTGTTACTTGTTCGCCCTCGATCTCTCGGAGCCTAACAACGAGGTGAAGACAGTTAACGTGGTAGGAGGAGGAGGAGGATCGTCTTCGTCTGTCGATGATGATAGCGACAATGACGATTTAGAATGGATACCCCTCAACGTCGGGGGCGCACGTTTAGTTTCACTGGGGAGGGGAAAGTTGGGTGTGGTATGGGCCCTAGCAGTGAAGATTGCTCCTCAGATTCATGTTTTTTGGTTCATATTGGAGATGCGTGAGAAAACCATTGCTGGGGAAACCCACTATGAGGCCTATGGCTTATCTCGCACAGATTACTATGTTTAAGGCCAGTCGATTTTAGACGTCCTAGCAGTGCAATTAAACACTACTAAGCTTTTTGAGACCCTAATTTTTATCTTCGCTGTACATGTCCTTAATTTCTCTGTAATTTCTCACCAGAATTTGCTTTGATCTCCATGACTAGTACATGTTCTTGTCGAAATTTAGGCTCATCGCATCTATGTCACCTTTGTCTCAGCGCCAACGCTACTTTATCTTCTTCTTCTTCTTCTTATTTTTGTTGGATTTTCGACCCACGCTCAGAAGAAAACTTGGAGCATTTTCAAGTATCACACGTCTGTAAAAACAGATGTTGGGAAATAGTTAGCCTCTTCACTGTCTCAATAAAATTGATTGGCTTGACACATTCTTATTGATTTCGATGAGAAAGAATGCCAGTCCCCTTGCTATATATAGGTAACCAATGGGTGACCCTAAGGCGCTGATTGTTTGCCATAATCACCGGTGTATGCGGTGTTCGGTAAGAGAATCTAGAAGTGCTAAATAACCTTTTATCAAACAACATTGTTCAGGACAAGATAGGAAACCAAGTTACGCTCCACTAAAAGTTCAGTTCCTAACCAAATAACGTCGAACTTTCATCAAGAATGCTCTCTTAAAAGGTCTTGAGCAGTTCTATGGATACAAATTTAAAAACAAGTCTTGACGCTCCATCTCAACTATTGCAATGAATGGCTGAGATTAAAACTTATATGTGTGGGGCCGATTCCTTGGACACAAATTTAAACACAAATTTTGACATTCTATCACACCCATTGAAATGAATGACTGAGATTAAAACCTAAAGCTGCCCACTTCCTCTCTTCTTTCTCCATCTCACCTGATCTCTTTCTACCCACCCCGGCAACTCCATCTCCGGCGTGCCCATCTCTCCCGTTGTTACTTCTTTTGTCCACTCAACACAGAAAACCCGAATATGAGAAAGTTAGAAACTTAAGGTAAACAAATAAAAACATATAAACCCCGGCCCACGCCTTAAATTTTGCCCAGTTTCACCAAGTTTGCTACAGCCACTTGCAGTAGTGGATGGTTGTGTGTGAGGCCACCGGAAGAACAAAGCACCTTCTTTTTTTTCCTCCTCCCTCCCTCCCAATGGTTAAAAATGCAAAACCTTAGTTGGCTAGCTTCGTCCAATTCGGTAGTCATTGATTTGGGTTTTTTGGAAGCCTGAGGTAGGTTGAAAACAAAGAACATAAAACGATGACATCTAATTTGCATTCTTCAGAGGGAAAAGCAGTACAAGAATTCATGCATTTTATATCCTCCAAAAACCGAAATGGGAAAGGGGTTTTTACAAAACAATAACAAGAGATAGAGATTACAAGAGGCTGAAGTTGCTTTTACTTGCAGGGGATCTGCATCAAGGAGAGGTAGAGGGACAGATGAGTCCGGTCGACCCTTGCCCATGCATGTTTCAAGTTTTTACAGAGAATTATAATAGTTTTCATCTCAAAAGTATTAAAAGTATATACGTTTGCCCACCCAACATTATTTTGAACAGTGTAACACCCCTACGACCAAGAGTTCTAAAACAAAAATATTTTTGGAAATGCTTGGATAAAATATCATATTAGTTCGGGTATTAGTACTTCAATTATTTTTAATGTTCACCCACCCAAACTTCAAATCATGCGTCCATCCCTGATCTACATGCCCTTCTCCAAAGACGATACAGTTCCCGGACTCAGAAGAGGGAAGGAACACCACAGATGAGACGATGGCGATAGACTGCATCCCATGGGACTCGCTATTGCCAAACTCTCTGATTGCTTCCATGGCTGTGTATCCAGTATTTCACTGGAATAGTACCATGCATGAGACATTGCCGACAGACTAAATCCCATGGAATTCGCTGTCGCCAAACTGTCTGATTGCTTCCACGCCTGTATCTCCAGCTTCTCACTCATCAACTCACTGTAAGTTTCAGACATAGTAGGTGTTATGGCAATGGGTGTCGGACGGAGCTCTAAGGTTGTGGTTGGTTTATCAGATACTGTGTTTGTTGATAGACTAAGTGGGCGAGGTGCCACGCTCGCGAGACGTCGTGATTGGAACTCAGGTGCCGCAGTTAGCTTCTGAACCAGTTGTTTGAAGTTTAAAGGATCCACCTTGTAGACTCTACGCGGAGTCCGCGGCAGCGGCGCTATTGGCTCTTTCATTATCTTCGTCGAAAGCTTACGAACGGAATGGAGCGAGGAATGAAAATGGGGTGCTGGAGACGGTGGCGGTGGTGGTTTGAATGTGTTACGTTCTTGTGGGCATGGAGAATGTTTGGTGGTGGTGGTGGAGGAGAAGGAGGAGGCAGAGTACGATGGTGACACCATTGGAACCTAAACTTATGTTTATGAGATATGCAACTTGTATTGTGTGATGAGAAGTGAGAACATACCAATTATATATATACATGCAGTCTTTATAAAGTAAACAGAGTGTGAATGACAGATCATGAAGGTGAGAGAGAGAGAGAGAGAGAGAGAGAGAGAGTTTAGAATGTATTGGAGGTAGCAGAAATTTAATTACAGTAGTAGTATAATTTTTGTCTAAAGCCGTCGGCTATGAAGTATGACCCTGTCCTTTTTGAGTTAAAATAAGCCCCCTTGTATTACTTTTTCTTCCTTCGAGGTGTTGAATATTTCTTCTCAGTCAGTTTGTTCACTGCAAAAATAGTCACTTATAGAACACCATTATTGACATTTTACACACCATTATTGAAGTTTTATTAATTTTGAGAGACAATTTCTTGAAGTTGAAAAAATGATCTGAAAAGCTTGTTTTTAACTATTATAACAAACAATGCCAACTTTTAATTTGGTACAGCTTAATCATAATTTCACAATTATATATGATAACAATATAAATTTACCCACTTCTATGTGAATCTATCTATAAGAGGAGATCCTACTAATAATGTAACCAATTCTTTAATTATTTTCTTTGGACTACTGGCCATCCGCGCGCGCCGTGAGTTCCAGGGTTTAATATCGATATTCCTGGCCTAACTTACATCAAACCAAAACAAATCACATTGTCTAGTTGTGCTCCAATGGTGTTCTATTCCTGGCCTAACTTAATCTTTTATTTTATTTTTTTAGTGACTCTTTAAGAGTTTTTTTTTTTTTTAATCACTCTCTAAGGGATTTCACTTCATTTTGACGAGAGGGTTTGAAAAAATAATAAAACACAAACCAATTTTCAACACATTAAAAAAAACTCAAAAAAGAGTCGTCATTGTTGACCTTAATAAAGTTTTCGTTCACAACTTTTTATTACTCTCATCTAGACGAATTGCAAAAATAAGACATTTTAAACCAAATACAGAAAATCCAATAGAAACAAAAAAATTAGCCAAACTGAACAATTTAAGTCAAAACAGTTGATATGATCAACATAATATAGTCCCATCATCTAAAAACCAATATTACAGGCAAAAGAAGTCAAAACCAATTAAACAGTTGTTATCGTCAACATAATATTTTCTTCATTTAATGATGGGATAATTAATTAGAACTTCTTCACCATAACAGATTTCTAATCCAGGTAAGACTTTGACTGAGATTTTAAGGGGAGATCGAGAACTTCTTTGATGCCACATGACCAAAAATTGGTCTATGTTTCTTGCATCAGAGCTGGTAATTCCCTTCTCAGTGGGAATGTAATGGAGTTAAAAAACAAACCCAAGCTTAATAGTCTCTGTTGGTGCACGTGTTTAGAGGCAATTGCTTTTGCCACATCCTTTTTGTTAACGTCACTCTTCTGCAAGTATATTTTTGCAGAGGAGTGACGTTAACAAAAAAAAGGGAGTGACAAAATCAGCAGCCGGCAAAAAATGGGGTTTTCCAATCCAGCCGGATATAACCAACTGGGGTTAGTTCTGTTGGCCAGTACTCTTGCATCTCACTTAAAGATCAAGAGTTCGAATCTTCTCACCTACGCGAGGGTGTTATTCCCTTAGAAGGGGTTTCTCCTTTCTTCTTTGGTTCACGAATCTCTTATTTCTTGCATTGGTTAGGGTGGGGGTTGTAAATTTGGAGGAAATTAAAAATATTCTATGCCCGACGGTGCCCCAAACTGATTCTCAACTACAAATATGTAATAACTACCGGTGTGCTTTTTGTGCATGATGCTCTCTGGTGTGTCACTATAGGGTTTCTATTCTGTATCATCTTATTTAATGATATGAAAATCTTTCTTTGCTAATAAAAAGAAAAAAACTAACCGTGTGCCTATTTGATATTCGGGAGCCAAAAAAAAACCAATGTGATTTTTTTGTCCCGTTCATCAAACAAACAGATAGAATGCTAAGAGAGAGAGAGAGAGAGAGAGAGCGCGCGCACGGGTGCACAAGGTTGTCATCTGGTGGGGGTGAAATCTAGCCGCCACACGCAACCAATACTCATAAAGTCATCACCGGCATTTTAGCAACACGAATGTCCTCAAAGTGGACTCATTATTTGGTCAAAAGATAGTTGTGAAATTCCACAGATACTCCCATGCATCGTTATCATATCAAATCTTAAAAGCAGCGAGCCGTCATTCCTCTGTTCATTGATCAAATTTAAATTATTTTTGGCTGGCTCTTCGATCTTCTCGATTCTATTGACTTCCATTCCATGGCTGTTACAGATGATTAATCTAACAACCTTAACGCAAATCCAAAAACAATTCAGAATAGACAAATAAATAAAATTTCGGCCAAAGTGGCTCTAAATGCTAGTATGTTATAGGAACAAATACTCTGCGCGCAATGAATAAATAAGAAAACAGGCCTATTTTCACTGAAAATTAATACTCCCTCCGTCCCCAATTTTTAATCCATTTTGGAAATTTCAACTATATAAGAGAACATTATAATCACTGTATGTCTAATCACCACATTTTCCCATTCTACTCTTCAATCATTGCTTTTTAAATTTTTTTGGCGGTATTGATTTAAAAGTAGAAGGGTAAAATAGTACTTTCATTAACTATAACCCTTGTGGTTTGAAAGTGGAATAATATTTTTAACACAACAGAAAGTGCTAACTGAGATTAAAAAATAGACACGGAGGGAGTAGAACAAAACCCTGCATATTCATTATATAGATCTAATGTAAATTGATTTAGACACTTTATAAGGACATGTATTCACATTTTGAAGGTTTTGCAAGATAATTTCGTTACCAACCCTTGTAAACATTGTAGATAAGAGTTTGTTTTTTCGTTTGAAACTGATGTACAGTTGAGCCAGGGGTATGAGATTTTGTAGCTTCTACGGTTTTTTGGGTGAAATAAAATTTTACTTTCCAAAAACAAAAAAAAAAATTATTATTTGTAATCGAAGCCTCTCCCGTTCAAAACTTGGACATGAGAAAATAGTCTTAATTTAGACCGCACATAAGGAAAATCAATGGTTGAGATCTGCTCATAAACTCTTCGCAAGAAATAATCCATTTCCTCTCGTGAGGAGTCTCTAAGCAGAACCGAACCATTGATTACAGCAATGGATGGTCCAAATTTTGACTGTCTACTCCAGTCCAAAACTTGGACCGGAGCGGATCCACTTCCTTGTCGTTTCTCTCTATATATGCAATATGAATAGATTTCCTGTAGCATTCTTCTACTCATGGTCATTGTATATATAATGCAGGCGTATTTAACTTTGGAACTTTGTTACCAGCATCACAGTTTTGTTTTGTTTTTTTTTTTAAAGCAAAATGATTTTATTAATTTTTAGAAAGGATACAAAGATTAAACAGATTTCGAGCACATTGACAAAAAGTCACGCGAGATCCAACCCCAAAAGAAGACAAAATGCTAACCGAAACCCCACAAATAAGATCGAAAACCGCAAACCCTTAACAACACCTACAACTGAAACCAAAAGGGCTAAACCCAAAAAAAAAAACTAGGATCAAAACTAGCTGCGGCACTGAAACGAAGACCCAAAGCCAAGCCACCGGGAAAAAAAAAAAAAAAAGGAAAACCAATCACTGCTGCCCACCGAGAACTCCTTTAGACGCCAACCCGCTATGACTTACTACTCGATATTAATTATACAACGACTATTGGCTTTAGCTAAACTTTTTAGCAAACTATAGTCCATACGGTTCTCCTGTGCAAAGGCACATGCATGCTCTCGAGCTCTCTCCGCCATAAACTAGTATGGGATCACATAGTTTGCAGTGGACTCTGTAGGATTTTGTAAGAAATCCTAAATCCCAAAAACTCATGTCAAACTATTGAAGAAAATAATTATACCAGATGTGTACGTGTCGCCATAGAGGATGAAAACCTTTGTATGTGGTTATTTGTCTTTCACCTCCAAAACTCTTCTTTTAATCTTGACCTTAGTCTCATACACGATGACATGGTATGAGAAAAAAGGCTAGGGTTGGAATGGGGACCTTGACCATCTATTTATAATAAGCCTTGGTTCCATCGTAGCCCATCATAATAGATGGAACCATATTGGGCCCTTTTAATTGGTCTCTAAATATAAAATAAGCACGCACCACTTAACGCACGTGATATGACCCAAATACGTGCTAATAGAGACGTGTCCATTACCCGGGTCACATTAATTGAACAATCACAACCATATGGGTAATACCGACATCACTCAAGTCTTAGTCGACAACATACAATGTTTATTTTTATGATCTATGTAGGCCCACCAACAGAAAAATGCTAACATTCTCCCACTTGGGCTACATAGGTCATCTTGATATTAGACATTGTAAATTTTAGGAGCTCAAACTTTTGTTGTCGAAATTTATGAGTGTCATCTCAAAACAATCTGGTCCATTAAAAACGTAAATATAGGATCATGACGGCCTTTGCCATATTTATCATGGCAGGACCCATCCATGATCACAAATATCTATGTATTCAATGACATAGATGAAGTACAGATATGTAGCATGGAAAATGCATGTAATGTGATCCTTTATCATGCCTGTTTCCAACTGGTCCAACTTTGTAACTCAATAGAGTTCATGTATCATGCATATTTTTAAAAACTTCATGTATAATCACAATTTGAAAAATACGCAACTTTATTTCAAAATCATCAATAAATCAAAAGTGATCACCACAAAAGTCAAATAATCCATAATATGAGTAGCACAACTCTGACTAATGAAATACTTCATTAGGACTAACCACTCATGCACGAGCTACATGCTCGTTAAACACTTTAGGTGGTAAGCCCTCAGTAAGCGGATCCGTAATCATGAATTTTGTGCTAATGTACTCAATTGACATAAGATGATTCTGAACCCTTTCTTTAACGAAAAGAAACTTGATGTCAATATCTTTTGATTTTGACGAACTCTTGTCATTCTTAGAATACAGTTTAGTAACTTTATTATCACACTAGATCCTTAGTGGCTTCTCGATGTTACTCACTATATGAAGCCAGGTGATAAAATTCTGCAACCATATTGCTTACTTTGCTTTATAGCAAGCAATAACAAATTCGGAGTCCGAATATCCAACAATGTTCAAAAATTAGAGTCTCCGATATGTGAGCATGTCATTTGCAAATATCTACCAAGCATTCCAGTTGCGCACGCTATATCCGAATGCATACAAACTAGAGCATATACATGAATCTCTATTGCTAATGCATAAGGGATGTCTACCATTTGTTTCCTTTTCAAATCATTCTTTGGGTATTGGAGCAAACTCATTGTGTATAACTTTGCAAGTCAAATCTACAGAGCTCCTTATCGACATACAGCTTTTGTGATAAACCAATATCGCTGCTTGCCAGTAAGATGTCGACATATAATACTAGAAAAATGAATTTGCTCCCATTGATCGCATGATAAACACATTGATCCATAGCATTTTCCTTAAAACCAAAAAAGAAAATTACTTGATACAACTTCCAATACCATTGACGGGATACCTACTTTAAGCCATAAATGAATTTCTTTAGTTTGCAAATCAGAAGTTCTGATCCTTTAGCACTTTCAATTGTGTTTGTTGGAGTTCTTCCGTATTAGTAGGAGATAGCTCAGGAATAGTTTGGTGGTTTGTATCTGCATCCTGTACTAAGACAGGTGTGACCACATCATCAATCCCAACATGAATCATTTAAAATTCAAAATTCATGAGTTGTACCCTCCCACTACTTTCAACATCCTTAATAAATTTGGCATTATCCGTCTCAACTATGGTATTTGTGGAAGAGCAATAAAACTTGAAACCCCTTAACCTTTTTGAGTATCCAATAAAATAACAGCTAACAGTTTTTTAGTCTAATTTTTTTTCGTTAGGCCTATAAGGCCTAGCCTCAGTTGGACAATCCCAGACATGGAAATGCCTAAGACTATGTTTCTTTCCGGTCCACAACTAGTACGGGGTTTTAGCTACTGCTTTACTGGGTACTCAATTAAGGATATAAACTGCAGTTTTTAAGACTTGTCCCCACAGGGAATCTGGTAAAGAAGAATCTGGTAAACCTCCATTTTCAAATGAACAAGTATAACCGGATTGTCCAAACATAAAACAGAAATCAAATTTCGTCTAAATAACGATATGTAAACAATCTCATCCAAATCCAAATAAAAACCAGATTCTAATTTCAGTCTATAGACTCTAATTGCCTTAACACGAACTTTATTGTCATCTCCCATATAAATGAACCTTTCGACATGTAGAGACCTATATTTCTTTTATCCAATGTTAATATTTTATAAATGCATGATTATTGGGAAAGAAAGTGAAATAAGGGTATTTATGTGATTTTGGGTTAAAATGATGGAATTAGTTGTGAAAGTGTGCAAGTGGAATTTGCGCATTAGTGTGTGTATATAGGAGGGTGCGATACTATCAACCCCCCCCCCCCTCTCGCTCACTCTCAAAATTTCAACCCAAAACCCACTCAAAACAACCTCCAATCTTGCAACCCTCCTATATAGCTAACAGTTCAAAACTTGAAACCCCTTGACCTATTTGAGTATCCAATAAAATAACAGCTAACAGTTCTTGAGTCCAATTTTTTTTTGTTAGGCCTATAAGGCCTAGTCTCAGTTGGACAATTCCAGACATGAAAATGCCTAAGACTAGGTTTCTTTCCGGTCCACAACTCGTACGAGGTTTTACCTACTGCTTACTCGATTAAGGATATAAACTACAATTTTAAAGGCTTCTCGCCACAGGGAATCTGGTAAAGAAGAATTAGACATCATACTTCTAACCATATCCTTGAGGGTTCGATTTCGTCTCTCAGATACACCATTTTGACGTGGTGTCACTGGCATGATGTATTGAAGTACGATGCCACATTTTTCCAAGTATCTCACAAAAGGCCCTAGACGTTGTTCGCCTGATCTTATTCAGCATCACGATCAGATCTAATAGCCTTAATTTTCTTATTAAGTTGATTTTCAACTTCTGCTTTATAGGCCTTAAATACGTCCAGTGCCTGTGATTTTTCATGTATCAAATACAGATACTCATAACGAGAATAGTCATCTGTAAAAGTGATAAAATACCGTTGACCATTTCAAGAAGCCGTAGGGAATGAACCACAGATATTGGTATGTATCACTTTAAAAATGTCTAAACTCCTTTTGGCACCAAATTTCCTTATGTTTGTTTGCTTGCTTCCCCTTTATGCATTCAACACAGATTTTGAAATCTAAAAAAAAATCAAGAGGATCAAGGATTCCACTTGACACAAGTCTTTCAATTCACTCTTTCGAAATATGTCCCAAACGCTTGTCCCACAATACAGAGAAGTTCTCCTTAATTAATTTCCACTTAGTACCATATTTGTCATCATGCAAAGTTTCATTAAACTTTAAGTGAGAGGCATCCAAGTCTAACATGTATAGACTATCAACTAGATATCCTGTACCAATAATATTTGAATTTTAGAAAAAACAGAAACCTCCATTTTCAAATGAACAAGTATAACCGGATTTGTCCAAACAGAAAATAGAAATCAAATTTTGTCTAAATAACGGTAGGTAAACAATCTCATCTAAATCCAAATAAAAACCAGATTCTAATTTAAGTCTATAGACTCCAATTGCCTCAACACGAACTTTATTGTCGTCTCCCATATAAATGAACCTTTCGGCATGTAGGGACCCGTATTTCTTTTATCCAATGTTAATATTTTATAAATGCATGATTATTGGGAAAGAAAGTGAAATAAGGGTATTTATGTGATTTGGGGTTAAAATGATGGAATTAGTTATGAAAGGGTGCAAGTGGAATTTGTGCATTAGTGTGTGTGTATAGGAGGGTGTGAGAGTATCATTCCTCTCTCTCTCTCTCTCTCTCTCTTGCTCACTCTCAAAATTTCAACCCAAAACCCACTCAAAACAACCTCCAATCTTGCAACCCTATGTGTATTGTGGCCCGTATCTCGTTGGTTTGAACTCAGAGGAGTTGTATTTTGTTCGAATCAAAAGTTTCAGAAAGTTAGGGCTCATAGATTTCGTTGGTCTCGTGCTTCGACTTCGAGATAGCGATTCTACCTCTCAATATATGTAAAAGATGTGTTTTCTATCCTTGAATCCGTGCCTTTTGTTATTGTTGTTGATATTGTTGAAACCCTGAAAATCTGCTGAAAATTTGCTCAAAACGTCATTGTATCGATACGAGCTTTTTGCTGTATCGATACTATTTTAAAATCGTAACTTCACTTTCTGATTTGCTTGTTGTATCGATACGGCCATTTTGGCTGTATTGATACCAGGAGCTTATGGACAGATTTCACTACTTTATTCCAAACTTCATTGTTTTGACCTCCGATCATTTCTAGCTTATTCTAAACACTTCCAAATCACCCTGTAACATGATTAATCGTATTCGTCAAGTTCATGGGGTATCGTTGCTTTCCTTGCCCTTGCTTGGTAGAGTTTGACGTTAATAGTTATATAAGTCACGAATGGAATGAAATGACACATGACGAGGAATATGTGATTCTTGGACACTTATTGACACAACGAGAATATTCCGGACCCATCGATGGGTGGGTACCTGACAGGGGGTATCGGGATCCCTTAACTGGCCCGGCAGGAGCAAAAGCTTATATTGGTTACATTCAGGACCTACCGATGGGTATGGTGTTTGACAGGGGGTATCGGGATCCTTAACTGGCCTCGCAGGAGGTTCGGCTCATAACACACATGACGAAAGGATATTGGACACATGAAAGATGGATATGATTCTAAGTTTGAGTTGTTTTATGATCGTATGATGGTTGTTGAGCTCATTGACCTATGATTGTTGATTGTCCTGCGATCTTTGTTCGAATTCCTATCTTGAGTTCATCCTTGCATTTCATTTGCATATAATATTTGTGTAGAATTTCCTACTGGGCTAGTGTAACTCAAGCTTTTATATCATTTTTTAGGTACTGACCCAGGACAATGGCATGCATGATTGTGTGCTTGGACGTGGACATATTTTTGGAAAGCTAACATTGAAGAGTTACTTATCCATCTTTATAAATCTTCTTTTGGAAGATATGATTGTAACTTTAATTGTAAATCTTTTGACTAAAAAATATTGTAAACTATTAACTCTCTTTCGATACTCAATACTATGTTAATTTGGGCATCGAAGCGAAAGATGTAATATTTTGGGGATTATTAGATGTTTGAAATGAGATTATGGAAATAGAAATGCTATATTATTTGGGGTATAGTACGGATTGTTGTGAGGTTTATGCAAATGATTTATTTATGAAAATCCTTTATAATTATATTGAAAATCGAGGGTGTGACACGGCATCACTGGGGATTTGACTCTTTATACAACCTTGCATAGACATGCTAATGTGGATAGTCGCACCCGTATCTTTCCACCAAGTGTTGGGTGGTACTTCAGTTAAATTAAATTCACAGCAAACAAAACTGTATTGATTACCTTCCTTTGTGAGCCACTTGTGATATTGGGACAATCCTTCTTCACATGACCAACAATCCTTTTGCAAAAGAAACAGGAAACACCTTTATCCTTTTTCTGTTGCACAGTTGTCTGTGAAGTCCCAGCATCTACAGTTTCCTTAACCTCAAGGTTTAATTTTCTTTTCTTAGTGCTTGAATAGCCATGAGAATGAATTGTAACATGCTCTTTCCATTTTTTCAAAATTGAAACCCATAAGAACTGGAATGTTGTTCAAATTAGCAACCATAGCAATAACATAAATGAAAAGCTCACAATTAACAAATATCCATCTAATTTAGTGCAATAATAATAATAAGAGAACTTGAATATAATTATCATGCAAAACTTGGTCTAATTGTAGGGGCAACCAATTAGACAAATAAAAGAAAATTTAATATTTGTGTCTTTAATGGTGGGCCCTTTCGAGAAACCTAACGCATCATCATAACCAAGTCTTTGGACAGTAATTACAACATGCAAGTGGTTTTCTTACTAATAAGGCTAGTTAATATGAACAATCAAGGACAAAACCAGGATTTTATAAACACGGGGACTGACCTATGAACAAGATTTTGAAATTTGAAGGTTCGGGAATCTAATACGTAATTTGTTTGGTTTAGATTTTGAGAGAGGTTTTTTTGGGTAGTAAGTAAAGAGAGATAGAAAAAGAAATTAGATCAATAATTGAAGGAAAAACTTATGGGAGGCCGTGCACAAAGAGAGAAATTGGGTTTTAGGACAAAAAACGAATGCATTTTTATGTCTAAATAACACCCGATACAAAATACAATACCTAGATGTTCTCAACAAACAAAAAAAATAAAAAAAATATTTATATTTATAAAAAAACCCGAAAACCGTGCAGGGACCTTGGCCCCCACATGCCCACACCTCTCTCCGTCTCTGTGAACAATATAAACTGGATCTAGCCAATCAAAAGCCTTTCTTTGGGCCGACTATTGAACGCATAGGCAAATTCTAGAACTATATTATTCAAAATCAACTACCTTATATTGTTTAAAATCTGGCCAAATAATAACATTCCTTTGGGCCGATCACTACCCGCATGGATTTAAATGTGACTTTATGTAATCCAAAACTTTTATCTTCAAGTTTGAGAAAATCTCCACGATAGAGACCACTTTGGTGGCATATCACTTTAATTTTTCCAAACCCTAGATATGGACTACGAAAAAATCTTTATGCCCCAATTTTAATTCCTTAATCAAAACAAGCAAATAAGCATAGGCCATTAAACCAACAACATCACAGTAATGAAAAACAATTGAACCAAGACAAGCAATTGATTCTCGGTTCTCGCACCTCGTTGCAATCGATTCGGCTTATATTTTATTAGTTTTGTTAAAATAAAAAATTACCCAGATTAATAAATCTCACATGCCCATAAAAGAATCAAAACACAACATTCATAGGTTTGCAGTAACTTGATGCACGTAGAGATCCATCACATAAAACTTAATAAAATAAACCACCTAAAAAATATCGGTTGCAACTTTAACGAGATAACTTGAATCTGCAAAACCGTACGTACTGTGTACCAAATATTGTTGAGGCCGTATATGAGTTTATTTTATTGAACCGAAAGGAAAACTTTATTTACTTACAGAAACAAGTAATAGCACTGTATTGCATGCCGGCATAAAATTCACCTTTTGATCCTTTAAACGGCAGTGTATATAAGCAATCTAACCATGATTGGCAAAACCGTATACTGAAAAATCACTTGTATTCACCAACATAAAACAATTTATAAACAAAAGGGTTATATTCTCATAAGTAGGTAACAAAAGTTACAACCAAATGGAAAAAGAATTCAAAACTGAAGTTTTAATAGCCGCACGCTGCCATGCAAACCGTATTAAAGTAGACATAATAGATCAATTGAATAACTATATATTGATCCATGTAACTACACAGCAAGAAAACGACTTCAAGCTAGCGATGATCGAAAAATCTAGGCGATATTAGGCTTGCTGTTATTACTTGTTTCCGGAACAGAAGAAAACCAAAACTTTATATTTTCCTCAATAATCTGACAAGAGGCTCTGATACCACTTGTAGAATTTTGTTAGAAACTCTAAACCCCAAGAACTCATGTCAAACCATTGAAGAAAATAATTATACCAGATGCGTACCTGTCGCCATGGAGGATGAAAACCTTTGTGTGTGGTTATTCGTCTTCCGCCTTCAAAACCCTTCTCTTGATTTTGACCTTAATCTCACACACGATGGAATGGTATGAGAAAAGAGGCTAGGGTTGGAGTGGGGATCTTGACCACCTATTTATAAGCCATGGTTCTAACATAGCCCATCATAATAGATGGAACCATATTGGGTCGTTTTAATTGGTCTCTCTACATATAAAATAAGCTTGCACCACTTAACGCATGTGATATGACACAAATACGTGCTAATAGAGACGTGTCCATTACCCGGGTCACATTAATTGAACGATCACAATCTTATGGGTAATACCGACATCACTCAAGCCTTATTCGACAACATACAATATTTAATTTTATGATCTATGTAGGTCCACCAACAGAAAACTACTACTCCCTCCGTCCCTTTTTAAGTGTTCTACTTCGTAACTCCAACTTATTAAAAAGACATCATCATTATACCTTTCACATCAATTTTTTCCTCCACTTTCCCTACTTACCCATCATCATTACACTTTTAGTCACTAACTTTTCAAAATGGAATATACTTTTAGAGATAAAATAGACAATGCACCAATTTTACCCACTAACTTTACAAAATGGACACTTATTAAGGGACATCCCAAAATAGTATATTAAACTCTAAATAAGGGACGGATGGAGTAACAGACTCCACACTAAAATGTGTAGTGAGAAAGACCTTATGTACATTGCACGAAGGCACTGAATTATTTTGCAAAAAATTGCTCTTTAGTTTATTCTTCTTTGGAGTTTTTCAAAATTACATATATAGACTAAGGTTTTTAGAAAATATCAATACTACTGTAAATTTTATGTTCCAAATTTTACCCTCCCCATGTTTTGACGTAGTGGAACTTATACGAAAACTAAATAGTGTTCTAGCTTAAAAAAGAACACTCGAATCACGAGACGTACACCTTGAATTCCCAAGGAAAAAGGACAGAGAAACTCTGAAATAATATTATTGATGATTGAATCCTATGAACTTAGGCTCACCCTCCAAAAAAAAAAAAAAAACCTGTTAGGAGTCTTAACAAAATAGGAAAACTATAAGAAAAAAAGAATAGAAAATCATACCAAAATAGGAAATAAGAAAGTTATTATTATTTTTTTGGATAAGTAATATTTTTTAGTTTTTTTGATAAGTGAAATATTTGAGATCTACAAAACAAGCAGCAGTAATTGCTTATTTCTTCTAAACAAAACACTCCATAATTGCTTATTTCTTCTTTGAATTGAGTCGGTCCAGTTGTTCCAAGAAATCCTCGTAAACTTGTTTTACATTATTTTTGTTTCAGATTTTTGCTTCTATCTCTATTATAAAACAGAAGGCCAGGGTGTGGGGACCAGTTGTTAGAACGGCTTAGATTCATTTGATCCAAAGGCTGTAGTGCATCCTCACACTTTCCGGTTAAATGCCCATGATTTTTACCTGAATCACACTACTGCCATCCCCTTCTAACCAGAATGCGTAGTGCCGTAGGTACGGGATAACACTAGTATCCTTAAAATTCATCTCAGTCTTACTCTTTTGTAAATGTGTGCGTGGGAGGCTCAGCAAATGCACATTTGAACATCACTAAAAGGTAAGTAGTTGCGAATTCTTGCAAACGGCTATAAGAGGGGTTGTAGAAATTAATCCGAGATGCGTGCAAATTGGAATGTCACCTTGCATTACCAAAAGAATCGCTCGAGACGTAAGGTAAAATCTGTATAGTCGTTTGGTGGGTCTAAACATACTCTCTAGCATTCGTACATATATAGCGCTGTGGAACCTTTACTCTAATAAAAGAATGTGTCTGTGCCAGTTCACGTGCTATAGACACACTCCGAGTACTTGTCCCATCATCGACCACCCGGGCCCAATGAACTTGCAGTGAGACTATGGCTTTAATTTGGCCCGTGTAGGTGAGGTACTGAGGTGTACCGTGTACGCTTCCCTATAGAGGATGAGTAGTGCGGGCTTTACTCTCTGACGGGAGAAGTTTTTCAGTGCCGGGTGTGCACGGGTCGCGTGGTGCCTAGCATCATCTCGGCCGTCCAAATATATTTTGGACCAAACATCCCCTCAAGCCCAAACAAATCTTGATTGTCCAAAACATGTTTGGACGTAAAATATGTACTTGCCCCTTAAATTATTCTAAAAATGTTTGCTTCCCCCTTCAAGTACCAATTGAACATCCTTGCCCCTTTAACTACTAAACTGTTACACACTAAGGACGATTCACCCCTCCCATCCAAATCTTGGATGGAAAAGCTAACACCTTTCCCTATCTGGGTTAGTTGAAGGTTATTTTAGACTGTTAACCTAAAAAACTAAAACCAGCGTACAGAAGCCAAGTAGGAACTCTGGGTTTCGGTACCTTCCACCCCTCCCCCATCACCGATCCTCCCTCAAGCCAGCGCCACGTCGCCGCCGTGGATCCCTCTTCCTCCCGACGTCGAACCTGCCTCTCATCTTCGATGCCGCCATTCCCCTGTATTGCGTCACTTCCCCCTTGACTCAATCTGTGAGCTTAACCTATATGACCACACGCACCGCCAACCGGCCAAGCAAACAGGGTCGGGCTCATAGATAGAGGCCCATGGCTATGTCTGCACTGGATTGGGTTAGGATGGAGCAATCCCTTCTTTGTCCGAAGAATTATTTTGTGATTTAAGATTCAGAAAACCATAACGGGCTTCAGCGAGTTTTAAATACCCCAATCGATCTACTATCACGCCGTTGTTGCTGTCGTTCCCCTCTCGGTTGTGGGTTTCCTGAATTGCTCACCTCTGTTGTTGCTTTTTTTTTTTTTTTGAGTTTCTTAAAGATCGTTTTCCATTAGGTACACATTGTGAGGCAGAGGAAAAAGAGGATAGATACATCATACATATACATATATGGTAGGTTAAGTCTAAAATAGCCTTCGACTAACCCATATAAGGGGAGGTGTTAGCTTTTCCATCCATGATTTGGATGAGAGGGATGAATTGTCCTTAGTCTATAATGGTTTAGTAGTTGAAGGGGCAAGAGTGTTCAATTGATAGTTGAAGGGGGAAGTAAACATTTTTGGAATAGTTAAGGGGGCAAGTACATATTTTACCCTTTGGACGGCCGAGATGCGTGCTTGACACCACGTGGCCCGTGCCCGCTCAGCACTGAAAAATTTCTCCTCTGATGGTATGCGGAGCAGTCATATATATATATATATGCCCAAAAAAAATAAATTTTGAAAATTGAGCTGTCTTTTAGGACTGCTTCCAAACAGGGAAGAGATCTTGGCTTTCAGAGATCCCTTCAAGGGTCAGCTAGAGTAATGCTACGTACACTACGCGGTTCACAACACCATCCACTACACGCCCCAAAACGACGTCGTTTTGGGGCGTCTCCTTGAAAAAAAAAAAAAACCAAAATCTCAAAATTAGAACTCCTTCCCCGTTTCCCCCCAATATCAAAATCAGAACGCGACCGCCAAAACAATTGGTTCTGCAGAACGGAGAGAGAGAGGGAGAAAGAACTGGGAATCACCACAGGCGACCACCGCCACCGCCGCCGCCAACCACCACCAAACCCTCCTTATCCACCTCTGGCGACACCACTCCAGAGACAGGACTAGACTAATTCGAAATCGTCGGGTTTTCACGACTCACGACCACCAGTGCGTACCAAGGTTTCTCTCTCTCGTTCTCTATCTCTCTCATGCCAGAATGGAGATTTGTAAAAAAAAATTAGGGTTCCAAACAGATTAAGTAAAGGATATGTATTGGGCTCAAGCTTGTAGAAAATTATAAATTTGTAGCTAATTCACCTCATTAATTGGCTCTTCCGATATTTTTGTATTGTATTGAGTTATCTCGTCTCATGATTTCTCTCTTTATTGTTGTTAAACACTGCTGGATCATCATTTGTTGTGTGCTCTGTTAGCTTTACTTATTGAAACTTTGTGTTGATGAATCAAAACAATGGAATGTATTTTAATTGCTAATGTAGTTATGGTATTAATAGATGAGCATACATCCCGTATACAGAGATTAAGTTTGCTTCTTGAATTGAACTAATTATTTTGAGCTGACTGAGAGTCTAATATGAGTACGTTTCATGCGAGATACATGATGTAGGATGATGCTAGTGTTCTACAATTAGTAGGTCTACACGGGGCATTCAATGTGGCCAAACATGATGCCCCATAATATGCAAGTAAATATGACACAAGGCGGAACCATCTTCCCATTTTCTCCAACTCTTTGCCCAACCGGAACAAGCTTGAACCAATTTAGGTCTTCTTTTCCAAGTTCACAAAGCTTCTTCAATGGTCAAGTTTGGAGAGATCAATCAATTCTTGCGGGCAACCAATCTTGGGGAGGACAATCAAATTTTATGGAAGACCAAGGTCAATATTGGGGGGGACTACAACCAAATCTACTACAAACTCAAGGGCATGCATGTGAAGGACAACCAAGTTTCATTGATATGATGAATGCAACGAATAATAGTGGAGAGTAGTTCACTTGGTTGTTCTATGGAAATGATGAATATGTATTGTTATTTTGATTGGTCATGACATTGATGAATCCGTAATAGTATTAGCATTACGACTACTTTGTTAATCCTGTGAATGTTACAAGATTGCAATGTGTTGGATTATATTGGATGAATGCAATTTATATTAGTCAAACGTATTGTGTCGTATCCGTATCCGCATCGTATCCATATCCGTATCGTATCCATATCCGTATCAAACATATTGTGTCGTATCCATATCCGTATCGTATCTTGAAAGTTGTGTCTCATGTTATTTTCTGGAAAATTGGATAGACCCTTGTTTTCGGCCTATATTTGATGAATGCAATTTATGGCTATACATATCGTGTCTGTATCGTATCTTGAAAGATGTATCGTATCTTGGGATTATATTTGATTAATGCAATTTATGGCAGTACGTATCGTATCTTGTATCTTGAAAGATGTATTGTATCTTGGATTATATTTAATGAAATGCAATTTATGGTAGTACGTATTGTGTCCGTATCGTATCTTGTATCTTGAAAGATGTGTCTCAAGATATTTTCTAAAAAATTCGACAGAGTTTCTCTTGTTTTCGGTCTTGCCCGACGTCATAGCGTCTCAGTCAAATGCATTGTCATCTTTACTTAGTAAGTTGCCACAATAACAAACCATTCTAGATTGCTATGAATTAAAAGAAAGAAACCAACAGTGCCATCCATCAACCTTATCAACAAATTTGAGCATTTCAATAATATATCCTGACCATGTGATAGCAAAAAGAACTAGATTGCTCTCCAACGAAAAAAAATACATAATGTTTTACAAAAGAGGCTCATCATCATCATCGTCTACCCTAAGTTATATTACAAGCAAAATGAAAAAAACCCTAAGTGTCACTAGCATCTCTTCTTGGCTGGATGCTCCATACACCAAGGGAAACTTGATTTTGGAGTTGTGAAACTGCTTTGTGCTCTCCCTCTTGCTGGGGCAGTAGCAGTTTTGATGATCTTGATGATCGTTTTGATGATCTGGATACCCAATTACAAGATTCTGATCTTCAGTTTTCAGCATAATAAGCATGTTGCTTCACCCTTAGGCTGTTCGCAAACATCCACAGTAAACAAAGAAAGCAGCAGATTGCATATTCCAGTATAAGAATTATTGGCAGAATGAGCAGAGGAAAGTCAGCAGTAGATTCCAATGCAGGTTTATGAATTCAACAGTTTACAGCATGGCCATAATGCTGCAAAAGATTCAATTAGCAGAAAAAATTAGTAGCAACAGCACCAAAAAATGTAGTAGCAAAAAATTAAGCAACAACATCAATCCTTGACAACAGCAAAAGCATCAGCAATCCTTGGCACTGATGTTCAAGTATTGAAAGGGTTAAACCCCACCTAGAAAGGGTTAAATCCTCACATTACCATGCTCAAAACACACAAAAATCACTCTAACTGTAGTTCAAGTGTTGAACTAACAAAAAGGCCAAATTTGGCTACTATTTCTTAGCAACTGATGTACATGTTAACAATCCAAGATTTGATTATATGTACCATTCTAGAAGTAACTTCAAGTAAAATGATTGAGAAACACAAAGCCAGATATCTAATGCAATCAATTGGGACTTAAGTAAATCATTGGATGATAAAATTACAGTGCTAAGGTGGGGTGGTTGTCCATGGTGATAAAAGAGAACTGCAGAAAAAAAAAAAAAGGAAGCTCCTGTGGTTATGCAATTGTGGTGATTAAAGTGACGTCAATTGGTACAAGTTCACTAAAGTTCTAGTAGGTTTTAAACCTTCTCAACTTATGAAGTCAGAACGAAATTCTCCTTTTCCATTGAATATCATTGTTAGACAAGTAATATAAACAAGTAATATATACCAATGTATGTATTACTCTCCTCCAAATATTCCCCAGCTTCAGTTTGCTCTCCTCCAAATATTCCCCAGCTTCCTCTCTGAGATACAATCTGATTTCAGTTCCACGCCCAAGTTGTTCGTTCCATGTATCCTCAAAAAATGCGCCATCAACCTTAAATTCCCAAACACACCTGGAAACCAATGATTAAGACATAGTTACAATTATTCGGCTAACTTTTTGATCCGCAATTGGAACCCTAATTTTTTTTGCAAAAACCCCAATATCCACGAATTGAAATTGGAACCCTACTTCGATCGATACCAGAGTTCGAGAATGATCGAGAGACTGACCTTCGTCGGTGCACGGCGGCGGTGGTGGTCGAGACCTTTGAGATCGATACTAGTAATTGTGATTCGAAGCTCGTCGGCGTACGGCAGTGGTGGTCGGCGGTCGTAGAGGCGTCTTCTCTGTCGTTGTTGACGGCAGTGGTGGTGCTTGGCGGTGGGTTGGGTTGGGTGTGGTGCCCCCCTCTTCCCTATCTCTCCGTTCCTCTGCACGACTGAGAGGGGAAAATGGGAAACGCGGAAGGCGTTCTAATTTTGAGATTTTGGTTTTTTTTTTGAAAGAGACGCCCCAAAACGATGTCGTTTTGGGGCGTGTAGTGGATGGTGTTGTGAACCACGTAGTGTACGTAGCATTCCTGGGGTCAGCTATGCACTAAGAAATACGGTCAGTATATGGGAATTAATCTGGAAGAAACCTTTCCCAATTAAGTTCACTAGAAATTATTGGAGGCACTAGAAATTTGTTCAATTTTTAACTTCAAAAGATCTTCAAATTAATTGATGTGCTCGGAAACTAATTTTTGACACTCACTTGTGAAGAAGAAAACAGTAATTGGTCACTTTCTAAGTTCTGCAACTTGCACCTACCAAGCTAACTTGGAGATCTTAAAAAAGAGATGATCGTCTCTAAACTATTAACTTTAAAAAAGTATATTGAGTTAAGAAAGCTAATTGTTTAGAGGCGGCCATCTTTTTTTTAAGATCTCTAACTAGTCAAGACTCCATAAGTGTTATTTTCGTTGTCATTTCTCTGTTTATTTCATAAAAATTAACATACTTACATAAATCCCAGCATATAATAGAATTGTATTTCCAACAACTCCGGAGCAATTAGTAGCTAGCAAGGACCAGTCCACTTTTTTCCTCACGAGTGTCTTGGCCTTTCACATCTTTGATTAGGAATGTATGGTTTCATAGTTATATAACTGAAAACTCTCGTTTTTGGCAAGGGCGTGAATGTGTTGAATGCGAGCGTGCCAAAACTTATAGCGCCTAACTCTTTGTGAAGATTCCCGTGAATCTTGACTTCTAACGTATGAGCGATTGCGTGTGATCCAAAGGTTAAAGACCACAATGAGATTCGGGGTTTGCCACACAGTTGTGAACTTAAAATTCCCTAGTCGTATATTAAATGGAACGTGAAAATGTGAACTTTATTACACCGGAATAATAAAGTTTGATTACAAGAAAAGTAAAAATCCAAACTACTTGATGAAGTGAGTTTGAATGGGGTTTGAACACGAGGTACTCGATAGACTACTTTGCTGAAAGTAGGAAAGTTTGTAAGCGTTATGCTTTGATTGATGTTGGACCCATTTTTTGTCTTGTGAACTTGTATTTATAGGCATAGCAATATGCTGATTCAAGTCTGAATCCGATTTCTGCATTGCTTCTTATACTGCCAAGTGTTCCATGATTGCCCCACTTTTCATGCATGTGTGATCATGGGCACTTCTCAAAGGTTAAGGACAGTTACCAAGGTCATGGGTCCATTTGATAACTACCCCACTCCCTCGTGGCCAATTGACTTAGTCAATTGGGCTTTGAATTTCAAAACATCAACTACCTCCAGATGGTAACCGTCCCCCCACAACCGTGGATCTCACCTTGTGAGCCAAACCAATGTTTACTTCATGGGCCAAACCGTGGGCCTTGCTCCTTGGGCTACATTTGCATCTTCTTTCCATGGGCCCAACCGTGGGCTGCCCCCTCAAATAATTATGGGCCAAGTTCTTCATATGGGCTGCGTGTTTCTTGGATCCAAATGGAAAAAAACCCATGGCCCAAGAATTACCCAATTAATTACACAACTCTCGGCTCAAATTAATCAAGGAATCGATAAAAAGCCCAATCTCGGCTAGCCCGATCCGCGATGCCAAAAACGGGTATAATCAATAACCTTACTAGATAAAGAGTGATGTGATTTATAATACCGCACCTCTCATGGTATTGTTACAATACTATTGTATAGCTTCAACTTTTGTTTCGCAAAGTATGGATCGATGCAAATTAAATGGACACTCCTTCGAAAATAAAACCTGCAATCCGATCAGTCCATCTTACATACATGTTATTATCACCATCGATCGTATCATTGACCATGAATATTTTAAATTAACCCTGAGGTTATTATGACGAGCAAGATTACAACATATTTTCTTTTTCAAAGTTGCTGAAGCAGTGTTTCATACATGAACTATGCCAAATTAAGAAACACTCTCGTACGTACAACCCCATCCTATAAATAAAGACAAACCTCAAAACAATAGTCATTTGCTCTCAGTTTGACTCATCTTGAGATTCATCTAAAAGTACGCAAAATTTTCCTCCATTGATCTCCTGACAAATCATAAATCGTGGTGCTTTACCACAAGAAATACTAAGAATCTCTCTTCGGGTTTGACCTGAGAATGATAGGAAGCATTTTGAATAGTATTGTGTAGTACAACTGCATGCACATCTCGATCTTTAGAAGTCAAGAACTCTATTATAGGCTAGGAAGAAGTCGAGCTTTCATCACGGTCTCTCAGAGCACTATTCTGCAATGTGAGCCATTTAATTGAATCTATTGTTGTCTTCAATCGCAGACGATTTCTTCCAAACTAGTACAACCAACCTTCTAACAAAACAACCCGGCAAAACAAAACAAAGCCCCGACAACAACCACACAAGGCCAAAGAAGCATCCCATATATCAATGATCAAAAAATAAAGCAAAACATGCCTTCACCGCCAAACACACAACATCTCAATACCTCCAAACAAAGGTAAGGTTTCCTTTGTGGTTGTTTTTCTCTCTTTTTAGGGGTGGCTACCGTTCCGATGTAAGGTTTTCGTATTAATGAAAATACCTCTAAATTAACTTTGACAAAAAAAAAAAGAGGTAAGGAATAAGAGACGGAAATAAATCAATTTAAAGTATGGCATTGAGGGATACAATATGTATGAGGTTCAGCATAGCTGTCTTCTAAAACCCTTTCCCGTTTTGCGGACGAGTGGGGATTTGAATAGCCTTGTCAATATCACCAACTTTATTATTCCATTTCCGATTACCAGGATGTTTAGCAGAAGTAGGGTCACAGTCCTCGTAGAACGCAACTTTTAAGGTCCCGTAGAGTGTCGTGGAAAACATCTCCAACCCCTTTGGACGAGAAGTCCTCATAACTGTTCTTATCGCTTCCGCAGCTTTGTTCGGTTGAAGAAGGGGATTAACATTAAGATTTTGGGTGTTACATATATGTACAATTACAACTATGGAGAAGCCCTAGCATTTTAATTACCATGTTACAAATTACTAACCCCTAATTATTTACAATGTTCGCCCTTAAAATTCTGTTTTTTGCTAGTATATTTTAACCCTTAGCATTTAAAAATTAATGTTGGTATATAGCCTCAAACATGCTAGGACCAATTCTAATACACCCTTGCTTCATACCTCAGGACATAACAATAACAAAGGGTACTACTATTTGATTTTTTTTTTTAAAATACTGGCGGGGAGCCTACATACTTTGAGGATTTTTTTTTTTTTCCCAATATGATAGTAGATTTTTTTTTATCCTTGGGGGAACGACTGCCCCTACTGTCTCCCCTAGCTCTATCCCTGTGGTACCACAGGCTCTCAACTCTTGCAGAAATTCTAAGTTCTTCCTATTCTTTTCCTTAGCAAATGATGTGTATTCTAATGTGGTGGCAAAATAAGAAGAAAATGTTCAAAAGTGGAAAAGACAGAAGATTGAAGACTATGGCTACAATCGAAAGGAAATCATAAAAAAACAGGGGATAATTGGAAGGGGAAAAAATGGGGGCAATGAGGTCAAACTCAATTGCGAGCATCATGAAATAATATTGAAGAAAATAAAAAAAATCCTCAGTTGTTTATCAAATTATCCATTACGGCCCTGGTGGTGAATTTGGATTTGAGAAAGGAAAAGAAAATTAAAAGAAAACAAAATCTAGAACAACCTCCCACCTCCAACTTTCATGAATTTCAAGATTTAAATACTACGTAGGCCATCAGTTAACCGAGGGAGAGATTATCAACAATTAATGTATACATATGCTCCACCGGGCATTAACATGTATAAGGACCAAATTCTGGAGTCTTTGTGTATTGGCAATTCTATATGACAAAACACATATTTTTTATCGAGTTGTAATTTTATTATTGTTAATAAGCTAGTGAGTCTGTATAGGATTAGAGTGGAATGAGTTATTATTATTTGTATTCGAGAGCGAGCGTTTTGGATAAAAAGGAAGCCGGCTTCAACAAGACGAATTTTGGCGAAGTTCGATGGATGGAGGGATCAATCCGAATATCAATCAATACCTTCTGCTCTAGGTTTGGGAGGGAGCATTATATAAAGAAAAGTTTCAGAAAAAGAAAAGTGTGGCATATACTACAAATATATATTCACGGCTTATAAGAAAAAGGGGGCCGGCTGTTTGAAGCAGAGATGGAAGCAACGGGTTTATTTGTGTGCTATTTGTGAAGGGATTTCTCTTAGGTTAATTGGAGGGCTTGTGGACTCAAGGTCATTAGAGATCAAGATCACTGAGTGCGGTGTACGTGTGACTCAGTAGGTAGTACTTAGAACGGTGTGAGGATTTATCGTTTGGATAGGTATTTCTGTAACTGCACGATGATTATAGTGATTTGATTTATTCCCGTGGTTTTTACCCATTCTGGGGTTTTCCACGTATATCTCTGCGTAGTGCGATTGATTGCTTTCTGTAGTTTTTGCTGATAACTTTACATAGTGATTCACGTTCATACTGTTAGGGTTTTTTACGGATTATTAGGGAACCCTGATTTTTCAATTGGAATCAGAGCCAGGAAGTCACGGGTTCGAGTCACAGGAGCGTCATCGTGAGGGATGGATTGTTGGGCCCAGAGTGCCCTCATGGATTTGGTTACACAATGCCACTCCCGCGACCACTCTAAAAACAGACTTGCGGGTGCGATGTCGAATGCCATAAAAGATTTAATTGAAACCTTCGCTAACACCAATTGGTTTTACAAGAGATGGTGGAAAAGCGGTCCGACAAGTGGTATTAGAGCTAAGAAGTCATGGGTTTGAGTAGCGGGAGCGTCATCGTGAGGGAGGGATTGTTGGGCCTGGAGTGCCCCCATGGATTTGGTTACACAATGCCACTCCCTGTGACCGCTCTAAAAACAGATTTGCGGGCCGGTGCGATGTCAAATGCCGTAAAAGAATTAATTGAAACCCTTCCTATCACCATTTTGTTTTAGGAGAGATGGTGGATAAGCGGTCCGACAAGTGGTATCAGAGCAGGTAATACTTGTGACTCGATAGGTAGTACTTAGAATGGTGTGAGGATTTATTTCGTTTGGATAGGTATATCTGTAACTACACGATGATTATAGTGATTTGATTCCTTCTCATGGTTTTTATCCATTTTGGGGTTTTCCACGTATATCTCTGCGTAGTGCGATGGATTGCTTTCCGTACTTTTTGCTGATAATTTTATATAGTGATTCTCGTTCATATTGTTAGGGTTTTTTACGGAATTGATTTTAGGAGGGGAGACTTAAAAATCCATCCTCATTCCTCATCCAATTTAAGTATTCATCCTTCACTTTTTGAACTGTTATGTTTTCATCCCTGTTGTTTTTTAATACCAACAATGCCCCTATATATATATATATATATAACACCGAAAGAGCGGGACCAAAACATATCCCAACAAATCCCACGATTTCCGTTCCGTCCCATGATTTCCGTTCTAATCCCGGAAATTTTGGATCTGATCACCCAACAAATCCCATAAATCCCATAAACAACATCCCCCAACCCCCAAATCACATTTCTTTGTTTGCAGATTTTGGAGACAACGGCCTGTCCGACTGCCGCGCTCCTTGACACCGTCGACCGCTGCCGTCATGTGCTTCCGCTTGAGCATGGAGTTCCAGTGATTCTTGATCACGTTGTTCGACCGGCCGTTGTGGAAGTTGGCGATGGTGGCCCACATGTTGCCAAACCGGGAGTGGATTGGTGCTCGCCGTTCGACAGATGCTTGCTGCTCTTCCTCCACCGCCGCCGGCTGGAGTGGCTGGCTGGCAGGGGTATGAGATCCAGACGTCAGGATTCCAATCGACATGTTAAGGTTTGGACTGACTGTGGATCCGATGTTGTCTCCGGCTATAGAGGGAACTAGAAGTTTCGAACGATTGTTGTAACTTGGGGAAAAGCCGGTCGTCGTCGTTGTTGTCGACAGAATCACCACCATAGATGCCGAGAATTATGGTCTGAGAATCCCATCACCAACACCATCATCACCTCCTGATCGCCTCTCAACTCTGTCGTGGATATGGTTTATGTAATGGGTTGGTTCCAGAAAAGGTTTTGACTAGAAATCTTTATGTTAACAGTAATGTATTATTGTAATCGGCATGGTAATGTTACCATGTATCATCATGGTAATTTAACCATTTATCCATGTAAAGGTTTGAGTATGATAATTTTTTTTATGGTAATTTAACCATGTTCCGTGAAACAAGATACATGGAAGAAATGACTTTTTGTTGTTTGGTCGGCCAACTTGAACAATGAAGAAAACATTCATTGATGTGGTCAACTTATCATGTTATCTTCCTAAAAAACTCGGTTCGAAGCTAGATTAGGAACGGTAATGTATCGTTGTATTGGTCATGGTAATGTAACCATGTAACGTCATGGCAATTTAACCATTTAACCATGTAACGGTTTGATTATGTCATGTTATTTTCGGTTTTAATGGTAATTTAGCCATGTTCCGAGAAACAATAGCCATGGGAAATATGACTTTTTGTTGTCCGGTATGCCAACTTGATCAATGAAGAAGTCAAGCAAATATGTGGTGAACTTATCATATTAAATTCACCTTGTTGCATGAAATAAATTGGACGACCAGAATAAATTGGACGACCAGAACTCATTCCCTCAATTCTTCCGTCCCTCTCTCTCTCTCTCTCTCTCTCTCTCTCTCACACACACACACACACACATATGTTTAATATCTGTATCTCTATTACAAAATAGAATAAAGGGTAATAAAGGTAATTTACATATTGCAAGGATGAAATCATAAGCATGAAAAAAGGGGGGGATGAATTCTTACATGACATAAAAAAAGGGGATGGATATTTAAATATTCCTTTTAGGAGAGATGGTGGAAAAGTGGTCCGACAATTGGTATCAGAGCGGGCTGCTCCTTCCGTTAGGATTTATTTTTCCTAGAGCAGATCCGTCATCATGAGTATGAACATGAATCACACGTCTAGAAATTTTTCTATACTTGATAATAATAATTTTAGTAAAGTTGAGACAAATCAATCTAATGATTCGGATAATGATGATACATATGATATAAAAGCTATGAGTGGATTTGAAAAAATTTAAACCTTCTTTAAAGAAAAATAATAATTTAGAATTAGCCACCAAATTAAAACAATGTGAGAAAGAGAGAAACGATGTATTACATGAACTTGACTTGCTTAAACACAAAAATACGAATCTTGAAAATGATATGCACAACCTTTTTGAGACTAACAAGCTTCTTGAATCAAAAATAGTATAATTGCAAGTTGAACTTGACAAAGCCAATGCTACTTTTAAGAAATTGAATGCAGGTTCACAAGTGTTAGATGAAATTTTGTCTTCTCAAAAGGTGTCATCGGATAAAGATTGTAACAACTCCGATTTTTAGTAAATAAAAATCTCGTTGTTTATTCGAAATTCTTTAAATGGCCTTATAAATTTCTTCTTAATTTCTAATAATCCGTCATGTTGAGATTTGAGACTTTTTAATTTAAATTCTTCACACCGATCAATCTAGTCATTTTCTAAAGACAAGTGAGCTTATAAAAACACTAGTATATTTTCTTGATAATTGAAATAAAGGTCTTAAAATTATATTTCTTGACTAGAAATCCTACTTGGCAAGTATAGTTAGCTTCTAACCAATTAGTTGGAGAAACCTAACTACCTGTTCATCTAGTTACTTTCCCTAACCCTAGATGAGCCCATTAAACCCTTGAACCTTTTGAACCTTCCAATGAGAACCCTTTGAACCAAGGTAATTGTTATATATCTATATATATGCATGTATATCCATTAACTAGTCAAACCAAGTCATACTTGTCACCTTTATTAACCTTTACCCATTGGACAATAAAAGTTAGGCAAATTTTTATCCATTGGACAATAGACCTTCCATCAAACATATTTTTGCTAGATTTGTTAAAGTACACATATATAGTTATATATAGACAAATATACACATGCTTAAAAGGACATTTGGTCATTTCAAGGTATTGTTCGAGTATATATTACCCCACTTCTTTACCCTTTGGTCAATAACTACTAGGGAAAGTATTACCCATTGGATAGTAAAAGTTAGGGGAATTTTGATCCCTTGGATAATAGGAAACCTAGATTTGCCTTTGATTGCTAGGTACACTTATATATAAAGATATATGTACTTAGTACCCTTATATATTGATATATAGATATATGTACTTATTAAGATAATTCACTAGATTGTCTAAGTACAATTATACTTTTATATAGATATAAGTACCTAGTACTTGTATGCTTAAAAATATGTATATGTACCTTATAGATTTATTTCCCTAGATCTCTAGGTACATTAATACAATAATATAATAGGAACATGTGCTTATTAGATTAGTTCATTAGAAAATCTTGGCCTTGAAAATCTTAGTAGATTATATAGTACCTAAAAGTACTTATATATATATGCTTGGACATATGTACATATATATACTCCCATAGTACAAGTACTAGTACTAGAGAGAGAGAGAGAGAGTAATGCCTTTAATTTTGGGATTAGTGATTTATTTATATTTTGCCGTTTGGAAAAAAAAACAAAGACGAAGAATGAAGCAAGTTTTTATGGACGAGTAAGAGAGATACGTGGCAATGCATGGAGAGCAACTAACACAAGTTTGCCATGTAGTGAGCTTGTAACTTGAACCTTATGGGAGTGCAAAAATAAAATAGAAAACAAAATGCTAGTGGTGTCGGCAAAATTATGTCTATATATGCATGACTTTGTTGTACATATACAATGGAGAGGACTAGACTGAATGGAATCAAAGAACTAAACATTGAGTAGATGCCATAATCAGAGGAAATCAATGTTGAGGTTAATTGAGTTCGTTTGAGCTAAATATTGGGACTTTGTTCTTGGAGAAAGAGTCAACATGTTCTACGGTTCCGATCATATTTTGAGGTACTGGGTAGTGTGCAATGCATTTCTAGCTAAATCTCTTTGCAAAGAGTATTCTTTGATTCTCTCATATTTGTACTCATTTGATCTCTAAGTTTATTGATTCAGTTATTGTCATTTCTTGTATCGTGACATGGAAAATGTTTGGCTGAAAACCATGGAACAGATTGGTACATGTACAAGCCCACCAGGCCACAAAAGTATGAAAGATGTTGTGGGCAGCATGCCCTGGAATTTTCGGATTCCAAGATGCAAGCCTTCGGGAATTTCGTTCCCCGAAGCAAGGGCCCATGATCGAGGGAGCGCGAGCGGAGAAGCAGGCGCTCGCAAAACACAGAGTCGCCACCTGGGTTTGAAGGTCCGACACCCAAGGAACTGTATTTTTGAAGCACCTGCCGCGCTATTTGATTTGAAAAAAGTGAAGGAATCAGTCCGTCATAACCATATCTGGGTTCGGGAGCCAGGTTACGAGAGGGGAAGGGTTTTAAGGCACCCCTCTCGCCCAATCCGGAGATCGGTCTCTACTTAGGCATTTTGTGAAAATATTTGTGATTCGTTTTCTTCTTTTAATCAATTTTAAGCCAATTAGGGCGGGGAACAGTTAATAGGGGACTAAAACTGTAACACGATTTGCAAGATGTGATATAAACATGGTACGAATGGATGGAAATAGTGAAAGTAAGATAAAATCCAACCCCCTTATGAGAAACAAACCAAACAGCAATGGAATGGGTGAATCACACATGTCAGCCACCTTTGCATGCATGGCTTTACATGCATGCAAACAGGACAGTCGCGCGAGACACCCATTCACTCACGCGAGGGTTCATCCCTCGCCACAGATTGAATTCCATCATCTTCTGGGCTCTGGAAGGACCAGTGCACACCCAGGAGGCAAACCAAGCAGTTTATATTGACTGTAAGTAAATGATTTATTACAAATTATTACAAACAGGAGCCAAAT
Organism: Rhododendron molle; assembly: GCA_025413875.1. Taxonomy (NCBI): domain Eukaryota; kingdom Viridiplantae; phylum Streptophyta; class Magnoliopsida; order Ericales; family Ericaceae; genus Rhododendron; species Rhododendron molle. The sequence goes on from CM046397.1 coordinate 15,090,121, forward strand.
TAATTGAAATGCAACCCCTAAACAGTGGGGGTGTCAAAACAGGGGCAAGGGCCAAGCTGCTCATGCAAGGGCAATCACTAGAATCAGGAGGTCCGTCGCGCGAGACAGTGAGTCTCTCGCGCGAGTGTCCTGACTGGACTTCCAGGAATTGCTTTGCATGTTCTGGGCTCTGGTATATGTCCAGGAGCAACCCAGAAGCATTCCAATAGAACAAGTAAGCAAATAAAGCTAATCTATGTATTTTATCATGCAAAGCAGTGGTCTAAAAGGCCTACAAAGCTGCAAAATGAATAATAATATGAAAAACAAGAAAACCTAGCATCCCCAAACCCCACGAGGTCCATCGCGTGGGGTGGACTGTCGCGCGTGAGTATGAGTCACTCGCGCGAGGGTATGCTTGATCCAGTTCCTTGTAACTCTGCTGACTTTAGGACCAGAACTGGTATTGATTACCAAACCTGGCCCTGACAGCCCCCCTTATGGATCAAAACAGTAAGCAGTAAAGGTGCTTATACCTTTGCTTGAAAGGTTTGAACAAGTTGGAGAAGCTTGTGATGGAAAATGGAGTGAAGAAATGTGTGGGAAGTGAGCTAGGGTTGAGAGCCTTTTGCTTGCAAGAGTTCTCAATCTCCTAAAACTTTAAAGTTAAGTGAATTTTTGTGGCCCTTGTAATGGAAGAACAAAGGGGGTATTTATAGGAGATGCCAAGGGCCAAGGGTGGTGGCAAACACCCCCTTATGACCAAACTTGGTGGCTAAGCTTGGTGGAAAGGTGATGGGAAGGGTTGTGTGAGGGTATGTTCCCAAAGCCTGCACTGTACAGTACTCTGTGGAGAAAAACGGGGTTCAGCAGCCCTGTAGCTCCCCTGGCAAGCAACCAACTGGCTGAAAAAGGTGAAAGGGGCAGCTCAGGACCATTGCGCGAGAGAGTGAGACACTCGCGCGAGTGTTCCACCTGTCGCGCGTGGGTCAACAGTCAAATGTTTGACTTTGACCACACCTGGCAAAGCAGACCCTCGCGCAAGGCAGTGACTTCCTCGCGCGATGGTCAACTCCACACCCAGGGTTGACTGATTTCTATTTTTCTTTCTTTTAAAGGGTTTAAAGGGTTCAAAAAATGGGGGGGGAGGGGGGGGGGTTCCGCACACACCAAGCTCAAACCTTTCCAACCTTAAAACTGCTTTTTGATCTAGTTCATCATCGGGGAAACAAGAAACCATAAAACGATCGAGAGATTCGGATTGGGGTGTCTACAGATGTATGATTGACTGCCCTACGGGAAGTCAAGAATGTTTATGGGCGCCAAGTGGCTATACAGATTTTGACCGTGGGGTGCTTGGCATGTTACCGAAATGAGCCGGGTAGGAGGCTACAGATGAAAAATGTTCAGAATGATCCTACTTGATTTGTTATCCTCGTTTATTGAGCATATTCTTAATGCTAGTCATGTTTATTGTCCTTGTTTTGCATATTCTACCAGAGCGTTTTATATTTTTCAGGTGCAGAGAACAAGTTAGTGGGGACCCGAGTTGGAATATTGAAAGACTCAATTTTAGAGATTGCTTAGAAAATCTATATCATTTTGGAGGATTTTAGGCCCACCATGTATATTTGTCTTTGAGGACTTGCAATTATTGGAGATGTATTTATTTGGAGGCAATATAAAAATTCAGGTCATCACAGTTGATATCAGAGCTTAGGGAATAGGTCTTACATGGGACTTGTTGGGAATGTGATTTTTGAGGTTATAGAAAATAAAATTATATTTGAGTTTGCAACGAAAGCTTAGTCTTGATTTTTGAGGTTATTAGGATGCCTAACATTTTTGAGATTATTAGAATGCCTAGTCGTGATTTTTGAGGTTATTAGGATGCCTAACATTTTGAGGTTACTAGGTTGCCTAAATTTTTGAGGTTATGCAGACGGCAATTTTCGAGGACGAAATTTCTTAAGATGGGGAGAATGTAACGCCCTTAATTTTGGGATTAGTGATTTATTTATGTTTTGCCGTGTGGAAAAAAACAAAGAAGAAAAATGAAGCAAGTTTTTATGGATGAGTATGAGAGATATGTGGCAGTGCATGGAGAGCAACTAACACAAGTTTGCCATATAGTGAGCTTGTAACTTGAACCTTATGGGAGTGCAAAAATAAAATAGAAAACAAAATGCTAGTAGAGTCGGCAAAATTATGTCTATATATGCATGACTTTGTTGTACATATACAATGGAGAGGACTAGACTGAAAGGAATGAAAGAACTAAACGTTGCGTAGATGCCGTAATCAAAGGAAATCCATGTTGAGGTTAATTGAGTTCGTTTGTGCTAAATATTGGGACTTTGTTCTTGGAGAAAGAGTCAACATGTTCTACGGTTCCGATCATATTTTGAGGTACCGAGTAGTGTGAATACATTTCTAGCTAAATCTCTTTGCAAAGAATATTCTTTGATTCTCTCTTATTTGTACTCATTTGATCTCTAAGTTTATTGATTCAGTTATTGTCACTTCTGGTATCGTGACATGGAAAATGTTTGGCTGAAAGGCATGGAACAGATTGGTACGTGTACAAGCCCACAAGGCCACAAAAGTATGAAAGATGTATGATTGACTGCCCTACGGGGAGTCAAGAATGTTTATGGGCGCCAAGTGGCTATACAGATTTTGACCTGGGGGTGTTTGGCATGTTACCGAAATGAGCCGGGTAGGAGGCTACAGATGAAAAACGTTCAGAATGATCCTACTTGATTTGTTATCCTCGTTTATTGAGCATATTTTTAACGCTAGTCATGTTTATTGTCCTCGTTTTGCATATTCTACCGGGGCGTTTTATATTTTCCAGGTGCAGAGAGCAAGTTAGTAGGGACCCGAGTTGGAAGATTGAAAGACTCAATTTTAGAGATTGCTTAGAAAATCTATATCATGTTGGAGGATTTTAGGCCGGCCATGTATATTTGTCCTTGAGGACATGTAATTATTGGAGATGTATATATTTGGAGGCAATATAAAAGTTCAGGTCATCACAGTTGATATCAGAGCTTAGGGAATAGGTCTTACATGGGACTTGTTGGGAATGTGATTTTTGAGGTTATAGAAAATAAAATTATATCTGAGTTTGCAACGGAAGCTTAGTCTTGTGCTTTGTTTGGATTGATATTTGAAATTTTTTTTGAAAAATAGTAGGGGTAATAAATGGAGAGAGATAGAGATAGAAATGTTGGAAGTAGGGGGAATCTAGGTGGAATCTAGAGGGTATTTTTTGAAAATTTCTTTTTAAGTTGTAAAGAGAACAAAGCATTGATTTTTGAGGTTATTAGGATGCCTAACATTTTTGAGATTATTAGGATGCCTAGTCGTGATTTTTGAGGTTGTTAGGATGCCTAACATTTTGAGGTTACTAGGTTGCCTAATTTTTTGAGGTTATGCAGACGGCAAATTTCGAGGACGAAATTTCTTAAGATGGGGAGAATGTAACGCCCTTAATTTTGGGATTAGTGATTTATTTATGTTTTGCCGTGTGGACAAAAACAATGAAGAAGAATGAAGCAAGTTTTTATGGATGAGTATGAGAGATACGTGGCAGTGCATGGAGAGCAACTAACACAAGTTTTCCATGTAGTGAGCTTGTAACTTGAACCTTATGGGAGTGCAAAAATAAAATAGAAAACAAAATGCTAGTGGTGTCGGCAAAATTATGTCTATATATGCATGACTATGTTGTACATATACAAAGGAGAGGACTCGATTGAATGGAATGAAAGAACTAAACATTGAGTAGATGCCGTAATCAAAGGAAATCCATGTTGAGGTTAATTGAGTTCGTTTGAGCTATATATTGGGACTTTGTTCTTGGAGAAAGAGTCAACATGTTCTACGGTTCCGATCATATTTTGAGGTACCGGATAGTGTGCAATACATTTCTCGCTAAATCTCTTTGCTAAGAGTATTCTTTGATTAATTCTCTCATATTTGTACTCATTTGATCTCTAAGTTTATTGATTCAGTTATTGTCACTTCTTGTATCGTGACATGGAAAATGTTTGACTGAAAGCCATGGAACAGATTGGTACGTGTACAAGCCCACCAGGCCACAAAAAGTATGAAAGATGTATGATTGACTGCCTTACGGGGAGTCGAGAATGTCTATGGGCGTCAAGTTGCTTTACAGATTTTGACCTGGGGGTGCTTGGCATGCTACCGAAATGAGCCGAGTTGGAGGCTATAGATGAAAAACGTTCAGAATGATCCTACTTGATTTATTATCCTCGTTTATTGAGCATATTCTTAACGCTAGTCATGTTTATTGTCATCGTTTTGCATATACTATCCGGGCGTTTTATATTTTTCAGGTGCAGAGAGCAAGTTAGTGGGGACCCAAGTTGGAATATTGAAAGACTCAGTTTTAGAGATTGCTTAGAATATCTATATCATTTTGGAGCTTTTTAGGCCCACCATGTATATTTGTCCTTGAGGACTTGTAATTATTGGAGATGTATTTATTTGAAGGCAATATAAAAATTTTGGTCGTCACAGAAAGAGAGAGGAAGAGAGGGAGAGATTGGGTTTTACCTTGATTTGATCTTCCATGATCTTCTTACATCCTTACACCCATTGTTATATACTTCTCCAAGCAAAATCTATCTCGCATTGTCCTTATATGTACTTTTAATCACCAAATCTTTGTACAATCCCTCCTTTCTTCCACCGATCTTTCCAAAATCAACTCCAAAGTACCAAATCTAGCCATGCATGCCTAGAACTAGGTAGATGTAGACACCCCAATTTGGCCTAACAATTATTTCAGGTCTCACCTTAGGGACCATCCTGATGATGAAATGGATACAGTGATTACTGATTGCCTTCTTAAGAACCTTAGGACTTTCGGTAAGAGCTTTGAGCCACTTAGAGGACCCAATCCAGAGCCAAATCGCCTTTTAGACAGAAATACAGAATCCTAGGAGAATCCATCTGATGGCCGTAACATTGATCTTACGGCCTTAACATCATTTCCTCACCCGAGCAACCTGTTGCCCAAAAATCTCCCTGAGAGATCAATCCCACGGCCGCAAGATCTATCCTTCGGCCGCCACATCCATTCCTCGGTCGCCACATCCATGGCTCGGCCGCCAGATCATCCTTTTTCCAGACTCTAGAACGTTCTGTCGATTGTTTGATCCAACTACCCTACCTCTTCGATGCGTTCGGGCCACGTTTAGAGATCACAACGAGGAGTTTGTATTGCATTGCAATTGCAATTGTGCGTTTTGATTGGACCGAGTGAGCCACCAATTGCCTATATAAAGGACCTTTGGGTTCCGAAAATAATCATCAGATTCACCTACGAAATTTCTCCCTCAAACCACGAAACTCTGCAGAATCATACTCTCAAACCCTCTCTACAAAAGCCCTAACCTCTCGAAGGCAGCCATCAATCCGACGATCAAACCCCAAAGTCTCAAACCCTAACCCTAGGGTTTTTCAAGAAGCAATTAGTAAATCCTGATCAAATCCGAAGCAATCAAGCAACTGAGGGATCAAGGTGGTGAGGCCCAACGGCCTCTGGTTTGGTTAATTTATTGTTTTTATGTTTAATCAAAGCGTTTTGATAGTCTGCTAACCTTTCTGTTTGGTGTGAGGAAGAACATCGACCGGGGCTTCGATCCCTCGGCCGGTACATCAAACCAGGAGGGATCGCTCGACCGTGACATCTATTCACCGGCCGTGGGATCCATTCCCTTAGAACAGCTTCGTTTTGTTCTGCTTTCTAGTGCATGTTTCAATTACAGTCTTGATTCACCATTAACTGCATAAAGGCTAAAAACAGACTACGTGTTGGGATTAAATAAAGCATGCATAAGTCTTATGTTGAGCAACTTTGGGCCAGTCTTGCGACTGTGCAGAGAGGGTGCCTAACACCTTCCCCTTACTGTACTTTTGGCTCCCATACCCAAAACCTCTATCTATTTCCCTAGTTTTAATAAACTGGGTGGCGACTCTGTTTTGATGATAACCGCTATCGTGTGGCGATATTCCTAGCCATGGGAATATCCACGATCTTGGTTTAGGAAGCAAGCAACCAAACGAGCAAAACAACGATCAATCTGTATGGCAATGCCCCGCTCCAGGGAGGTGTCTACAGCTTTTTGGCAACTCTGCTGGGGATATGAGAGCCATAACCAGAAAGTTCAACATAAGACTAATATATGCCTTATTTAATTCATTTATCATATGCATCAAGCAGGCAAACCTCGTTGAGTTCACCTAATACCCCGGCATGACACGGGCTATGTTAGGGGTTCCAACAAACTCCACAGTCACCTGTACTTAGCGGTATATCAAAAAGGAAATCACCCAATCACTGCCTATAATGGGCTGCTGAAAGGACTGGCTCCCTTTGACAACGGAGCACCCTGAGACTACCCAAACCTTACATGTGTTAGAAAGCCATAGAACCTATCAAAATAGGACAGGATCCTACAAGTTAGGAACTTACTTGCATTTTTACAGAAGTTCTTCCTCACACCTTGTATATGTTGTTTTAATATCGCTTTTTGTGCAGAAGGGTTGGGGCATGAACTAAGAGCCCTAACTCTAAGTCTTTATAGCTAAGCACTGAGGCATGCCATTGCCTGCAAGGTATGTATTTGGCAAGTTGAAAGCATCATTGCTTACTTAACACTCCCGCTTTACTTAAAGCACTGCAAAGCATGGATTTCTAGAACAAAATCAAACACTAGCTGCCCCGCCGGCAATTGAACTTGGGGTTGCTCTAGCAATCTTTGCCTTGTGAGGCTAAAGGAAAGAGGGAGTGTAAAGTAGTAGAGCAGATTATGGATGATTGTATGTGAAGTCAAGGATATTATGGATAGGACTTGCAATACTTATTTCTCCATGGATGATTCAGCACGACAAGTGTAGGATGTTGGTTCCTATTTCCAAATCGGCCTAGCAATAAGCCCGTAAGCCATACCCTATGAGGTCTCTGACCGATGGCTCTTTGACTGGTGTGTCTGGTCAAGCTCAAAAGAAGAGTGAGTCAATCAAGGCCTAGAATGCTCGAAAGCTGCTTGTGTGGGAGGGATGGTCGTGCTTGAGATGGACCGAAAGTTGCTAGCTATGGATCGGGATAAGATGAGGAATGAGTTTATGGGGATTCTTTTCTCTTTTGCCCAGGCAACGATTGCGGCTAATGTCCAGCTGATGCGCGAGAACCGCATTCTCTCTTCTTCTTCTCTTTTCAGACGGAAGTCGGAACGTCTCCTAACCTAGGGGCAGCGTATAGTAAGATAGACAGACCCTTATTGACCTTCCCCTTACAGAAGCCTACTATTTGTACTTCGACCATTACTTACGATGATGGTGGGTTTTGCTTTCTTACCTACTGGAAAATCCGTTCTTCTCGAGTAGACATATTACTTCCACTACAGGCAGGGGGGGGGGGGGGGGGGGGTTTCCCTGAATGCACGGTATACCTTGTCCTATCTTTCTTTTTCTTTTCTCTACTTGCGAAATGAGAATAAGAGGGGGAGCGCAACTAGGAGAGCCTGCGTTGAAAGCCTCCCAGGGGGAAGGCCAACCAACCGGTATCAAGTTCTCTCTTTTCTCAATTCAACATTCATAGGCCACTCAAGGGACCTTCCTAAGGAACGTATTCGAAAGGGAGACTATTCCGATCGAAACTCCTATCTGGTTCACAGATATAGGCCAGAAGCGTGAGCCGTCTAAAGAAAGGCGTATATTCGAGTATTAGATACCGGGGCGTATAGAGGAGTATGAAAGGCACACCTTAGAGGCTTGTATTCTGGGTTTTTAGGCGTTAGAGGCCCTATTCCTCTCCTCAGGGGTAGGGTTCCGCTCTTCCCGTCAATAGAATAGAATCACCATAGACTAAGGGAAGAGCACGAAGCAATGATATGCTTCGCAAGCAAATGGATCAATGACTAGTTCTCATGGTAAGATGGGCTACTCACCATCTTCAAAATTCAAAATTTTGAGCACGCTTACCGCAACCAGCCGGTAAGATTTAGGAGTTTATCAATGTGCTAGCAAATAATCAAGTGAATTTCAATTACCTCAATCACGTTTTGAGAAAGAATCTTCCCTAACCAAGAATTGAAAGAACTTTCAAAACTTTTTGCAATGCCTAGTCTAATCCTCAAATGACAAGTTTTTCTGAAACATTCAAATAGCCGCTGGCACAACGATGGACTCCGAGTCTACTTTCTGTTGTGGTCATATGCTTAATCTTTTCGGTTTGTCTCATAATATGGATTGGCTTGGAAGTGGGATCTTAAGTGGCAGCAACGAGTCTTAAGAATCATCCATATCAAAACTAGCTGGCTATCTATAGTATCTGATAAACTCATGCGTACAAACGAATTGCAATACATGACTCATCCATGATCTGTGTAAGTAGCTGTGGTGCTATATTGTTTTGCTTTCCTCTTTCTAACTATGCAGGGGCCAAACCAAAAGAGGAGTCCATCCCTCTCATATCCTTTCTTTGTTCATCGCATGTCATTTGGTTGCACCACCACTAAGGGCAGTTTGCATATTAGAAAATGCGCCGCATGGACAATTAGTTTTGGATATCTCAACTTGTGCATGATTAGGTTTCTCCTTCTCTTAGATTTGGAGTTTGATATTAGACGCGATGGTAATGGCTGACGAAAAAATTGAAGTTTTAATCCAACCAAGTTTTGAGCAATGGCAGCCATGTCCATCACATCTTGGCTTAGATTTTAAAACAATCTTTTCATACCCAGCTAAACTTTCGCCGCCATTTTGGCTCATCATGGTTTCTGGCCAATTGTCACACTCAGCATGAAATGTGGGTCTCAAATTCAAGTCTCCTCGAATATGAACTACGAATGGCCTGATTCTCTGTTGGGATACGTAGGCACCTTTAGGTTGGCCACAATTTTGAAAATGTTCCCTCCTGTGCTAGTTTGCTGCTATAGAATGCTCATAATAACATTGAATATTGAAACAATCCTTAGGGATTTCAAAGTAATCTTATGACACCTTTTGGAACACATCATAATCACTTGAATTGTCAAAAGCGCAAAACGAGTTTTTCAAAGCTATGACCCGCATCATTTCTATTGAGCTAAGAAGGAGTTGACACATCTTTGCACCCTCACAGAGATCACTTGTAAGCAAAACATGCTGTTAAAGATGAAGCAGGTGAAAAAGAAAAGAGAGGAAAAATACAGAGAAAAAAATGATGAGCTTGCTAGATTGAAAACCCGTAAGGGCGGTCTAGGCAAAAGTTAGAGCACGAATAAAGTGAGAAATTAGCCGTGTCTCCATGCATCTACTATGTGTCTCAAAGGATTGTCCTCAATCTTAGAAAATTCACTTGGTTAAACATCGAAGCCCTTAATTTCTTGGTAAGCATCCTTGACACTTTGTCGTGTGTTTCAAGATGAAAGAAGGCATTCATTTCTCTATTCCAAACACTTATCTCTTGCTAGCCACGTCGAGCCTCTGGATAATTTCTTTGAAAAGTCTGCTAGGCAACCATCCCCTACACTGGGGCAAATACAAAAAAAAAAAAAATCCAAGGAGAGATGAAAGAAAAATCAATGAAAGAATGAGCACCCCGTCAAACAAGGGGCATTTTGAAGAAAACATTTCTTCCAATAAATATAAAGGACATTTTTGAAGAAACCAACTCTTTCACACAAAGTGAGGCAAGAGACAACAAGAGTTGATAAAAATGTTGAAGATGGCTGCTAGCTTTTAAAACCCAAGCATGAGTAGAAATTAGGTTTGAGCCTTTACATCCGCTTCTTTGTTAAGCCAAAACCCAAGCCTACATTATGGTCCACAACAAAGTCCTTTCAGATTGGGGAACACGACTTAGTAGCAAGGTCCTAGACACTAAGGGCATCACCAATGAGGAACTTAACACGAAAGGCAAGAATCCTGAAATTTGCATCATCTTGGCAAATCACAAAACATGGAGAGTTACGTGAGACAAGGGGCATGGCTATGTTCCCCTTTATGCATTTCTCTCAAAAGTATTCAACCTCTTATGTGGGCCTCAGTAGGCGCTTATCAATCCAACTCAAGTCAACCAAATCAAGCTCGAAGCAACAAACTCAACTAATTGACTAGGGGCATGGGTTTGCAAAATAGTTCTATGTCTTTTGATGATTGAACAACGTGAATGTGGAACATGGATGGAGTGATATGACTTTGAAATCCTCGATGAAAAGCTTTCAAAGATGGTTTTATCCTAAGCATTCTTAACACAGCAAATACAAGCGCAGTCACTTTTTGCAAATTTTTGAGGAAATAACATGGGTCTCTCATTTCATGAAGAGTGCAGCAATATGGTTCCTTGACCAAACAATGTTTTTCAGTGGTGCCGCTAGGGCATTGCGATCTTTCAAAACACCTGGCTAGTATAAGCAATAAGCCATTACCAAACACGCCAAAGTTGAGATGTCCAGAATGCATTGCGGATTCACATGCGTATCATTATCACCCTATGTTTCGCATTAACCTCTTGATCCTAGTATTTCATGTGTATGTCATTATGTTGCTTAATGGAAGTAGTTGTCTTGGTTGCACAAGCTAACCCCAAGTATAAGGTGTTCTTATGCTCAAGTAAGACAGGTTCATTAAGGCATCATGGCCATCATCTCTATACAAGGAATAAAGGGCAACAAAAGGGATGCACTGTAAAGTCTACCTCCCTGTCAACACACTTAAAGAAAGCTCAGCTTGAGAAGCATCTTATCCTGGGGAACACCTCAACTCTTTTGTGGAATGCTGTCACACAGCACTGTCAAGGGCATGCCAAGATCTCTGCCGAACAGAAACATTGCACTCACATTCATTGCTATTTACATTGCATATTTCTATGCTAGGAGCAATTAGATCATTGTCATCATGCACAATTGAGCTAGGGTCAAGCATTCATGGCCTAAACAGGAGGCTTGCGTTTCTTTTTAAATATTCAAATTAACATGCCAATGTGTTGCATTGCAAACCATGTCACCCAAAATCGTTCAAGCTCTTGAACTAGGTGGTCCTGCCTTAGCAGTCAGCATAAAAGGACTTCGACCCGTGGTCGATTCCAAGCCTGTTGCATGTTGTTTTCCTATCCATTACTGTTTTCTAAACTATTCAAATGTGGATTGCAGGATTCTCCTGGATTTCGGTCCTTGAACTGACCATACCAAGCTTGGTATCTATAACCGACAAAGCCAAGTCAAAGAGGCTGAAAGATAGCCTCGTAACTAGTCCTGAGCAAACTCTACAATTGGCACCATTTCGACAGCATTAAAGTGGCTTCACACTTCACATCTCCATAGCTCGCTTCGTGCTATCAACAAGCAAATCCAGCATTTTTACGCCAACCAACTCAGCGGTTCTATGTCCACAATCATTTAATGGACTCACTCACCTAGCAGCCTCAAGCTCATCACTCCAACAGTCAGGCTCATTCAGTAGCTCCAAGTAGCCATTTGGCAACACCATGTGCTCCTTGCTCGCCATCTCAGACAGCATCATAACTCAGCCACTCTCTGGTACTTAACTCAGCGGCTCAAACGCCCATGAAAACACCGTCTCTGCAAGCATCATACCTCTTGCACCATCAGGTCACTCAGCAACACCATGTGCTCACTTTTCAAGCCGTTCAACAGTTCTACGCTCATCCCCGTGCTCAAAAGCTCCATGCCTAAGTCATTCAGCAAGCTCCATCATCATTATCCCAATATCGCCATATCCAGCAGCTTCAAGAACTCCGAGCAACTCTACACTCAGGCCTTGCCATATGCATAGCCTCGCGCTCAGCAGGTCCCATCTCAACAGTGCAGTGCTTACTTTAGCTGCCCCGAGCTCACATCTTGAAGCTAAGCAGCCTCGCCACATCCAGGCCAACAAAACAATCCTACGGCTTTCACTTAATACGTTGAGTGAACAGCCAACAAGAAAAAGAACCTGTATAAAGCTTGCAATACCCTAATGCACATTTCAACCTTTCAGCCCTTCAGAAGGCATCTATGTGGCTAAAATCCTCCAAAAAGGGCATCTGTGTTGCTAAAGCCCTTCAGAAGGCGTTTATGTTGCTCGCTTCCAGAAAGCATTTGTATGGCCAGCTTCCAGAAAGCGTTCAACCTCCGGAAGGCACCCCGTTCATGGAGGCGATGGAAATCTCCCAAACAAGGTGTATCATCCCATCAGGCGAGGCGATGGAACCTCCCATGGCACCAAGTTGAAGAAGGCAATGAAAATCTCTGAAAGCAATTGTAGGTGCAGAAAAACAAAGAGTACCTGAAGCACTGTTATTTTGTAACAGTTCCACGTGATTCTCGGTTGATACCCCTATGCCTCCGCCGGAACCCTAATCTACAAGACAGACATGGGGTGAGCGCACCTCTGCCTCTCGTGGCAAAGGCCCTCCGATGCCTAAGTTAGTATCACGTACTTATCCCAAACCCTAATTATCAGTAGGAAAGTATCGAATGCATGTAACGTATTGCGTACCTTTTACCTCTAGGTTTACTTTATACTTATAGACATACGTCTGCTTGTTCTCCAAGCATCCTCATCGCCCCAGGACCCCTTATCTTGTACAGGAAACCTGGCCTTATAGGGACTCTCGTGCCCAATCAACCGAAATCCTCTTCTTGCAAGGATTCCTTCTATTATGGGATTCGCTCCATAATAGGACTGTTCCATTACTTATCCTGAAGGGATCTCAAACACTTTCTGTAATACTGCTCCTGCCTTATCTCTTAAGGCTATCTTGGATTCTATCTGTCCGGCATGCTCTTTGCCGAACAGACTGCACTATAAGTGCTGCTGTTTTGAACACAGACCTATCCAACCGAACAGGTTGTACTTGTACTAGGATGTCTCATATCCCTGTTCCCGAACAGTCCTCTGTTCGGTGCATATTTTGGGTTACCGTCCCTTATCGTCATGGTGCCTTTCATCGCCTTTCTCATTACACAATTTAGATCACGTGTTCGGCTCATATTTATGTCTGTTCGGGAATACCTCCCTACAATTGCTCCCCAGCTTTGCCTAATGGAACTGCTCGGTCCAATGGGGAAAGCTCCTGAAGAACAAACCCTAGTCCGAGCTTCGTGATGTCCCATGTAGATACAGCATTGATGACCATTTGATTTCCTTTGGCGGCTTACTTATCATATTACCTTGAAATATGGAGTCCACGTGGCGTATTTCGTACGTTTCGCATTTAATTCGATCTGACGTTTCTGTCAAACGGCGTTTGAATATCAATCCATCTCAGACCCTTCTCCCGTTATTTTTCATGTAACGGCGTGAAAGGAGACGGATCGTTCCCGTCTCTTTTCCTTATACCCCAAAGAGGGACCCTTTTTGGGTTTTACACCCAGAGTACGCATCTCGTTTGTTTCACTATTTCAAACTAGGCGTCTTCAGCTTCCTCATGACTGCCATCGCCGCCGCCTATAAAACCAGTTGTTCTTCTGGGAATTCCTGCCAAATCCTTGTAAGATTCTCGTTCTTACTTCTCTCTTGAGCTCCAATCTGAGAATCTCGTTCTCAGATTTTCATTTCGTTTTCAAAGATTCATTTGTACCCATTTTTCGATTTCATTTCGTTTGCAGCCCCCTTCGTATATATCCATGGCGGACGAAGGTGGCAGTGAGCTTAAACCTGGCAAGTTTAGAAAACTTTGTGAAACTCCCGCTGCCATGGCCGCCTTTAGGACCCAATATCGTGTCCCTGACAATGTAGGGCTCGAACTTGCCCCTCTAGGTGCGGACAGGGACGGCGGTTCATGGGACAGAGCATGTATCCCAATCGTAGCCATAGTTGAGGGCGGAGTCCGATTCCCCCTCGACCCATTACTCGGCCGAGTCCTTAACTGGTATAGGCTTACGCCCATGCAAGTTTCATCTAATGTTTTTAGGCTCATAATGGGAATGGTAGCCTTAAACGAAATTTTGGGGACACAACTGGGGATCTGGGAATTACAATGGTGGTACAGTATAGTGCTCAATCGTGAGTACAATACTTATTACTTTAAAGTTAGGAAAGTAGACAAGCGTTTCGTGCTGAACCTTCCAGACTCTGCACGGGATCACGAGATTGACTTCCTATACGTCACTGGAGCCCTTGAGCCTCAAGGGGAAGACGGCCAGGTGGTGGGCTTTCACTGCCCCCACGTGTGGGGCCACCCACGTATGTTTCCAAATTTTTCTTTTTCTTTGAGTAATTTTGGTCTTCAATCATTGTTACCTTTTGTGTAATCCTTTGCTTTGTTCTGTTTTACAGCAACAAATGCCAACAAGAGGCCAAGCACAGAGCCAAGTTATGTCCACACAGAGGACATAAACGAAGTTCTAAAATACAAGGGGGTGCCGTGCACACGCACTACGGGGCGAGGCCGTAACGCGAGCGTCCTGTTGGGGTATGACCCTGCTTACAAGGGTTTTATAGACAGAAGATTATCTACTCCAAGCACAGACGGTGCTTCAACTTCTGCGGCTCCCCAGACAAGAAACCAAAGACACAGTTCAGGGATTACCGTTGCCGGACAGACAGGCGAGGTGCCTATTTCAGAAGGAATCCCGCTACCTCGTCTGGTGCTCAGAAGATCCTCACAACTTCGTGCCGAACAAACAACCTCAAACAGAGATATCAGCGAATCTTCGTCACGAAGGTACTCTCCTTCACCCCCGAATTCGGAAATGACGTTGCGTCAAACGGTAAACTTGAGCACCCTTCTAACTGTTTCTTCGCGTGGCCGTGGTGCCACTGGCCGGGTAGCATCAACTGGCCAGGCTCCACCCCCGCCAAGGTGCTCCAGAGGGGGTTCAATTCATGCATCCTCTTCCCCACGGGAACGAGATGCCTCTCTGGAAGCCGGGGATGCTCACCGGAACAAACGAACCCGAGATCAATATGCTGGAGATGCAACAACTCAAGCTGATGCAACACTTGTGCAACCCCAGTCTGTCCATACTCAGCCTCCTCCTCAAATCTGGGCCCCTACACTCACCCGTGGTGATAGGGCCGTGCACATGGGGGACAGCTCCAGCTCTTCGGAGACGGCAATGGCCCTTGCACAAGCTCTCGTTCTTCCAGTCGACATGCACAAAGAGTCCACATCCTCATCTGACCGGGTACTATCGAGTGGACTTGTTAATGGCATAAAGGTATGTTTAGCCATCTCGTGACTTGCATTCTTGCTTTAAATGAGTAGTTAATCTCAGATTTTCATCCTGTACTCATTGTGCTGTAGTTTATTCAAAAGATGGTCACTCTTGGCCAGAAGCTACAAGAAGTGGAGGCTGAACGGAACAATCTGCTGAATGACAACACCAGATTGCTCCGTACAGTGACTAGGTTGGAGAGGGAGAGAGATAATGCCAAGATTGACTACAATGATGCCAAACAGAGAATGGAGACTGCAGAAGACAATCTCAGACAAGCTTTGGCTGAGATTGACACTACTAAGAAAGAAGCCTTTGAAGCTGGGTATGAGAAGGGGTTCAATGCTGCCACTACAGATTACGTGGGTCAGATGCCAGCCATCCAAGACCAGATTTGGGTAGCCAGCTGAGAGTCATGCCTTGTCAAGATTGGAGCTGCAGATGACTGCCCTTTATGGGTAGATAATGACCTTCCCAGCCGCCGTGCTGCTGCATCTCAAGTCCCAGATGAGACTTTGGCAGACGATGTGGACCAGCAGATTGATGATTTTGCAGATGCTGATGAAAATGCCCAGATGGAGGCGCAGGGAGCTCACACTAAACGGCAAGACGCCAGCCTTAGTGAAGCTAATGTGGAAACAACAACACATCAGCCAGGTGGTCTGGAAGAGCCGGCTGCAAATGGCAATACTGAGACTGGGACAACCACAGAGGTTCCAGACAAGATTCAACCTGAAGTCCAAAACTTGGACTAGATATGGTAAGTTGTTTTTAGCCCTTTCAAAACACGTTTGGGATTATTGATCAGGTCCTGCGCGACCGTAGTTTTTGGCCCTGTGTGGCATCAGAATATTCGGTATTTGATTAACACAGGTATTTGGCCCTTCGTGGCACGACACTTATGATTTTGGTGGCCATTCCAGGGCCTAATCATTTTGTTTGATGTTTGGCCCTTTGTTTGATGTTTGGCCCTTCGAGGCTTAAATACTATTGATGGTACCTCGTACCTTTTTTATGTATGCTTTGTTTAAATGCATGTGATCAGATGCATATGTCTGTCTAGGTTTTGCTAAGTATTTCGTGCTTAGTTTATCTAAATCTCTCGTATTTAGATTCATACAAAAATCCTTATGAAACATAATTTCGTTACGTTTCTTGTTAAGTATCTCGTACTTGACATGTCTAAATACCTTCGTACTTAGCAAGTTTTACATATTTGAATAATCGTTACGTATATTCGTACATCGAATTTAAGTCTCTCATGCTTAAATATAATTAAGTATCACGTACTTAAATGCTAAGTATCTCGTAGTTAGCAAAGTTTCTCATACTTTAATAATAGTTAAGTGTATTCATGCTTGTATACTTTTAAGTATTTCGCACTTAAAAGAAAGTTTTTCGACTTACCCAGTTACTTTTAAGTATTTCGTACTTAAAAGAAAGTATTTCGTACTTACCCAGTTACTTTTAAGTATTTCGTACTTAAAAGAAAGTATTTCGTACTTACCAAGTTAATATGTTCATTTATTCGTATTGAGTTTATTCGTACCCATTGCCCGCTCCCCAATACGAAGAAGGGAATGGTAAGGCCATTATTCGTATTTTATAGATCAAAACAAGCCAGAAGTAAAACAGAATTTCGAAAATATATTACAAAAGATGAGATTTTATTCATTTTCCTAAAAACTCAAGGGGTCGTTATGCGTGCCCCATGCAACTAAAAAGAGACGAAAGGGAACTTTTATTCATAATTCCCACACGATCACATAATCCTAAAACAGAATAAGAAACAACTGAAGTCTTTAAACAAAGAACTTCCTCAAGTTGTGGATATTCCAGGGCCGTGGCACTGGGTTCCCGTCCAGGTCTGCCAAACGATAGGCCCCAATGCCCACAATCTCGGTGACTCGATATGGGCCTTCCCAATTAGCCCCCAACTTGCCCTCGTTGGCAACCTTGGTGTTGCCAAGCACCTTGCGGAGCATAAGGTCTCCAACACCAAACTCTCGTGGGTGGATATGCTTGTTGTAGTTCTTCATCAACTGTTCCTGATAGGAGGCTAAATGAACCAGGGCTCTTTCTCTCCTTTCCTCGGCAAGGTCGAGCTCAATTTCAAGAGCCCTGTCATTCCCTCCACTTTCGACCAATGCAGTCCTATTAGTAGGAAGGCCAACTTCCAATGGAATAACTGCCTCTGTTTCATAAGCCAAAGAATAGGGGGTCTCTCCCGTAGACCTCCTAGGCGTTGTTCGGTGTGCCCATAGCACCAATGGTAGCTCATCAGGCCACGTGCCTTTTGCTTTATCCAACCTCTTCTTGATTCCATCCAGAATGGCCTTATTAGATGCCTCTGCTTGCCCATTACTCTGGGGGTAAGCAGGGGTTGAATAATAATTTCTTATTCCATACTGGGCACAAAAAGCTTTAAACTTCTTCTGGAACTGGGAACCATTATCTGTAATCAATGAGTATGGGACCCCAAAACGAGTAATAATACTTTTCCAGACAAACCTTTCTATCATAGGTTCAGTAATCTTAGCCAAAGGTTCGGCTTCAATCCACTTGGTGAAGTAATCTGTTGCCACCAAAAGGAATTTTCGGTTCCCTGTAGCCTTATGGAGTGGACCCACGATATCCATCCCCCACTGAGCGAATGGCCAGGGGCTAGTCAAGAGCACCAGATCTTCAGCCGGTGTTCGGATCATTGGTGAGAACTTCTGACACTTCTCACAGATTTTCACGTAAACCTTTGCATCCTCTTGCATATGAGGCCACCAGTATCCCTGGGTGATTGCTCGGTGGGCTATGGACCTACCCCCTGCATGGCTTCCACATGTTCCTTCATGAATTTCGTGGGGAAATTTCTGCACCATCTCGGGGTGCACACAGAGCAAGTACGGCCCAGTAAAGGACTTTCTGTATAACTTCCCTTCTGGAGACAACCAAAACCTCGCTAATTTGGTTTTAATCTTGTGGGCTTCCTTTTTGTCAGAAGGAAGAGTCTCATCTCGTAGAAACCCTATAATTGGATCCATCCAGCTTGGCCCCCGGTTCACGTCCAGGACCAACTCTACGCTTCTCCCAATGCTCGGTTCATCCAGATAATCGACTGCTACTTTTCTTTTTAACTCAGTAGGAACAGCAGCAGCCAGCCAAGCCAAAGAGTCTGCATGGGCATTTTGTCCCGAGCTGATTTGTTCAATACATACCTTCTCGAAGGTATCAAGCAAATCTTTGGCTGCCTGCACATAAGCCGCCATCTTTTCACTCCGGGCCTCGTACTCCCCGGATAGTTGGCATACAACCAACTGTGAATCACAATATACCCTTAATCTTTTCGCCTGTAAGGTACTTGCACTCTTGAGGCCGATCAGCAGAGCCTCATATTCTGCTACATTGTTGGACGCGCTGAAACCCAGCCGAACAGATAGCTCGACCATCACCCCATCCGGAGGGAATAGAACGACACCTGCTCCTGAACCAGTGTTACAAGCCGGACCGTCGACGAATAACTTCCATTCCAAAGGGTCTTGTTCGGCAATTACCTTTCTTTTCTTTCCTGGTTCCTGAACGGATTGCTCCTTTCTCGTAGGAGGCCCTGGTGCTACCATTGGAGTAAATTCTGCCACAAAATTAGCCAACACCTGGCCTTTTATTGCCGTACGCGGCTGGAAGTCTATATCATATTGGCTCAACTCAACGGACCACGTCGAGATCCGTCCTGAAAAGTCTGCCCTTCGTAGCAGTGACCTTAACGGATATTCGGTATAAACCACCACCTTATGGCTTTGGAAATAATGAGGTAACTTCCTGGTTGCTGTCCTTAATGCAAGGACCAGTTTTTCAAGGGGCAGATATCTCATTTCAGCATCCAACAATGTCTTACTTACATAATAAACCGAGATTTGTTCTGACCCCTTACTTCGCATTAAAACAGCACTAACAGCATGTTCAGAAACAGCCAAATATAAAACCAAACACTCACCCGGTTCTGGAGTTGACAAAAGTGGAGACTCAGCCAGGTACTTCTTCAGGTCCTGGAAAGCCTGTTCACATTCTGCTCCCCATTCGAATCCTTCCCTTTTCTTTAGAAGCTAAAAGAAGGGCCTGCATTTATCACTGGACCGGCTGATGAATCTATTAAGGGCGGCAGCCATCCTGGTCAGCCTCTGTTCCTCTTTCGTAGTTTTGGGACTCTGTAATCCTTGCAATGCTGATATCTGATCCGGGTTTGCCTCAATCCCCCTTATGGTCATAAGGTGCCCCAAGAAATTCCCTGACCCAATTCCAAATGCACACTTCGAGGCATTGAGTTTTAACTTGTATTCTCTCAAAATTTCAAAGGTTTCCTTCAGATCTGCTATGTGCCCATGTCTAACCTTGCTTTTCACCACCATGTCGTCTATGTAAACCTCCATAGTCTTGCCAAGCAATCTTTTAAACATCATGGTTGCCAGTCTTTGGTAAGTTGCTCCAGCATTCCTTAGACCAAAAGGCATAACATTGTAATAGTACAACCCTCGCGGTGTGATGAAGGAAGTCTTTTCTTGATCAGGCCCAAACATAGCAATCTGATGATATCCTCGATATGCGTCGAGGAAACTCATCCGTTCATACCCAGCAGTTGTATCAACTAATTGATCAATCCTGGGAAGGGGGAAACTGTCCTTTGGGCATGCTTTGTTCAAGTCTGTGAAATCCACACAGACACGCCACTTTCCATTCTTCTTTTTTACTACTACAGTATTGGACAGCCATTCTGGATAATATACCTCACGTATTACTTTGGCTTCCAACAACCATTCCACCTCTTCGATAACAGCATCAACATGCTGTATAGCTGCCCTTCTCTTCTTCTGAATCATGGGCTTGTGCTGGGGGTCTACATTTAAATGGTGACAGATCACGTCTGCACCAACTCCGGGCATCTCTTCTGGTACCCAGGCAAACACATCAACGTATTCTTTCAAAAATCTTACCAGTTCGTTTTCTTCCTCAACTGGCAGTGATTCCCCAATTAGAAAATACCTTTTAGGATCAATCTCATTGATCTGTATTTTCTTCAAGCCTTCCACCACTTTCTCTGTTGGGTTTCTGCCGACATCCTCGATAGTCGGTTGATCTGATACTTCTACTGCTTGAACCTGGTGGGCTTTTGGAATTTTCTTAACAATAGAAATTAGACACTGCTGTGCTGTCTTTTGATTCCCCCTGATCTTCTCAATACCATTAGAACCAGGGAATTTCACCATCTGATGATATGTAGAGGAGACCGCCCTCATCTTATGCAACCACGTCCTTCCTATAATCGCGTTATAGGAAGACGGGACATCAACTACTAAAAAGTCTGTTCTTAAAACTACAGAACCAGCACGAACGGGCAATGTTACCTTTCCAAGGGGCCAGACTGCTCGTGCTCCAAACCCAACCAGAGGTGTCATTGATTGCTCCAAATCCGATTGAGTTAACCCCAATTTCTTGAATGCATCATAATACATGACTTCTGTACAGCTCCCAGAGTCCACCAAGATTCTTTCAATGTCGTATTCCCCTACTCGTAGGGTAATGACCAAAGCGTCATTATGAGGTACCTGGACATCTTCGAGATCCTCATCTGTAAAGACTATACCTTCACTGCCTCCATCGGATTCTCGTCCCCTCTTATTTCCCAATCTTAGAACATGCTGGTCATGCTTGGCTTGCCTTTGGAGCAGCATAACCTCATTCCTCGTATAAGGTGTGGCCAGCCCATGTATCATATGGATTATTCCCCTTGGATTCTGTTCGTAATCCATCTCCATGGCTTTCCCTTTATCTTTGGGGTCCTCCTGAATATACTCCTTCAGATAGCCTCGAGAGACCAAATCATCTAGATGTCTCTTGAACATTTCGCAATCTTCCGTCATGTGGCCCCAGTCCTTATGATAACTGCAGTGCTGATTCGTAGCACGTTTCGCATCCTTGTCTCCGCCTAGACTTGGGGGCCACTTGAAGTAGGGCTGATTCTTTATTCGATAAAGAATCCTGTAAATGGGCTCTTTCCAAACTGTCGTTATTGAAAAGAATGACTTGGGGTCTGGTGCTGGCTTCTCTTTATATGGCTCTCTCTTAGCCTACCCATACTCCTTTCTTTCCTTATAAGTCTTGGGCTTTGGTTTGTCCACCTTTTTCGCTGGTGTCTTAGGCTGTTCGGCAATCACCTTGCCGTCCTCACGTAGAATGTCATCCTCCATTCTAGCATGCTGCTCAATTCGTTCCATCAGGTGAGCCAATGTTGACACAGGGTGTTTATTCAGAGAACAGCGCAGCTCCCCCCGAACAGGCAAACCTGTTTTGAAGGTAGCAATGGCGTATTCTTCACTGCAGCTGTCAATCTCATTGAAAGTCTCCCAGTACCTCTTAGCATAGTCTCTGATTGGCTCATTATCTCCCTGCTTCATTGTGGAGAGATTTTCAAATGTCTTAGGGGCCTTTCTACTCGTTAGGAATCGTGCAGTGAATTCTTCGGCCAACTGTGTCCACCCTCGTATGGATCGTGACTCCAACTTGTGGAACCAAGACAGAGCCACCTTCCCCAAACTCGATGGGAACATCTTGCACATAATAGCGTCATCCCCTTCGTGCATAAACATAGCCTGTTGGTAATGTTGTACGTGAGCAAGGGGTCCGCATTTGTCTCGTAAAATACGAACGCCCCGTGCTTAACCCTACTCGGCAACCGCGCTTCTTGTAACTTTCTTGAGAAGGGAGATGTTGCTATATTGCTCAGGGCTTTTCTTGCTGCTTCTCGTGCAGTCATTGTTCCAGCCTCCTGTTCCCTATTTCTATGTGCCCGTACCCTTTCCCAGTCGGACTCAGGTCTTTTATACCTGTCCCTATGGTGTTTTCGGGTATCCTCTTCAACAGAGGAACTTCGGCTTCTGCTTCTCCTTTTTCGTGGAGAAAGCCCTCGCTCCTTTGGACTCCTGCTTCTTCTTCTTCGTGAAGAAGGCTTCTTCTTCCTTGGAGAGGGACTTCTACTCCTGTTCCTTCGATGCGAAGGAGCGGCCTTGTATGTCACCATAGCCCTTTCTTCTCTTCCGGAATGCTTTCGTGACAATCTAGAATCCTCGGGGTGATCCCTGATCCTTTCCATCTCACGGATCTCATACTCTCGTTTCTTGATCAATCGAGCAGCCTCCTCGATTTCCTGTCTTTTCCTATCGAGGATGTCGCTGTTGTTGTGCACACTTTTCGAATGCGCAACTGACTCTTCTCTAGGGCGGGACTTGCTCCTTCTCGTGGAGCCCATGGCAGTCCTACCTTCCTTGTTCTTGGGATCATCTTGGATGGTGAGGGACGATCTTTGCTCGTCGTCCTCCTACTATGGCCACCAACATGCTTTTGGAGCACCCGGTGGGGATTTGTCTCCTTCCCCACCAGCCTGGTTCTTCTCGCCCAATTCTAGCTCTACTTCCACCATGGTGGTTTTCAAATGGAACTCGTTCGTTTCCCACAAACGGCGCCAATTGTAGGTGCGAAAAAACAAATTGTACCACTGTTATTTCGTAACAGTTCCACGTGATTCTCGGTTGATACCTCTATGCCTCCGCCGGAACCCTAATCTGCAAGACAGACAAGGGGTGAGCGCACCTCTGCCTCTCGTGGCAAAGGCCCTCCGATGCCTAAATTAGTATCACGTACTTATCCCAAACCCTAATTATCAGTAGGAAAGTATCGAATGCATGTAACGTATTGCGTACCTTTTACCTCTAGGTTTACTTTATACTTATAGACATACGTCTGCTTGTTCTCCAAGCATCCTCATCGCCCCAGGACCCCTTATCTTGTACAGGAAACCTGGCCTTATAGGGACTCTCGTGCCTAATCAACCGAAATCCTCTTCTTGCAAGGATTCCTTCTATTATGGGATTCGCTCCATAATAGGACTGTTCCATTACTTATCCTGAAGGGATCTCAAACACTTTCTGTAATACTGCTCCTGCCATATCTCTTAAGGCTATCTTGGATTCTATCTGTCCGGCATGCTCTTTGCCGAACAGACTGCACTATAAGTGCTGCTGTTTTGAACACAGACCTATCCAACCGAACAGGTTGTACTTGTACTAGGATGTCTCATATCCTTGTTCCCGAATAGTCCTCTGTTCGGTGCATACTTTGGGTTACCGTCCCTTATCGTCATGGTGCCTTTCATCGCCTTTCTCATTACACAATTTACATCACGTGTTCGGCTCATATTTATGTCTGTTCGGGAATACCTCCCTACAGCAATAATGGTCGACAGGTTTCGCCCGAAAGCATTTAATGGGCCTTATGGCATTTTGGGTCAACAAGTTGACAAAGTCAACATGGGATTATGGTCAGATTAGCCTTGGGAGGCATCCCAAGCATGTGGAAACTAGCCTTAGGGGCACCCCAAGAAAGTGGAATTGATCCTCTGACTCCTGGCCTTCCCACGCTCGATAAATCAACCTCTCAACCGCTCATCCTTTTGCAAAATCTCCCCTTTCAAAGGGAATCGATGTGAATCCAGGCACCAACAAAGCATTCACAGTATTCTGGGCCCGCGGCCAATAGAATATATAATCAAATCCAACCTTGGGAGCATCCCTAAGCGTGCATGATATCAAGCACCAGCGTCAAAAGCCTTGCGTAGGTTGTCAAATGTCTACCAGAAACACTCAGTCTAGCCTCACAATCATTCCGAGCATGAGGAAACTAGCCTTCTGAGCATTCCCAAGCTTGAGAAAAATCAAGTATCAATCAAAGCCTTGCAGGGATGACCAAATGCATGTAATCTAGCCTTGGAGATTTTCTCTAGCAAGTGAAATGTGGCTGAATCTAGCCTTGGGGGCAATCCCGAGCATATGGAATCTAGCCTTGGAGATGACTCCAAGCATATAGAATATACTAGCCTTGAGGACAATCTCGAGCATGTGGAAATTAACCTTGGGAACATGCCAAAGCGCGAGGAATGATCGAACACCGGTATTAAAGCCGCATTAGGACTTTGCCAAAGCTCTCTCCACAGCAACAAGCTCACAATTACTGGTTGCTTGATCGTCAATCACTGAGCTCTTGCTCGCAAAACCCAAGGATCCTTGGTACCTCAAGCACAGGCTCTGCGCCTCAGTATGACAGTCGTCACAGCTATAAACGGCACTACACTCATGAGATCACTACTTCAACAATTCCAAGCCCATTATCTCAGCGGCTCTACGCCCTCACCTATCAACTAAATGGCTCCAAGCCCATTCTCAATAGCTTGACGGCTTTAAGCCCATGTTCATTGTCAAACTCGCAGCTCCAGGCTCATTATTACCTCAACTGGCCCTACGCCTAACCATCTCATCAGCTCCGAGCTCACCACTAGCAGGACTACTCAGCGACTCCATGCCCATATCTATCATCTCCGCGGCTCCAAGCCCAAGTCTAAGCCCATATCTACCAACTCAGCGGCTCCAAGCCCATTTATCAAACAGGCTCCTTGCCTATCATCTCAGCGGTTCCACACCCATTATTTCAGCAGGCTCCGCGCCAGTCAAACTCAGAGGCCCTATGCCTGCATCTGTCAACTCAGCAGCTCTAAGCCCACTATCTCAAATGGCTCTACGCCGTAACAACAATCATCAGCAGGCTCTACGCCACCCCCAATCAAGACATCATCAATTCTCAAGCTCAACGCTTGAATGCTCAAAATCTAACATTTTGAATGCTCGAAGCTCTTCGAATGCCCAACCACTGTGTACTAGATGCTCAAGTTCTACACTTGAATGCTCAAGCTCTATGCTTGGATGCCCAACCACTGCGTACTGGATGCTCAAAGCCTGTACTTTGAATGCTCGGATTCTGCCGTCCGAATGCTCGAGCTCTACGCTCCTGCTTAACTTCGCAACCTACCCTCCAAATAAGGTGAAGGGCTAGGTCGTTGATAGCATATAAATCCGGTAAGATCGGGATCGTTCCCACAGAGAAGTCTTCTTTAGCGAATTTGGAATAGAAGTAAGTACGTAGCACGGCTTTCAAGCAGCCAACTTGGAGTTTGGTTTAGTTAACAAAATTGAACTTGAAACTAACTTAGATTAAAAACGGTCAAGTCATAAGGATTGATTAGCCCACAACTTAGCCGTTAAATAGTTTCTTCATCTAACTTATGAGTGGACCGAAACCGTCCGGATTCCACTTGAAGAATTAAAAGCTGAAGACTACTTGTAATTCAACTCAAAGCATTAATTCAAACTGAACTCATTTAACGCAAGTGAGAGACGAAAATGGATCGTTCAGACGCATACGATTATCAAACATGTAGCATAGGGCGATAGACTTCATTGATCAAAGAAGCCACCAATCCCATGATTGATGCTAGAAATCATGAGTTTAATCCATTCAAAACATTGAAATCGAGCTAAAGTTTAGGCGAAACCATTTAAACGACTAATCCATAGGGTGCATCTCACCCCATGACCAAACCTATGAACTACTCACACATAATTGAAAGACTAGAAATTATGCTTGGAAAGGAAAACATGCTTCCCCGATAATAACGGAAATAAACTTGATTTTACTAAGGATCCAAACCACATGAACAACTTTAGTACTTGGAATTTAATTGAACGAACAACACTTACTTGAATTGATGTAGAATTAAGAACAAGAAGTTGAGAACATTAATTAAGAGCTCTTAAACATAAAAAGACTTAAAGTTGTCTAGAAGTACATAATGGCCAATAATGGCTTACAAAGCTATTTAAAGCCCTTAGAAATCAGCCCTACAATGGACCAAAAGGTCCCTAAAATATCCCAAAATAATGCCTAAAATAGAAACTTTCTATAAATAGAAGGTTGAAATGTTCATCACACAAAAGCTAGTCGAAGGGAAAAGGTATCGATACCTAAAAAACATGGTATCGATACCCAGCTAACTGTTGGCAATCTCAGCAAAATGGTACCGATACCGCAAAAATAAGGTAGCGATACCTTTGTCTTTTTTCCTGCAGTTTTGGTTCAGCTTGGCTGTCATGCCATGGCTTGTCCCGACGGCTCTTCGATGCTTGATTACTTGATCAACGGGACTTGGTAGAGGTATGCTATGTGGTCTTGAACTCTCGAGTGCCCTCGAGAGCCATCCTCGAAGCATTCACCTCGCTTCCAAAGCCTTGGCACGCTTCGTTCCATTCTTGACCAAAGGGTGGCCTCCGAGACTTCATACAACACCGTTAAGCTTCGGTGACAATGACAAGGGTACCGGCGGACACTCGGACAATAGGTTCATCCCGAATCGTCACTAGGTACTCAAAACCGCCCTTTTAGCACGATTAACCTGAAAGTCACACAAAAATACCTTACGAGCAATATTGGATAAAAACGACAACTCAAGTAAATAAAGGCCCCAAATTAGAGGATTTGAGCACCAAGATCATGCGATCTTGGGTGCTAATCAGCTCCGAATGCTCAAGTCCAGAACTTGATAGAAGCTCTATGCTTAGGCCCGTGCACATTTGCATCAATTGCATCACCGTTATCACATCGAGTCTGCATCATCACATCTGTTCACATCTAACCATCATCATCATATACACATTCTGCATATCTCTCTTATTCATGAAACAAGTCAATCTTGCAATCAACCAGCTCTATGCCTCAGTTTTTATTGATCGGTCTAGAACCTCGATCCTTTGGCTCCACGCCAAAATTTATGATAAGAAAGCTCCGTGCACAGACCATCAGAATGCAACCATCTCAGCGCTCCGGTTCTATCTATCAGGCTTTCGCCTTATGATCAACACCAGCTCCGCACTTCGGTTCTATCTCTTAGGCTCTCGCCTTATGACTACCACTAGCTCCACGCTTCGGTTCTATCTCTCAGGCTCTCGCCTTATGATCAACACCAACTCCGCGCTTCGGTTCTATCTCTCAGGCTCTCGCCTTATGACTACCACCAGCTCCGCGCTTCGGTTCTATCTCTCGTGCTCTCGCCTTATGATCAACACCAACTCTGCGCTTCGGCTCTATCTTCAGGCTCTCGCCTTATGATCAACACCAGCTCCGCGCTTCGGTGTCATCAAAAAACTCTATGCCTTAAATCCTATAAACAGGCTCCATGCCTCGGTTCCTTCATTCCAATGCTCTGTGCTCCAACCACTGGCCCTGCGCCTCCTATATCTCAAGAAACGGCATTCAACTCATCTCCGGAAGGTGGTTTGGGTTCCACCCCATATCTCAAAATCGGCATCCAAAACATCCCCCACAGATGACTTGGATTCCACCCCAATTACATTAATTCCTTCCAGCTCATTCGCAAGGATAGGCAACTCTACCGAGTTTCCCTCAATTAAAGTTAGGATGATCAAGAAAAGCAAACACACCCACCCTGTATTGATCTACCCCAAAAAACTAAGGACGCTCTCCGCAAAAACATCCCTGGCAGCCCCGCGCTTCTTCAACTACTCTTTGCCAAAATCCTAGCTCAACCTAGGTACGCCACACTACGGCTTTTAAATCCCGAAGGAACGTCTTCTGTCTCTAACCCTCCAAACTTTTTTCTTTTTTTGTATTGCCCCCGAACTACGGTTGGTCTGAATTTCCCCTGTGGCATACGTAGGCAGCCTCCCGGCCCGACCATAACAAAAACCTTTTTCAAAAACCCTTGGAATAGTGGTTGGACCAAATTGAGTTGCTTTTACAGCTTTGACTCTTACTCAAACATGTAATTATTGGAGATATATTTATTTGGAGGCAATATAAAAATTCGTGTCGTCACAGAAACAGAGAGGAAGAGAGGGAGAGATTGGGTTGTACCTTGACTTGATCTTCCATGATGTTCTTACATCCTTACACCCATTGTTATATACTTCTCCAAGCAAAATCTATCTCCCATTGTCCTTATATTTACTTTTAATCACTAAATCTTTGTACAATCCCTCCTTTCTTCCACCAATCTTTCCAAAATCAACTCCAAAGTGCCAAATCTAGCCATGCATGCCTAGAACTAGGTAGATGTAAACACCCCAATTTGGCCTAACGATTATTTCAGGTCCCACCTTGGGGACCATCCCGATGATGAAATGGATACAGTGATTTTTGATTGCCTTCTTGAGAACCTTAGGACTTTCGGTAAGAGCTTTGAGCCACTTAGAGGACCAAATCCAAAGCCAAATAGCCTTTCAGACAAAAATACAGAATCCTAGGAGAATCCATCTGACGGCCGTAACATTGATCTCGCGGCCTTAACATCATTTCCTCACCCAAGCAACCTGTTGGCCAAAAATCTCCCTGAGAGATCAATCCCACGGCCGCAAGATCTATCCTTCGGCCGCCACATCCATTCCTCGGCTGCCACATCCATGGCTCGGTCGCCAGATCATCCTTTTTTCAGACTCTGGAACGTTTTGTCGATTGTTTGATCCAACTACCCTACCTCTTTGATGCGTTCGGGCCACGTTCAGATATCACAACGAGGAGTTTGTATTGCATTGCAATTGCAATTGTAATCGTGCGTTTTGATTGGACCAAGTGAGTCCCCAATTGCCTATATAAAGGACCTTTGGGTTCCGAAAATAATCATCAGATTCACCTACGAAATTACTCCCTCAAACCACGAAACTCTGCAGAATCATACTCTCAAACCCTCTCTACAAAAGCCCTAACCTCCCGAAGGCAGCCATCAATCCGACCATCAAACCCCAAAGTCTCAAACCCTAACCCTAGGGTTTTTCAAGAAGCAATCAATCAATCCCGATCAAATCCGAAGCAATCAAGCCACTGAGGGATCAAGGTGGTAAGCCCCAATGGCCTCTGGTTTGGTTTATTTATCGTTTATATATTTAATCAAAGTGTTTTGATAGTCTACTAACCTTTCTGTTTGGTGTGAGGAAGAACACCGATCGGGGCTTCGATCCCTCGGCCGGTAGATCAAACCAGGAGGATCGCTCGGCCGTGACATCTATTCACCGGCCGTGGGATCCATTCCCCTGGAACAGCTTCGTTTTGTTCTGCTTTCTAGTGCATGTTTCAATTACAGTCTTGATTCACCATTAACTGCTTAAAGGCTAAAAACAGACTACGTGTTGGGATTAAATAAAGCATGCATAAGTCTTATGTTGAGCAACTATGGGCCAGTCTTGCGACTGTGCAGAGAGGGGTGCCTAACACCTTCCCCTTATTGTACTTTTGGCTCCCGTACCCAGAATCTCTATCTATTTTCCTAGTTTTAATAAACTGGGTGGCGACTCTATTTTGATGATAACCGCTATCGTGTGGCGATATTCCTAGCCATGGAAATATCCACGATCTTGGTTTATGAAGCAAGCAACCAAACGAGCAAAACAACGATCAATCTGTATGGCGATGCCCCGCTCCAGGGAGGTGTCTACAGTAGAAGATGTGCTAGCAACCCCATGATCTTAACAAAATAAGAAAAAAAATCAAAGATAGGAGAGAGAGAGAATTCGGGTGAGAGAGGGAGAGAGAGGGAGCCTTGGCCTATAAATAGAAGGTCATTCCAAGCTTAAACTCACACCTTCACTCATTGCTCCAACTTCTCTTTAGAATTTCTAGGCTTTCTTAGTTCCAAAGTTTAAGTTTCTTGCTCTTTCTTTGAAGTTCTTGAGAGCTACCACCAAACCACCCCCAATACCATCCCTAGATCTTTAAAGTAGCCTAGATTAGTTAGTAAAGTTGTTTCTAGGAAGAGAAAGCCCATCTCTCTTCTTTTCGAAGCAATTCGGAGCCGTTACGCCGCCGATTCGAAAAACCAACGACCGAATCTCAAAACCGACCTACCGCCAAGAAGAACGGTAGAATGTCCTTATTCCCTATTCCTAAGTGTGGGCTCCCGCGCCCTTTTTGGTTCGAAGAGTCGCCACCCGAATTTTTGAGATGGATGATCCGAGAAACCGAGAGCTTGTTTGGAAAAGGCTTTTGGTCTAGCAAAAACATTGAGATTTTGGGTTCAGGAGCCACGTTACGAATTGGGAAGGTTTTTCTTTAAAAAGCACCCCAATCGCCCGGTGAAACCGGTCTCTACTTGATGTTTTCAAAAGGGGAAATCTCAAATATCGTTTGGAGTATTAAGCTCCTTAATAAAGCAAATAACGAGGAAGGGACATGGGAAATATATCACATTAGTGTGTACGTGGTACTGTCTACACAATAGTCATAAAATGAAATGAGCAGATGGAATGAAAAACCCTGTGGTGCCACGCGCGGCACCTCATCATGCCGTGCGGGACATCATGTAGACACCCCAATCTGGCTTTCAGATTAGCTTATTTACGGTTTTTGATTCCCCGATGATGAAACGGATCAAGAACACTTCGGGAATGTCGAGTGTTTGAGCTTTGAGTGTTTGAAGAATCCTTGAACCTAACCTAGCCAAAAACCACATCAAAAAGCCAAAACCAATTGTCGCTACGAGGGTTTAGGAACCATCGAACGCAGGTCAAGTCGCGTGTGGTCAACAAATAAACCGCTGACCGCTGACTATCACAGGCCAGGGAGAACCTCGCGCAACAATAATTCCAAACCATCGCGCGACGGTTCTCCTCCTCGCCCTTTTCACCTTTTCACCGGGCAAATTAATCACTATGAATCTTCACCACTCGTGGACTGGCCGGGCTTTCCTTGCAAGCTTCCATAAAAGGCAATTTGGCCACCAAGCCAAATTGGTTGGTTCTTTCTCCTCCATGCACCATTTCCACCACTCCTCCTATATATACCCCCCCATGGTGCTTCCATTTAAGGGGTTCCAAAAAAAAGGGTTAGCAATCTTGGGTTCAAGAGAAAAAAAAAAGAAAAAAGTACCAAGGTTCAAGTTCAAAAGGCTACACAACCGTTAATACACTTGGTTTTTAGCCACTCTAGCCCCCTGCATACACTTATTTTCCAAGCTCTATCACCTTGTTCAACCTCAATTCAACTCAAAGCTCAAACACATTTCAAACCCCAAGAACCAAAGGTATAGCTGTCCTTTGTTCTCGCTCTTCCTGCTCGATCTCTCGAGGGGTCTGGTTTTTTTGTTTACCAAAAAAGAAAACATAAATAAAACCAAGAAAGTTACAAGGCATGACCAACACCCTCTTGGACCGTAACTTTTACTACACTTTGTGTCACAGATGATGAACTTCGGAAGCGGTATCCTCGTTTCTTGTGTTTCATAAATAGTTCTACCGCTTGGAGCATGTTTTAGATTTTAGATCACTGTCGATGCATGTTAAAACTTGTTTATTGCTTTTTCTTAGCTTAAATTGCAAATTCAAAATGTCAAAATGCATTGCGTCATAACATCCTCGATCGGCCTCGACCTCGTAACCTGTGACGAGCAAAACTAAACATCGAAGGTTGACCCAACTCCTCGCTACAAGAGTTCTAAAACCTCGCGAATGTTTCTTCAAACCTCGCAACGCTTGAAACCATCACGCGACGATTTGTCCCCGATCAGACAAGTAGCTAGCCATGCATGGTTAACTAGGTTTTAGGCTTCGCTTTGTCCCCTCTTTAAGGGGTGTTTTAGTAATTTCGTGGCTCTATAGCCTTTAGAATTGTTTAAATCAGATATTTAAACTGCTATAAATCGCTTATTTGTCTCGGTGTAATCGTCCTTCCAGAGCCTGTATGTTTGGAATAAGAGTCAGGTTGTGGGCTCAGCCTATAAAATCCCACAACAGTCTGTTTTCATCATACTATTGCATCCATCCATGCTATCTATCACATCTTGCAAATTGTTACACTTTTAATCCCCGATTATTCCCTCGCCTTAATTGGCTAAAAATTGGTTAAAAAGAAGAAGAATCACAAGTTTTCAAATGCCTAAGTAGAGACCATCTTCTGATTGGGCGAGAGGGTGCCTTAAAACCTTCCTCTCGTGAATTTGGCTCAACCCGCATATGGTTATGACGGACTAGTTTCCTTCACTTTTTCAATTCAAACAAACAGCGCGGCAGGTGCTTCAAATACGGTCCTTGGGTGTCGGACCTCAAACCCGAGTGGCAACTCGTGTTTTCGCGAGCGCCGCTTTCCGCCAAGGCCTCGACACGGGCCCTTGCTTCGAAACGAAATTCTCTAAGGCTTGCATCTTGAACTGAAAATTCCAGGCATGGTCGCCTACAAGGGCGACTACTGGGATCAATCGAACCAATATTAATCCATACTTGAGTTTAATACACTTGTGAACAATTCCAAAAGTCCGTCAAACGGTGAGTCATACGCCAAGGTCGAATGGTGATTTAACAGACTCTGTCCGCCAATCTAATCTGGGACTTTTTCAATTGTTCACTTGTGTAGTTTCTAAAGATGGACTAAATAAAGTGAGCCAAATTCTGAAAAGGCATTTTGTGATTTTCTGAACTTTTTCTTCTTAATCGATTTCTAGCATTTCATTTGCATCGATGTGCGATAAGCCTCGTTGGATCGTTTTGGCAATCCGGCACGGTACCGGAGCCCGGGGACCCCAATGACCAACAACCTTCGATTTATGCGATGGGTCATGCTATCGCTTGATCGTTGTTCGCAATCGCGGGCAATGGAGGTATATCCGCGGGCCCTAGTCCGAGGAACCCGTTACGAGCCAACCGGCCTTTTGCATATACAGAGCATTAGAACTTCCAAATTAAGACAGGTACCTATAGGGTAAGATCTATTTGCAGATCTAACCCCGTGAATCAAGCTTATGTGTTACCGCTTTCCCTATCGCATGCACCGTACATACATGTCATTTTGCATAGAGGCATGTAAGGCAGCTCTTTCTTTCGAGTTTGTCTTACGCTTTCTAAGACGCTGTTGGACCCGATGAGGAGTCGCTCATTCTGTCGAATGTTCGTTGTCATTTCAAAGTCCTTAGTTCAATGAGACTTTGAGAAATCAAAATTTTCTAAATCCTCAGCTCATGCCTAATTGAGGATTCAACCGACAATTAAGGAACAACAAAGTATTGATGCTGTGTCACTGGCGCCACCCAAGTTGAAGTGCGTTGTCACTATACACCACGTTGTTCAAGGTTAAGGTGCCATGTCATCAATGTCGAGTTGTTTCTAATTCAAAGTTAAATCTTCAAAAGTGGACTAGACGTAAGATTTAGTCTATTTCAGATCTTTAGATCTGGCCTGATCTACATGGGGACACACATCGCCAAAAGAATTCTCGAGGATTCCGGCAACGCCTCAAATTCGTGGAGGCAACTCGCTCTCTCGAACTGTGACACACATACATGTTGTTTTTGGCGGGAGCATGTTTAGTGGCGGCGGCTTCTAGGTTGTCTCTCGCCGAGGTTGTCTTATGCTAATTTGGACATTGCTAGACCCGATGAAGAGTCGTGGCATCTCGATGGTGCATGTTGTTAATTTTTCAAGTCCCTAGATCAGCGAGACTTTGGGAAATCAAAGCTTATTAAATCCTTGGCTCATGCCCGTTGAAGATTCAACCAAAGACAAGGAACCACAAAGTATTGATGTCGCGATATTGATGTCATTTTGGTTATCGCGGCGCAAAGACGATAATACCGCTAACGCTGTCGCTGAAGCCACCCCGGTAAACGTGTCACGCCATCAATACCGAAATTGTTCCAAGTTCAAAGTCGAATCTTCAAAAGGACTAACCAAAGATTTAGTCTGCTTTGACATCTCTTAGGATCAACATGATCTATTCAAAGGATACATCCTCGAAAAGAAATCTGAGGATTTTGGCACAGCGTCCGAACATCATGAGACATACTTGTCTCTAGTTCTAGAGTCTAGGTTGACACCCCATCGACAATGACGGTGCATTGCATTCTAATTGTCGTAGGAACACCACTCGAAGCTTTCACTTATTTTAATCGTCAGTCTCATAGCCTTCAGACCGAGCAAGAGAGTACCAAAAGAAAGAGCCAAAACTGCTTGGGAACATCTGCCGGGGCTGTTACACCTTTGCTTCCACGGTTATATCACCTACCTTGTTCATCAATTCAGAATGGCAGCACAAATGGAGCTGGCTGAACTCAAGAAAGCTGTAGAGGAATTAGGTCACAAGATGGACAAACAAATGATTATGGTCCAGGGACTCGTTGGCCTCTTTACCTCCACAGCCCAGCAGTCAGATATGGGGCTAGTCCAAGAACCTTCTCAAACTTACCACCCTTCAACGGTCGGAATCAAGCTGTGCTCAGGAGACATGTTCAAAGACCTGGCTGAGTTCCATGAGGCCAGGACCTACCCAAAGGAGGATGTTGGGTCCTTATTCGCAACCATTGTCGAAGGGGAAGGCACGCTTCGTGGTGATTTCTACCCTGAAGGCAAAAGAATGCATCCTATTGATGAGGACATGTGTTGCAACTGCAAAGCAAACAAGGGTTCTGCTTTGAATTCTCAATTCACTCGCCGGAACTCACCAAGGACTTTCTCATGCTTCACTGCACCTTTGGTTTCAGTTTATGAGAAGCTCCTCAATGCTGGTTCCATCAAGCCCCTCAATCCAACTCCTCTACCCAAAAATCCCCCTGCCAATTTCAAATATAACCTCTATTGCACCTACCATCAAACTCCTGGTCATTCTACCAATGCATGCTTTCGGCTTCGACATGCCATTCAAGATCTTATCGACTGTGGCATCATCCCAGCCCCATCTCCATCAAAAGTCGATACTGTTTCCAAATGCCTTCCTCAGCTCAACTCTGGCTCGCAAATTGGTCAGACATCCACTATCTCCATTCAAATCAACCCCACCTCTACTCAAATCAACCCGAGCTCCAAGCCGATTGTACCCATCCCGTCTGAGCCTGAGGATAGCCTATTGGCTGCTGTTTGTGCACTTGGGACTTTCTCTGCCAACACCAAGATTGACAATGATGAGGGGCTTACAAATGAGAAGACTGACTGGCTGAGGTCCACTGATCAAAGGAGCATCGAAGAAGCTGAAGAAGCCGAAGTGCTGTTGCTTGGGCCTGACATCCTCTGTATTCTACCTCTTTGTGGAAAGCTATGGGTAGCTTTTTAAATATTGGATTTTAAAAACCGCGTCTAGTTTGCATTGGCGTTATGTCTGAGTCTGACACAGTCTTTTGCGTTTGTCTAAAGTCTAGCTCTGAGTCGGAGTTCGTGCCTCTTGGCCTTCCACGTCGTAGCTTTCATTTCAAGTTTTGAGTCTGCTGTACTTGGCAAACCCTCGAGGGTTTTTATATGCATATTCGCTTCAAGTACTTCGCCGACTTTTTATATAAATCGTGGTCGCACTCTCGGCATTTAAGGATAGATTTCATGGGATCATCCTAAGGAAATGTGTCTCCTCGCCAGCGGAGGATAAAAGGCGTGCTCAGCCAATTAAAAGAAGAAGTAGTCTCAATAAACTTGAAAGACAAGTATAACCTCCCGAAAGGTTCAAAGTTGATCCAAGTGCCGCCCCCAGAAAAGCATTGTGCCCGGTCAGGCAAACTCAAAGAATTCATCAAACGCCTTGGCGTGGTCTCACAAAGACACGCCTGGCGTTGATTTTGAGATAAAAAGTATCAAATCTCCTGCTACCGGGTGCCAAGCCATAAAGCAATGGCTCAGAAGGCTCCAAGCCTCGTATCGTGTTCAAAAACAGCAGCAGCGGCGTTCCGCCAAGCACAAATGAGGAAGTGCACGAAACGGCCTAGAGCAGGGCATTTCCATCCGAAACACTTTTGACTCTGCGTCATCAAAGCCATAGTATCTGGGACTGCGGCCAAAGATTGTCGACCTCGACAGCAACAATTTCAAAACCTTGGTCAACCTGGATCATTTCAAAAGCAACTTTTCCCTGAGAGAAGCTCGTTGGGCTGAAAACCCCAAGGGTGGGCAGTTCCAAGCAAAAGTTAGAGCAGTCTGCTAGCCCGAAAACCTATGAAGGGGGTCTAGGCAAAAGTAATAGGCAATATTCGAAAGCTCGCTAGACCGAAGACCCGAATGGGCGGTACTAGGCAAAAGTTAGAGCGCAAAAGGAGAGGTAAACACACAAGTGAACCTTAGCCTGAACTACGTTTTGACCTGATTCCCTAGCCTGGGATACGTAGGCAGTCTCTTTTCGAGACTCGGTCACACTCTATCAAAGTGGATCCATGGTTGACGTTTTGGTACAAATCAAAGGTCGAAGAGGATCAAAGATCAAGCTGCATTGGAAGAACCAAAAGGGGGAAAACCTTTGTCTTTCAATTTTATTGCAAACTGCTATTTCTATTACAAGCTGAGCATAAAGTTTTAAAAATATTTGAAGCATCAAAAACAGAACGAAATGCTAGAAGCCTAATGGCTCACAGTTTATTCTTAGTTCAGCGAGGTCTGATATGAGCAGCTGCAGTCTCGCGTGCTAGCTTATAGTCACGCGCATTTGTTCAAAGTGATTCGCATTGGTTTCAGTCCTGCGCGTGCTTTTTCAATTCCAGCAGTAGCCTACTACTACCCTCAGATGTCGTTTCAGGGGCTTTTGCCAAGTCTTGTCATTCCATGCAAGTCATGTGGACTTAACGTGACTGCATGGGGGTGTCGGTTTCAGTCCGAGCCTATATGAGTCATCATTTGTGTCTTATGTCCATCTTTGCGGCATTTTTCTAGTTTTTCAATCAATTGTCATGTCAAGATGCTTTTCTCAATTTTGTTTGTACAGATCTTCGTACCTTTTTCACTTTCGTAAGTGTCAGTTTCACCTGTCTAAGGAATGTTGTGAGTTTTGGCCGCTTAATGCCCAAAATTTCATTGTGTTCTGTGTGTCAAAGGGTTCGCATCGTATCCTGGGACTCTGTTTCCCTTTTCTTTCGAGCTAGGCGAGTCTGTATATATGTGCGCGCATCTGTGTGTCGACTCAAAGCTCTTGTCAATGCAAATTAGATATTAGCGACTGGAAAGTGCAATTTTTACATTGCCACCCTAGCTCCTCTAATCCACAACCTGTGGAAACTTCATAAGCAGCAAGGGCACGTCAGCCCAAGGCCAAGCAAAGCATATCTGTCTGGCACGTCTGCCCAAGCATCAAAGAGAGGGCACACAAGCCCAAATCCGTCAACTGGGGCATGTTAGCCTGTTCAATGTCTCTCTATCTGGGTGCGCATCTCGTAAGTAATGCATAAGATAATAATGAGGCTCAGTGGTAGTCCTTAGGCGCCGTTGTCCTCCTAGGAGCCGCTTCTTAGCTTGCATCTGCATTTTCAATTTCGTATACATCATTGCATATTGTGTACATTAAATGTTGAAAGCAGGAAGATGGCCAGCATGGTTGCCGTCATATGATTTGTTTGCCGAAGGATGCGATGCAATCTCCTGCAGTTTTGTTATCGTTGGTTAGTGGATGCCATGGAAATCTCCCTAACTCTCGATTTGGTTTGCCGAAGGATGCGATGCAATCTCCTGCGGTTTTGTTATCGTTGGTTAGAGGATGCAATGGAAATCTCCCTAACTCTCGATTTGGTCTGCCGAAGGATGCGATGCGATCTCCTGCGGTTTTGTTATCATTGGTCAGCGGATGCGATGGAAATCTCTCCTGTCCAATTCTCGGTTCGTAAACCAAAGGATGTTATCCTGCGGAGCCGTTTCAACGACAGCCGGTCCTGTCAAAGTTCTCCAGCGGTTTGATCAATCAGCACATTGATCTTCCCGTCCGCATTCACGGCATACCGATCTCACTAAAGTTCCCGGCGGTTTGATCAATCAGACATTGATCTTCCCGTCCGCATTCACGATACCGGTCCTGTCAAAGTTCCCCGGCGGTTTGATCAATCAGCACATTGATCTTCCCGTCCGCCTTCATGGCAGCCAGTCCTGTCAAATCCATCGATGGCGATCATTGTATCGTCCGCATTCAGCCACAACAACGATCAGATTATCGTCCAATGGTCTGTTCATCCGCAATTGTTTGTTCCCCAAGAGAGTCCGTCTTGGCCTGTCCCGAACGACAATCACCCTCAGTCTAGCCGCAAGTGCATCTTCCAGTAGGCTTATTGCTCTGTCTCGGATGGTCTTTGATAAGGAGATTGGCTCTGATTCCCAACAGATGGAATTCAACCTGCCTGACACGAGCTACCCGTGTTTGTTGGAATACTTTGTGCCGAGGATAGCTTGATCCCCAACAACGACAGCCTGTTCTGTCCAAATTTGATCAACCAGCGGCGATACCCTCGTCCGCTTCTACTTCCATCCCTAGCGACGGTCCGCCCGTCCATTCAACCAATCAGGTTCTGTAAGTATGCTTGTCTACTTTGCTAGTATGCTTTGCTCTGGATTGCCTTGAGGGGTGTCTAGAATTCTTTGACGTTACTTGTACCAAGTCAATGGTGCTCCAAGTGCCGTCAAAGATGGGCTACTGTAGACAACCCAATCTGGGCTTCCAGATTAATTTACTTATGGTATTTGATTCTCCGATGATGAAACGGATCAAGAACACCTCGGGAATGTCGAGTGTTTGAGCTTTGAGTGTTTGAAGAATCCTTGAACCTAACCTAGCCAAAAATCACATCAAAAAGCCAAAAACCAATTGTCGCGCGAGGGTTTAGAACCATCGCGCGAGGGTCAAGCTGCCAGGTGTGGTCAACAGTCAAACTGTTGACCGTTGACCATCGCGTGCCAGGGAGAACCCTCGCGCAACAATTCCAAACCATCGCGCGACGATTCTCTCCTGTCCTTTTCACCTTTTTCAGCTGGGCAGCTTAATCACCAAGTAATCTTCAGCCAGACCTCGTGGACTGGCTGGGCTTCTCTCCTTGCAAGCTTTCCATAAAAGGCAATTTGGCCACCAAGCCAAATTGGTTGGTTCTTTCTCCTCCATACACCATTTCCACCACTCCTCCTATATATACCCCCCATGGTGCTTCCATTTAAAGGGTTCCAAAAAAAAGGGTTAACAATCTTGGG
Organism: Rhododendron molle; assembly: GCA_025413875.1. Classification (NCBI taxonomy): domain Eukaryota; kingdom Viridiplantae; phylum Streptophyta; class Magnoliopsida; order Ericales; family Ericaceae; genus Rhododendron; species Rhododendron molle. The sequence continues at coordinate 15,129,110 of CM046397.1, forward strand.
TTCAAGAGAAAAAAAGAAGAAAGTACCAAGGTTCAAGTTCAAAAGGCTACACAACCTTTAATACACTTGGTATTTCACCACTCTAGCCACCTTCATACACTTATTTTCCAAGCTCTATCACCTTGTTCAACCTCAATTTAACTCAAAGCTCAAACACATTTCAAACCCCAGAACCAAAGGTATAGCTTACCTTTGTTCTCGCTCTCTGCTCGATCTCTGAGGGGCAGGCCAAGGCCGTAATCAATACCACCCGGCCCTAAAACCAAAGAAAGTTACAAGAAGCAAGGAGCAAGAACCTCGCGCGACGGTTTCTAACACTCGCGCGACACTTTGTGTCACTGTGATGATGAACTTCGTGGGGAAGGGTATCCTGCTCTTTGTGTTTCATAAATAGTTCTTACTGGTTTTGGAGCATGTTTTAGATTTTAGATCACTCTATTGATGCATGTTAAAACTTGTTTTTGCTTTTCTTAGCTTAAATTACAAATTCAAAATGTCAAAATGCATTTTTGTTCTGTTGGAACATCCTTGATTCTGGACCTGCCCCAGAACCCTGGATGAGCAAAACCAAACACTGGAAGGTTGACCCGAACCCTCGCGCAAGAGTTCTAAACCCTCGCGCGATGCTTCTAAACCCTCGCGCGGTTTGAAACCATCGCGCGACGATTTGTCCCCGATCGATCAAGAGCTAGCCATGCATGGTTAACTAGGTTTTAGGCTTCGCTTTGTCCTCACCGTTTAAGGGGTGTTTTAGTAATTTCGTGGCTCTATAGCCTTTAGAATTGTTTTAAACTGTATATTATAATTGCTATAAACCGCTTGGTTTGTCCTGGTGTGCACTGTCCTTCCAGAGCCTGTAGGTTTGAGAATAGGAGCTGTGGGTTGTGGGCTCAGCCTATAAAATCCCACAGCAGTCTGTTCTCATCCTATACTAACTGCTCATCCATGCTATCTATCACATCTTGCAAATTGTTACAGCTTTAATCCCCATTAAACTGTTCCCCCGCCCTAATTGGCTAAAAATTGGTTAAAAAGAAAAAGAATCACAGTGTTTTCAAAATGCCTAAGTAGAGACCGATCTTCGGATTGGGCGAGAGGGGTGCCTTAAAACCCTTTCCCTCTCGTAACCTGGCTCCCGAACCCAGATATGGTTATGACGGACTGGTTTCCTTCACTTTTTCAATTCAAACAGCAGGTGCTTCGAAATAAGGTTCCTTGGGTGTCGGACCTTCAAACCCGAGTGGCGACTCTGTGTTTTCGCGAGCGCCTGCTTCTCCGCTCGCGCTCCCTCGATTACGGGCCCTTGCTTCGGGAAACAAAATTCCCGAAGGCTTGCATCTTGGAATCCAGAAATTCCAGGGCATGCTGCCCACAATCTACTCCACTGTCAGACTGTTACAAATGCTCAAAACATCATCTGGCTCATTGTGTTCATGGTACATCTTTTAAAAGACTCATCAAAGACCATGTGATGATCAAATCATTTCAAAAACGTCATTGTTTTCTCAAAACATTGCCCCAAAATAGCTTTTAACGCATTTGATCATTTGGGATGATCTAAAAAACCCCCTTTTTAAGAGCCAAGACATGGCTTGTAGTTATGGTCTCATTTTGAAAGAGACAAAAATAGTAAATAGCAGATACAGACAGCCACAACAGAGAATAACTCAGATCTAGACAGCCTGCCTACAATAATATCAACATATAACTTGCTGTGTGCGGAAGATCAGGGTGCCGCGCTCCTGGTCAGCCAACTGCGCGGTACCTCGACCTCAGCACAGTGATGGCTTTATTTTATGAAAATGAGTTTTAGGTCAAAATCTAACCAAAAGGGATTAGATCTGACGACAGAAAAACCCCCTTAGGACCAGAACTGAGTCTAGCCCAAGGAAACTTGTTTTTACCTTTGGTGTTGAGCTTGATCAAGGATGGTTGATGCAAAATGAGGATGGATAGTGACGGATGTAGATGGGGAGGTTGAATGGGACAAAGGAAGTATGGGTGTGAGAGAAGGTTTGGTATTTTGGGGAGGGGTGTGACTTTGAAGTTGGTATTTTGGGGAGAGGTGTGACTTTGAAGTTAATGAGAGATCAACTTCAGTGATGAGAAGGGAGTGAGTGAAAGTGCTCAAAGAATGTCTTTTGGGAATGACATTCTTTAAGACTTGGAAATGGAAATGGGAAAATGGATATAAAAGCTAGAGAGAGAAACCTTATGGAGTAAGAATGTCCAAAAGCCAAGAGAAGAGCCCCTTTCCCTTGAGTGGAGGGGTTAATTTATAGGCAAAAGGCCAAGGATTTTGAATTTCAAATAGGGGAGGTATTTTCTGGGCGGGCCAGAAGTGCACTTTCAGCTGAGCCATTCATCAGCTGTGGCTCAAACTGGCATGGCCGACAGCTTTCTGAGCCAGTCAGAACTTTTCTCAAGGTGCCGTGCGGTACAAGTTGGTCGCGCACGGCTCATTGAATTTCAACGTGCCGCGCGCTACAAACCATTACGTGTGGTACCTCAAGTTTAGTCCAGGGGTTTTTGGGCTTTATCTGGGCTTTTTGGTTTGTTTGGTTTTCATGGGCTTAGAGGAATCCTTTTTCAAGCTCACAAAGGTACCGTTTCCTTTATTTCATCATCGGGGCAAACAAAGACTTTCCGAGGTCCGGATTGGGGTGTCTACAATAGTCCCTCTTTAACGTAACTCGGATAGCATTGGTTGGTACGAGTGACGCTTAAAGAATAGGCATCCCAATCCGCTGCTCTAGAGCCTTTGAACAGAAACAAAAATGCACTGAAAATGTGAGTAAATAATAATGGTGGTCGCGCTCGGGGAGCTGCCTACGTACCCCATTGTAGGGATCAGACCAGCGTAGTTCGATTGGGACAGTGAATCGAAAATGCAAGAAAACAAGTCCCGGGGGACAAAGATCGTGCAGAGAAAAACACCAGAGTGCTGGCGGTGCCATGTGTCGTGCAAATATCACGAAGAAGTCGAGACGGGCCTTCAGGAGGCCGAAAAACTCAAGACGGGCCTTCGGGAGGCCGAGAAATTCGAGACGGGCTTTCAGGAGGCCGAAAAACTCAAGACGGGCCTTCGGGAGGCCGAAAAATTCGAGACGGGCCTTCGGGAGGCCGAAATATCCGAGACGGGCCTTCGGGAGGCCGAAAAAATTCGAGACGGACCTTCGGGAGGCCGAAAAATTCGAGACGGGCCTTCGGGAGGCCGAAAAATTCGAGACGGGCCTTCGGGAGGCGAATCGACGATGGTGGATTACGTTGAGTCCCGGAGGATAGATTTTGTGAATTACAGCAGATTTTCGGGAAATGCAAAATCCCACGAGTCCCGGGGGATAAGAATCAAATGGTGCCACAATCAATGCACAACATTCTAAGAGATTATTGCTGCAAAATGGCTAGAATATTGGATTTACAATAAGATTTTGGTGGCTGAGTGGATCAATTTCTGAGAAAAAGCATTTAATCGCCTGGAGTCAACATGTCGCGTGGGCCATAGGGGTGGCGCATGGCACCTCTTTTTCCCAGGCACCTCTTCAATTTCCAAGAACAGTTGACAGGTTTAAGGGTGCCATTAATTCAAGTGTGCCTCTTCGACGGCTGGAACTGCTTTATAAGCATGGTGGTGCCTCATTCCATGCACCACCAACAAAAATCTCTCAAGTCTCTTCACATCCTCCACACTTCTCAAATCAGTTTACTTTCGAGATTTCGTCATGGATAACAACAACTTGGCAGTTCACGTAGAATCTTTGGAGGCCGAGATGGCCCTCTACCGTGGGGAAATCGAAGAATTGAACACAGATTGAGCAAGTTATCTCGACGATCCGCTCTCTCCGCCATGCGGTGTCTAACTTGCAAGACTTCTGCTTCGATCAACTGGACGACAAGGATGACCCGGAGTCCGTACTAGGGCGTGACTCGAAGGAGACTGTAGAAGACTCTGAGGGGAACCCGAATGGCTCGGACGACCACTCGAACGGGGCGAATGATGCCTCGGATGGGGGCAGCGACTAAGGCTGGGAGGAGGGAAGGAGAAGAAGAAGAAAAAGTAGAAGAAGCAGAAGGAGGGCAGTAGGCCCGTTTTTTGTTTTTTTCTTTTTTCTTCTTTTTTTTAAGTTTGTTTCTCTTTTTTTTTTTTTGAAAAGTGTGATGAAAAGATCCTCGGGGGAAACCCCGGGTTTGAATCAATGAAAAGTCGCTCCTTTTTCTACTTGTTTGCATCCAACTTCTGATTTTAAACGAATCGAATATGATCTCCCTAAATGCCACGAACTGCTTTCAGAAACCAGGACTGTTGAAACAAATCAATGTGCCGTGCGTAGCTAATGGGAGACGCACGGTACCTCAAACCAAAGATACTGCATGCTCGTTCAACGTGCCGCGCGCCTGCTCTAAGGTGCCATGCGATGCTATGAGCTATGAACCCAGTCCAAAGTTGATTTCCAAATGAACCGGTTCAGGGGAATAAATATATATACGCGAGGTGTATACAGTACACCTCGCACCGTTCGAATTTCCTTCTCTCTCCTGTCTTTCTCGGTCATCTCTCTTCCTCTCTCTCGCGGTCACCTCTCTCTCGCACTTTCGTTACTCTCTTTCTCTCGACTGCGCTCTCTCTCTCTCTCTCCGTTTGCTCTCTCTCACTCTCGTTACTCTCTCCCTCTCGACTGCTCTCTCCCATATTACGATCATGGAGCAGAGCGATGTACCCGGGGGTGATCAATCACCTTGGGTCGATGTTACACCGCCCCCGACTACTCTGGGGGGTGACTCGACAGTTGGGGACGTGCCAGAGGTCGCGGGGGTCTCGGTTCAGCCGGCATTGGCCGAGGAGGCTGCGGCCTCGGTCGCCATGGTGGACGGCAGTGATGGTGGCGATGGTGGTAGTGTGGTATTGGCTGGGTACGGCCAAGGGACGGAGACTCCGGGTGCAATGGAGTCGAGGGGTGATGCCGGGGCCTTGGGCCAATCGGAGGCAGTGGTGGGTTTGGAGAAGAGGACCACGGAGAGTCCCGGTAGTGGTGATTTGGACTGGGCAGCAGAGGAGACAGAGGCCTCTCTTGTGAGAGAGCCCCGGGCTGACTTGGGGAAGGCCCCCATCGTCAAGGATGAGCCGGTGGTGGAACCGGTGGAGGAGCCGGTGGAGAGGGATACACCGCCCAAGTTTGTGGGTTGTGGCGCGGGTGCAGGGTCGTCACACCATATAAGCATGGGTTACTACTTAGAGGCGGCGTCCATGCAGGACTTGCTTGAGACCGTGTGGAGGTTCCCTGGGTTGGCGGAGGCTTTGCTTGCGTCCTGTGAGGCGGAGCAGCGGGCTAAACTCGGGACTGGGGGTGCTAGGGAGCCACAGGTCGAGGAGGAGTGCATTGACGAGGAGGCTAGAGAGGAGATAGCCCCTCGTAGGAGTGTGGTTGACGAGGCGACGATAGCCTTACAAAGGAGGACGACTTATGACGGGGCGACCTACGTGCCCTTTCAGCACATAGTGGTGCCTTCGCTTCTAGACCCTTACACACCAGAGCGGCCTACGTACGACGAGGCTTTGGTTCTGAGGGATCCACAGTAGCACCTTTCCTTGCGCTGAGACGAGGTATACTTTAAATATTTGCATCGCAAATTCCAATGCACTGCATTTCCATTTCCTTGCTCTAAGTATTACATTTGTGATGCACGTTATGCCTGTGTATTAAATATTGCTGATTTGCTGCAACAGGCGATCTCGCTCTCATGCTACGGTGGTTCGGCGGATGTGCCGACGTTCTGGGAGAGGCTGCCCGGGGCGGCGCATGAGATAGTGAGGCAGGCGGGTTTCGGAGAGTTCGTCAGGGTGTTGACAAGGGGAGTGTGCAATGATCGCCCGGTGGTGAAGGCCCTTGCCGAGAGGTGGTGGGATACGACGAATACACTCCACTTCTCTTTTGGTGAGCTTACTGTGACGCCGTTGGACTTCGCGGCGATCACCAGTCTCAGGGTCGGAGGCCCTATCCCCTTTGACACAGCTACAGGGAGACATGCGGAGTTCCAACGGGAGATGCTGGGGTACGAGCTGAGGGCGGAGACCGACGACGCCAAGTACGCCCAGCTTTTGGAGTTTTGGATAGAGGATGCTCCGGCGGACAAGGTACAGAAGGAGCAGATGGCGAGGTGCTTCCTGCTATACATGCTCGGTGCATTCCTGTTTCCTAACAGGCGCAACCGAGTACACCTTTCACTTCTTCCGGCTTTGAGAGACGTCGGGGAGATCGCTCACTTCGACTGGGGAGGTGCAGCACTGGGGACGTGTTATGCCTTCAGAGGTCTCTTTCCCGCCGGGCAGGAGTGAGCCTCGGCGGTTACTGGAGGGTCTGGGAGGTATATCTTACTTCCTCTCCTTTGAATAGTTAGGTTTCCATTTGTACTTATTCGATGTATATCCTATGCTAACTCTCAATGTCTCGATTTGTAGCTCTGGTCGTACGAGGTGATAGGGATGTATACTCCCGAGACTATGTGTCCTGACGACACAATACTCCCTCTGGCCTTGCGCTGGTCGAAAGAGTATGAGGGAGTGAAGAGGGAAAGAGGCAATCTGAATGCCTTCCGCCTCTATCTAGACGAGCTGCGTCCCGACCAGGTACTAATGCACTTCCATATTTGTTCCATAGCTATCCTGTCCTTTTCCAATCGACTAGCATAATGATATTGCTCATTCTTGACGGCAGGTCCGTTGACGGGTCTGGGACCGCTTCGAGATCCCTTACATCGCACAGAGTAGAGAGGTTGCCAGGGGGAGGGTGCTTCTTGAGTCCCCTTACGGCTGGCAGTGGTACTTGGGTGACCGAGTGTGATGTCAGTCGCTGAGGCAGGACACTTTTCAAGTCCTTGGACCGCTTCCTGCTCTGGTGCAGAGGACGGGCCAGTATACGCGGAGAGGGGTCGAGCGGTTCACACGGCTAGACCTTGAGTTGGAGCCATTCTTCCAGCCAGGCGCTGGTCTTGCTGTTGACTACGCAGAGTATCGTGCTTGGTACTTGATGTCAAGTCTCGGGATACGAGCCGTTTGGATAGCGGCGCAGGCAGCGCGAGGCGGTGTTGGAGGAAGAAGAGGAAGAAAGCTAGGTAGAGGCGACGGAGGCAGAGGAGATGGGGGCCGCAGTGACGGAGGTCGCGGCGATGGTGCGGGCCCAAGTGGGACTAGCTTCCCTGCCCTCTCTTGGACAGTGGACGTGACAACCGCTCAGGGAGCCCCTGGCCTGGTGGTGGTGCCACGCCCTTCAGCTGAGGCTCTAGAGTTTCTTGCTCAGGTATAACGTGCTTTCATTCTTTCATGAATTTGCCCTTTCGCATGTTCTGATCAACTTCTTCATTGCAGGCTCCTCCAAAGTATGTGAAGGAGATGGCGGAGGCCATGATGGGCCTGGAGCAGCTCGTACGGCGGTACACCATGGGCCACCCTCCAGAGGTGTTGCTTCGTGCTGGCGGGACGATGGTAATCTCTCGAACCTTAGCTATTTACTTTACTTCTACTACTTATACCATGATCATAATACAATTATTAAATGAATGTTATATCATTGCAGGCTAAAGGAGGGGCTTTGCGGGGGTTACGACAAAAGTCTGTCCGTTTTCCAGTGCCACAAGTCTCCTCTGCTGGCTCTCGGGAAGAGCCACCATCGAAGAGGACACGACACTCAGCGGGGACTGAGGATGAGCCTATTTACGTCTCTGAGGATGAGACTGACGAGCCTACAGACGTTGACCAGGAGGCCACCTCAGGGAGCACTGTGCCTAGGGCGATTGGCACTTAAGAGGTGAGCAGCTCGCAGGCAGCCGAGGAGGACGAGGAGGCGAGTGAGGACGGACATGACGACGAGAGCTGAGTTCACCCTCTTTTTTTTGTGCCTTTTATGGAGCCTGTGTGCTTCCTTTTTTGTAGGGCACCTGTTTGCCCTTGGTAGATAGGATTTCGATCATTGGGCCACCATGCTTCTTTTCTACCTCGACTCATGGATGCTTTTTGGGTTTATATACAGAGATTTGTTCTTTCGATGTTTATGCCATACAATCTTCTTTTCGTCGGTTATAAAGAAAATTGAATAACTAAAACACTAACCGGAGGATACGACTAGCCGTTTGATTGAAGGAAATGAGTGACAACCAAAACATATTGACAATGGAATAGAAATCAAGGAAAGTAATTAGATAAATCTTTGTAAGATTGACTCTGCGTACAAGAATTTACACAGACACCTTCGTAACCAACTTCGGACACAGCTATGAGACAATACTGGCCTCCAAACCCTGATATGAGACTCAAAAACTCAACTTTGCTTTTGAAATATACTTGAAAAGTAAGAAGATGTTGACTTTAACACGTGACATTCTCGAGTCTTGGCTTCAAACACGAATCGGAACTTAGACTAAGTCACTTTTGACTATTATGACAGGTGTGACTTAACGGCTTGGAATGACTCGAAACGAACTTTGACACCTCGACATAGCTTAAGAAACGGATTTTTATCAACTTTTCGTGTTACGATCACGAATCTCGAGAGTCGGTTCGGAACAAAACATCCCTGAAGTCTCAAATACCCGTTAGAGTGTGTTTTGGTGGTTGGTGGTGCTTCGTAATGCCTCAATTCCATTTTGGCTTTCTGCTGTAAAAAATTGCAGGAATGCAGGCTCAACATGCCGCGCGGATCCTTCAAGGTGCCGCGCGGGTCTTGATCCAGTATACGGGACGTCAATCATTGTGCCGCGGGTTTTCTCTGGTTTCAACATGCCGCGCGATATGTCAAGGTGCCGCGCGTGGTCCTTTTCCTAACAGATTCCAGTTTTGTTGTTTCCCAAGGCAGATTGCACGGTGACTGAGGTTTGACCCATGCAATGGCATTTTTGAACCAGTGCATGTCCGTTTTGAACTTTTTAGGGTATGACCAAGCCTTTTCCCATGTAGGACTCATGAAAAATATGCACTTTTGGAAGCCCAAGGCTTTTTGAAAGTTGCAGTTGTCCTCTCCACCCTTCCTATAAATCCAAGCTCCCTCATACCACATTCTCCTCACCTCATTCAACTCCTATCCTCTTCCTTACTCCTTGCAATGGCTCTTTCTCTCACCGGTTCGCTCCGTCCGTGGTTGGCTTCCATGGAAGGCGTTGATTGGCTCAACTTTCAAGCCCACGGTCTCTATTCCATGCGATATCTCTGCAACATCCGTCTCCGCCCCAAGCTTTTGAGGGCAGCCACGAGCTTCTGGGATCCGAAAGTCCACGTGTTCCGTTTTGGCGATCAGGAGCTTTGTCCTACTGTCGAGGAGTTTCGTGTGTACCTCGGGGGTTTCGGCTCAGGGGAGGTCATCATTCCTCCTGTGCGTGAGAGCGCTTACAGAGTTTTGGCCGCGACCCTTGGATTGGGTGATGATGCTGCTCGCTACTTGGTTAGGAATGGCCATCTCAATGTTATGCGCCTTATCGAGCTGTTTTCTCCTCCCAGCGAGCTTGCGGATATGACTTATCAGACTCGACGCATGACTGCTCTATGCATGTGTTTGCTTGCAGCCTACCTCTTGGTCCTTTCTGCTGGTCACGCTAGCTCGACATTGGTTAGCGTCGCCGTTCAGGTTGAGGCCCGAAAGGACGTGATCCCGATGGTTTTGGCCGAGACGCTAATAGGTTTGGACAAGGTTCGTTTTAGGGAGACTAGGGCTTTTGGAGGTAGTCCTCTCCTCTTACAAGTTGGCTTCTCACTCAGCTCTCCTTTTTCGAGTTTCTCCCACGTTCTCATTTTACCTCAACACTCGGCTCAGTTTTCTACGATTTCTTACTTGTTTTCTCTCTTCTCACAGATTTGACTTTGTGATAAGGTGAACGTGTTGACCATTCCTCCCGGCAATTGGTCATATGAGGCGTGGTTACTTTCTCAGCGATGTTTCGAGTTTGCTGATAGAAGCAGGGCCGAGTGGGTTGACTTCTTTAGGCGCCAGCGAGCTGAGACTATTTCTTGGAGGTGTCGATGGCTGGACCTCCCACCTATGACAGTGCACTATATGGGCCGGGCCCTCAGTGGGTCGTTCTTGCTGGTCTGGGAGCCTTCACCTTCTACATCCCTTATCGTATCCAGCGTCAGCTAAGTTTGAGGCAGGAGGCCCCTGCAGAGGTTCTCGTGGATGTGGTTCTGCCTCTCTTTAGCCATTCAGTTCTTTGCCATTATCAGCGCTTCTGGAGGACGAGCGAGGTGACCGATGTGCATCCCTACCCTTCTGTGGCGGTACGCGGGAGTTATCAAAAGTGGCTCAATAGGGACATTGCTGCAAGAGCCGGGGCTCAAGGAAACTGACTCAATCCTACCACTCTGACCATTGAATAAATTTTGGACCCACTTTCATTATGTTTTATTTTCGGAAGCCTTGCTCAACCTTGTGTTGTAGAAGTAATTGTATTAATAAAAACGAGTTTTTAAGGGTTTCCCCCTTCTTGACTTTGTTCTTCGAACCTTCTCAATTTGGATTTTTATTTTGAAAGATTGTGACCGGGCCTCGGTGTGAGACTGCCTACGTATCCTCCTGGCGAAGGAATCAGGTCATAACGTAGTTCAGGGTAAGGTTCGCTCTTGTTTTGACATTTTCCTTTTGCGCTCTAACTTTTGCCTAGAAGCACCCTTTCGGGTTTTCGGTCTAGCGAGCTCATTTATTGTATGCCTTAACTTTTGCCTTGGATGCCCTGACGGGTTTTCATCCTAGCAGGCTTTTGCTCTAATTTTTGCTCTCGACCGCCCTTATGATTTTTAGCCCAGCGAGCTTCTCTCAGGGGTAGTAGCGCTTGAGTTGATCCAAGTTGACCAAAGTTGAGAACTCATTTCATCCAAATCGATGAGCTGCGTGGCTCCTCCGGATAGCATAGTCTTTATGATGTATGGTCCAGACCACTTTGGTCGGAACTTTCCTCGCGGATCATAGGCTGGTGCCCGGATCTCCTTCAAAACCATGTCACCTTCTGCCAAATCCCTGTGTTTCACTTTCTTATTAAATACACGTGCAATTCTTCGTTGATACCCTTGAATGTGGTAAAGAGCCCTTAACCAGCGTTCATCAAATAGCATAAGTTCTTCGAATCGATTACTCAACCATTCCGCCTCTTGGACTTCACACTCAACCATAGTCCAAAGAGACGGGACTTCCAACTCGATGGGGAGCACTGCTTCCATTCCATAAACCAAGGAGTAGGGGGTTGCCCTGGTTGGTGTTCGCACAGACGTACGATACCCCCACAAAACTAGGGGCAGTTGTTCATGCCAGTCCCTCGCAGATTGGATAGTTTTCTCTAGAATGGCTTTGATCGTCTTGTTAGCTGATTCCACAGCCCCATTGGTTTGCGGCCGGTAAGTTGTTGACTTGTGCACTTGGATTTGAAACTCATCCAATACTTCCAGAGCTCGCCCTTTAAAGTGAACCCCATTATCAGACACAAAAGCTTGAGGGACCCCGTACCGATAAATGACATTTTTTTTAATAAAGTGCGCGACTTGAACTGCAGTCAAAGTGGTGTAAGAAGCGGCTTCTACCCATTTCATAAAGTAATCAATGGCTACTAAAATGAACTTGTGACCGTTAGAAGCTGCCGGCACTATCCTTCCGATGACATCAATACCCCATGTCGAGAAAGGCCATGGCGAGGTCATTTGTTATAGCTCGTGTGGCGGAACATGCGTGAGGTTGGCATGAATTTGACATTTTCGGCATCTTCGCACACATTTCGTTTCCATGGTGGACCAGAAGTATCCTTGCCTGAGGATTTTCTTGGCGAGCATTATTCCATTCATGTGGGGGCCACACACACCCTCGTGGACTTCTTCCATTACTCTTTTCGCATCTTCTCCATGGATGCACAATTTGTGTGTGCCACAGTGCGATCTTCGGTATAGATTTCCTCCATAGATAATGTACTGAGCCGCCATCCTTTGAAGAGCGATTCGGTCCTTCTTGCTTGCTCCCATGTGGTATTCTCCTCTTTCCACATATCTCCAAATGTCGTAGTACCATGGGTGACCGTCGTCGGGCTCATCGACCACCATGACATGTTGGTACACCGGTGCATCTCTTTGTTCTATCACAATTGGCCTTAACTTTACACCAACAGGGATTTCGATCATAGATGCCAGTGTTGCCTAAGCGCCTGTAAATTGATTTTTGAGTCTAGGGACATGAGTGAATGTCACTTTGTTGAAGTGGGGAATAAGGTCTTCGAGATCCTGATGATATGCCTTTAGTTTTTCTTCCTTGATTTTCCAATCACCGTTTGCCTGGGATACTACCAAGTTTGAGTCTCCCACAACTTCCAGTCTTTCTATGCCAATCTCGATGGCTGCCTCCATGCCTACGATGCAAGCTTCGTATTCTGCTTGATTATTGGTGACCTCGAAATTAAGCTTGAACGCCAACGGGATGTGCGATCCATCGGGCGAAATAAGCAATACACCGATTCCGAACCCTCTCTGGTTTGTCGCTCCATTGAAGTACAATTGCCAAACATCCTCGGCCACTGTCATTATGTCTTCATCAGGGAAATTGAACTCGACATCTTCCCCTCCCTCGACTGGGCAATCGGCTAGGAATTCTGCCACTGCTTTCCCTTTTACTGACTTTTGGGTAACATATTTTATCTCAAATTCGGCCAGCATCAGCAACCACTGCGCCATCCTGCCTGTGAGAGCCGGTTTCTCAAATAAATATTTTAGGGGGTCCATTCGAGATATCAGCTTCACCGGGTAGGCTAGCATATAATGTCTCAACTTCTTGGAGCCCCATACGAGTGCCCAACATGTCTTTTCTAAAGGAGTGTAACGTTCCTTAGGTCTAACCATCTTTTTACTGAGGTAGTAGACAGCCTTTTCAACCCCATCGTCTCCTTCCTGCGCTAACATGCACCCCATCGAAGACGGAGTGACTGACAGGTATAGGATCAAAGGTTTTCCCATTACGGGTGGTGTCAATACTGGCGGCTTGTGCAGGTAGGCCTTAATGGCTTTGAAAGCTTTCTGGCACCTATCATCCCAAGCGAACGGTACTCCTTTCTTGAGTAAGCAGAACAGGGGTTCGCAAGTTGAAGTCAGCTTCGCTATGAACCTACTAAGGAACTGCACTTTGCCAAGAAAATTCCTCACATCCTTTTCAGACCGTGGCGGCTCCATTTCTAGGACAGCTTTGATCTTTGACGGGTCGACTTCGATGCCGCAGGTAGTGATCATGAATCCAAGCATTTTCCCTGCAGTGACTCCGAATGTACACTTGGCTGGATTGAGGCGCATCTTGTACCTTCTAATCCTCTCGAAGAATTTCCTAAGTGCTAGCAAATGCCCCTCTCGTTCTTTGGCCTTAACGATCATATCATCAACATAGACTTCCACCTCTTTGTGAATCATGTCATGCAGCAATGTCGTGGCTGCCCGCTGATAAGTAGATCCTGCGTTCTTCAGTCCAAAGGTCATGACTCGGTAACAATACGTTCCCCATTCAGTGACGAACGTAGTCTTTTCCCAATCTTTCGGAGCCATGAGAATTTGGTTGTACCCTGAGAAACCATCCATGAAAGAGAGCAGGGCATGGCCGGCAGTATTATCGACTAGCACATCGATGTGTGGTAACGGGAAGTCATCTTTAAGGCTAGCTTTGTTAAGATCCCTGAAATCAACACAGACCCTTATTTTGCCATCCTTCTTCGGTACGAGGACGATGTTTGCGACCCACTAAGGGTACTCAGTTACCATTAAGAATCCAGCGTCGATCTATTTGGTGACTTCTTCCTTTATCTTAAGCACCCAATCAGGCCTCATGCATCTTAGTTTCTGTTTTACTGGTTTTGCATTTGGATAAAGGGGAATCCGGTGTTCCATGATTTCAGGATCGATTCCGAGCATATCCGCGTGTGACCATGCAAACACATCTTCGAACTCCTTAAGTAAGTTTACAAGGGCTTCGCGCTCTTCAGCAAATAGCACGGAACCAATCTGGGTCATTCAGGGATTCCCTTCATCTCTCAAATTTATTAAAATGATTTCTTCTTTTACAGGTTAAGCATGGCTTTCATCTTCCCTTTCGATTAGGGATCTGATTTCTTTGGGGATGTCCCCATCGAAATCAATCTCTTCATCATTAGGGTCGACGCAATTTATTTCAAAGTCAGGGAAGTAAGCGGAATCAGATTCATTCATTTCATCATTAACGGAGGCCTCGGGGGCACCATACACACGGGTAGATTCGAACTCGAAATACAGACTCTGATAGTTTGGGCCGAGAGGCACCAACTCGGACTCGACAGACTCAGAAGACTCGGAGGACTCGGCGGACTTAGACTCGGACTCAGAACTGGATCCACGGCAAGTTGCACTTGGTATGAAAGTCCAGTTCTTGTACTCTCCAGCGACATCCATGATGAGCACAGTTGGATTTTCAGGAGTATCTTGTTCCATCATCAGCACTTCTGCTTCCATAGCTGTACCAATTGGTTCGTCCTCCTTGAACAAAGTTGCAAGACTACCCATAGCAAGGACCTCAATCCAGTCGGCTGGTTCCTTTCGTTCTTCCGCCACTTCGAATTCCTCCTCGCTTTCTGGCCAGACATCGTTTGCGAATATCTCAAATCCTGGTAAAAAGGTGTTGGTTTCCTCATCCCAGAATGGCTCGGGCTGGCCTCGATAAATCTGCTTTGCTTCCTCTTTGACAAAGTAGTCTTCCAGCCTATTCCCCTTTTTCACATTGCTGCCACTCAAGGGTGAGTAACCTAGGCCAGTCGTACGCACCAGAGTGCTCTATGCTTCAAACTTTGCAGGCCCCTGAAGATTATTTCTCAGTCTCAATCCTGGCATGTAAGACATCTTCTTCATTATCTTGATAGCAACATTGCTGACAACAAAGTCGTCATCAATTCTAATTGAATAGACGGATCTGCAGGTATCCAGAAAGAAGCCTCCCAAGGCGATATCTTCTTCCCCATGTTGAATCTCTAGAAGCGGGGCATTGTCTTCAACAAGGGCGTGAATTCCAGAGTCCCTGTGGATGGTAAGCATTCCCGTTTCAAGTCCTAATCGGATTTTCTGATAGAGTGTAGAGGGCACAGCGATAATGTCCGGTCGGTGCAGTCAGGGCCTTCCCAATAGCAAGTTAAAAGAGGCAGGAATGTTTACCACATGAAATTCCACCTCTGTTTGGTACGGCCCGAAAGTCATAGGAAGCATAAGGGTCCCAACTACATCCCTCCGGGTGTTATCATACGCTCGGACCTTGACTTCTGATGGAGAGAAGTCGTTATTTTTGTACCCCAAGCAGTAGGCAACGCGGAGTGGGCATACATTAATTGTTGAACAATTGTCAACCAGGATCACTATGACCCATTTGCCATGGCATTTTAGGGTGATGTGCACCGGCCGATTGTGATCACTGTAGGGAGGTAATCCCGAACGGGTACAAAGAGTGGCCCGAACACGTGGTACGTGGGGCCCAGAATAACAATAGTCAAAGCAGCCGCCGAGAAATACGGTGAACGGCGATAAGGACCAGAGACATTAGAAGTCCCAAGTCCAAGATACCCGAGCAGGAGTATGGTCCAAAGAGCAAGAGAAGCTGTTGGACCCATCGCATGGAAGAGGGTCCAGTGATACGAGAAATCATTGGTCCAGAGGGCCTGTTCGGCAACGAGAAGGCCGAACAAGAGCAGCAATCTGGAGGAGGTGCCAGGAGGTCTCCAGAAGGGTCCCGAAATGGAAATACCCAGTGGGGAAACAAGATCTGGAGGAGATACCCAACGAGAATGGGGTGAACGGCCAGCTTTGGAAAGAGTTCCTAAAAGGTTTAAGAGGAAATATGCAGTTAAGGGAATGAGAATCCTTGATATTCTGGGTTCCCTTTACGAGAAAGGAAACTTAGGGCAGCAAGATGGCTTGGACGGCAAGTAGACATGAGTCTATAAATATGAGGTAAACCTAAAGGTAAAGGTACGCAATTCCGGGCTATTGGCTTATTACTTATTGAGAATTAAGGTTTTACTAGTACGAGATACTAACTTTGGCATCGGAGGGCCTTTGCCACGAGACGGCAAAGGTGCGCTCACCTTCTGTTTGTTTTATAGGATCAATACCGGCGGTGTGCTAGGGTACCGGTGTAAAGAGAAAAGTAGCCGCATACGCTTGGTGTCGTTTCAAGGCCTGCTTCGCTTTCCCCGCACTCTACAATTGGCGCCGCCTGTGGAAACGAAAGAGATCCTTTGAAAAAGTGACCATGGCGGAAGAAGATCCAAAGACTCCACTTGATGCAAACAATCAGCCTGGGTGGGGAGGTGACAAATCCCCACCGATCCTCCGAGGAAGCCCAACGGTGGGCGTGCGGGAGGACCACGAGCAAGGATCGCCCCCTGACTTCAGAAACAAGGACGGACGGACGGACGGCCACAGATCCACGAGAAGGAGTAAGTCTCGCCGTGGGAGGGAGTCAGGAAAGCGTGCACAGCAGGGAAGACATCCTGGACAAAAGAGATAGGAAATAGAGGAATACGCTTGTCTGGTTAAAAGACGAGAATATGAGATTCAATAGCAGCGGATACGAGAACATCCTGAGGATTTCTGGGCTTTCACGAAGGAAGTCCGGAACATAGAGGTTGGATATGGCGGAGTACAGGGAGAGCTTCTTCACGAAAAGAAGAAGCAGGAGCTCACCCCAAAGCGACCAAAGGCTTCTTCACGAAAAAGGAGAAGCAGAGTAGGAGCTCCTCCCCGAGGAAGGAGGGAGTAGGAAGCACCATAGGGACAGGTACGAGAGAACTGATTCCGATTGGGAAAAGAATAATGCAAAGGGATCGGAAGAGGGGACCATGTCTGCGAGAAGCAGCACGGAGAGCCTTAGCAACATAGCAACTTCTCCTTTGCAAAGAGATTGCAGGAGGCAAAGTTGCCGAGCAGGTTAAACACGGACGCTTATTCCGTGCATTTAAACGAATGCAGCATCTGGCACACATACAGCATTACCAGCAGGCGATGTTTATGCACGATGGTGATGATGCGATCATGTGCAAGATGTTCCCATCTAGTCTGGGAAAGGTGGCCCTGTCATGGTTCCATAAGTTGGAGCCGAACACCATACGAGGATGGAGACAGTTGGCCGAGGAATTCACTGCTCGGTTCTTGACGAGCAGGAAACCACCCAAAACTTTTGAGAGTCTCTCAGTTATGAAGCAAGGAGAGAGTGAGCCGATCAGGGACTACGCCAAGAAGTATTGGGAGACTTTCAACGAGATTGAAAGTTACAGTGAGGAGTATGCAATAGCAACGTTCAAGACTGGGTTGCCTGTTCTGGGGGAGCTACGAAAGTCCCTAAACATGAGTCCAGTGAGCACGCTGGCAAAGCTGAGGGAACGTATTGAGCAGCATGCCAAGAACGAGGATGACATACTACGGGAAGACGGCAAGTTGAGTGCCGAGCAAGCCAAGGGTCCCGCGAAGAAGGCGGATAAACCCGAGCCCAGGACTTACAAAGAGAGGAAGGAGCACGGACAGACTAAGAAAGAGTCGTACCGGGAGAAGCATGCCCCTGACCCAAAGTCGTTCTTCTCAGTAACGACGGTATGGAAAGAACCGATTTATCGGGTTCTTTATCGAATAAAGAACCGCCTATACTTTCAGTGGCCTCCACGGCTGGAGGGTGATAAAGATGCAAGAAGGGCTACGAGTTAGCATTGCAGTTACCACAAGGACTGGGGTCACATGACGGAGGACTGCGAGATGTTCAAGCAGCACCTTGATGACCTGGTCTCACGAGGGTATTTGAAGGAATTCATTCAAGAGGAGCACAAGGGTGCCGAGAGGGCAATGGAGCTGGATTACGAGTAAAATCCAAGGGGCGTGATCCATATGATACATGAATTAGCCACACCTTATACGAGAAATGAGGTGAGGTTGCTCCAAAGGCAGGTAAAACACGACCAGCACGTGATGCAGTTGGGAAAGAAACGAGGACGTGAAGCGGAAGGATGCAACGAGGGCATAACCTTCACGGACGAGGACCTGGGAGGAGTCCAGGTGCCGCACAATGACGCTCTTGTGATAACCCTACGAATTGGGGAATATGACATGGAAAGGATCCTAGTGGATTCTGGAAGCTGCACCGAGGTGCTTTATTACGACGCGTTCAAGAAGCTGGGATTGGCACAAGCAGACTTTGCATCAAGAACTCCGTTGGTTGGAGTTCGATCAGGCGATCGGCCATTGGGCAAGGTGACCCTTCCTGTTCGAGCAGGAACAGTGGTGCTGAGAACCGACTTTTTAGTGGTGGACGTGCCATCTTCCTATAACGCGATTATAGGAAGGACTTGGTTGCATAAGATGAGGGCGGTTTCCTCCACCTACCATTAGATGGTAAAATTTTCAGGATCCACTGGAATCGAGAAAATAAGGGGGAACCAAAAGACAGCCCAACAGTGCTTGGTTTCCATAATCAAGAAAGCACCAATGGCGCAGTTGGTGCAAACCGTCGAAGTTACTAATCGGCCGACCATCGAGGATGTCGGAGGGAATCTAGCCGAGAAGGTGGTGGAAGGATTAAAGAAAATCCAGATCAACGAGAACGATCCTGAAAGGTATTTCCTGGTTGGGGAAAACCTGTGCAAAGAAGAGGAGGAAGAGTTGGTGAAATTTCTCAAAGAGCACGTTGATGTGTTTGCTTGGGTGCCCAAGGAGATGCCTGAGGTGGATGCAAACGTGATTTGCCACCACCTGAATGTGGACCCCCAGCACAAACCGGTGATGCAGAAGAAAAGAAGATCTGCCGTACAGCATGTGGACGCTGTTATCAAGGAGGTCGACCGTTTGCTCAAAGCAAAGGCGATCCGAAAGGTATACTACCCCGAGTGGTTGTCTAACACAGTGGTGGTAAAAAAGAAGAGTGGGAAATGGCGGGTATGCGTCGATTTCACGGATCTAAACAAGGCTTGTCCGAAAGACAATTTTCCCCTACCCAGGATAGATCAGTTGGTGGATGCAACAGCTGGGTATGGGCGTATGAGTTTTCTCGACGCTTATCGAGGATATCACCAGATAGCTATGTATGGCCCTGATCAGGAGAAGACGTCCTTTATCACACCACGGGGGTTGTACTGTTACAATGTTATGCCCTTTGGTCTGAGGAATGCTGGAGCAACTTACCAGAGACTAGCAACGATTATGCTAAAGAAGCAGCTCGGCAAGACCATGGAGGTGTACATAGACGATATGGTGGTGAAAAGCAAGGAGAAACGGGACCACACCGCTGATCTGAAAGAAGCTTTTGAGATATTGAGAGAGTATAAGCTGAAGCTCAACGCCTCGAAATGTGCATTTGGGGTAAGTTCTGGGAAGTTCCTGGGTCACTTAGTGACCATTAGAGGGATAGAGGCGAATCCCGATCAAATAACAGCTTTGCAGAAGCTGCAAAGTCTGAGGACCACGAATGAGGTCCAGCGGCTAACAGGGATGGCGGCAGCCCTTAACAGGTTCATAAGTCGTTCAAGTGACAAGTGTAGACCTTTCTTTCAGTTGTTAAAAAAGAGAGAAGATTACGAATGGAGAGCAGAGTGTGAGCAAGCGCCCAAGACCTCATACTTGGCAAGCAGCCCCACTTCTGCTCTACTCGAGCCTGGCAAGGTCCTCGACTCGACTTAGCAAGATCCAACATGTCGTAGCGCGGTCTTCGAGGAACGAGGGATCCAAGCAAATCCTCGTCTATTACGTGAGCAAGACGCTATTGGACGCAGAAACAAGATATCCGCCTCTCGAGAAGTTGGTTGGCACCGAGGACGGCCGCTAGGAAGTTGCCCCACTACTTCCAAAGTCACAAAGTGGTTGTTTACACGGAGTTCCCGTTGAATCATTACCTCGAAAGGCCGATTTCTCGGGGCGAATATCAACTTGGTCGGTGGAATTGAGCCAAGATGATATTGATTATCAGCCGCGCCCGGCAGTCAAAGGGCAAGTTTTGGCGGATTTAGTGGCGAGTTCTCTCCCACAAGAGCTCCACGGCCTCCTACGAAAAAGGAGCAGTTGGTCGAGGTCAGCCGAGAAGCGAGGGGCATCCGTCGAGCGGACCCATTGGAATGGAAGCTTTTTGTAGATGGATCCGCATGCAACACCGGATCTGGAATTGGAGTGGTGCTTTTCCCTCCTGAAGGAGTTATGATCGAATTATCCCTGCGCCTGGGTTTCAGTGCGTCGAATAATGTGGCGGAGTACGAGGCACTCCTGGTCGGGTTACGGAGCGCAAGAATCTTGAAAGTAAAAAGAACTCGAGTATTCTGTGATTCACAACTCGTGGTGAATCAGCTGTCCGGGGAATACGAGGCCCGGAGTGAAAAGATGGCGGGCTACGTGGAGGCAGCCAAGGATTTGCTTGATACCTTTGAGAAGGTACACATCGAGCAGATAAGCTCCGGACAGAACGCCCACGCTGACTCACTGGCTTGGTTGGCAGCGGCTGTGCCAACAGAGTTCAAAAGGAAGGTAGCAGTGGACTATCTTGCGGAGCCGAGCATTGGGAGAAGTGTGGAATTGGTCCGGACGTGAACCAAGGACCAAGTTGGATGGATCCAATAGTGGAGTTCCTACGAGATGGGACACTCCCCATAGATAAAAAAGAAGCTCATAAGATAAAGACAAAATCTGCAAGATTTTGGCTATCACCAGAAGGGAAGTTGTACAGAAAGTCTTTCACTGGACCGTACCTGCTTTGCGTGCACCCCGAGATGGTGTAGAAATTCCTCCATTAAATACATTAGGGAACATGTGGGAGTCACGCAGGTGGGAGATCCATTGCTCACCGTGTAATCACCCAGGGTTACTGGTGGCCGCACATGCAGGAAGATGCAAAGGTGTACGTGAAAATCTGTGAGAAGTGTTAGAAATTCTCACCTATGATTCGAACACCAGCCGAAGATCTGGTGCCCTTGACAAGTCCTTGGCCGTTCGCGCAGTGGGGGATGGACATCGTGGGTCCCCTCCACAAGGCTATTGGGAACAGGAAGTTTCTGTTGGTAGCAACGGACTACTTTACCAAGTGGATTGAAGCAGAACCACTGGCAAAAATCACAGAACCTATGATAGAAAGGTTCGTGTGGAAGAGCATCATTTGGGGTTCCTTATTCCCTGATCACTGATAATGGGTCCCAGTTCCAGAAAAAGTTCAAGGCTTTTTACGCCCAGTATGGAATAAGGAACTACTATTCCACACCGGCCTACCCTCAAAGCAATGGGCAGGCAGAGGCGTCCAACAAACCTATACTTGACGGGATCAAGAAAATGTTGGACAAAGCAAAAGGCAAGTGGCCTGACGAATTGCCATTGGTCCTGTGGGCACACCGAACAACTCCTAGGAGGTCTACGGGAGAGACCCCCTATTCGCTAGCATATGGAACAGAGGCTGTGATTCCATTAGAGGTTGGTTTGCCGACCAACAGAACCACACTGGTGGAGAGTGGGGGCAATGACAGAGCCCTGGAAATTGAGCTGGACCTCACCGAGGAGAGGAGAGAACGAGCTCTGGTACACCTGGCTTCGTACCAGGAGCAATTGATGAAAAGTTACAATAAGCATGTCCACCCACGAGAGTTTGGTGTTGGAGACCTAGTGCTCGGCAATACCAAGGTGGCCAACGAGGGCAAGTTGGGGGCCAATTGGGAGGGCCCATATCGAGTTACAGAGGTTGTGGGCATTGGGGCATATCGATTGGCAGACCTGGACGGAAACCCGGTACCAAGGCCCTAGAATGTTCACAACTTGAGGAAGTTCTACGTGTAAAGAACTTCGATTTCATTTCTATTCTGTTTTAGATGCACATCGTGATTGTGTGGGAGTTACGAATAAAATTCTCTGGTGTTTGCTTTTACTAGTTGCAAGGGGTACGCGTAACGCCCCCTTGAGTCTTTTGAATTATGAATAAAATTTCCAGATTTTGGTAACACAAAAGCTGTCTTTTTTTTTACGAGCTTTCCGTTTATTATGCTTTAAATACGAAGTCAAGCTATGTCCTTAGTCCTCACTTCGTATTGGGGAGCAGAGGTATAGGGTAACTAAACGGAATTTCGAATATTCCAGAATTTTTGTCCAAGTACGAAAACACTTGACAGTTGCTCGGGTACGAATACACCCAGAATTTTTGTCCAAGTACGAAAACACTTGACAGTTGCTCGGGTACGAATACACCCAGAATTTTTGTCCAAGTACGAAAACACTTGACAAGTTGCTCGGGTACGAATACACCCAGAATTTTTGTCCAAGTACGAAAACACTTGACAGTTGCTCGGGTACGAATACACCCAAAATTTTTGTCCTAGTACGAATACACTTGACAGTTGCTCAGGTACGAATACACCCAGAATTAAGACTAGTACGAACACACTTGTCTGTTTGCTCGGGTACGAATACACTCAGAGAGCATACGAGATTATGCACGCTGATCTCAAACACGAATATGTTTGGGATAATTCCAAGTACGAATAGACTTGTTTGCTTGTACGGCTGCATGCCCACACGAATCTACAACACAACCTAGGTATGAATAAAATCCAGATTGCCTAGTCCAAATATGAGCACATTTGGATAACCTAAGTACGAATATACTGGGAAAAGTTCCCAAGCACGAAGCCTACGAGCTGCATACGTAAACATGCAGTTGTACCTAGAGTTCGAAAAACTCAAGGGTTGCTCGGGTTCGAACAGACCCTGAACACAAATAACTTTATGTGTTGCAAGCTGCTAACGCAACAAGCATTACTCTAAGGTATGAGAAACCTGCAACAGAGTAGACGAATACAGTTTAATCATCAGCAAGCACGAAGAGACCAGGGGAGCATACGTGAATATGCATAAGGCTAAGTATGAAGACACTACGATACTGGCCATGAGACAGCCACCTGTGTTAAAGAAAGGCCACGAAGGGCCAGGCAAAACAAAAGTTTAGGCCAAACAGGGCCACCCAAAACATAAAAAGCCACGAAGGGCCAAAATCAGCAGAATTGAAATGTGTGGAAATGTGTCAGCGCCACGCAGGGCAGAACCAATGGCCACGCAGGGCCAATCAAAAACTGATTCAAAAGTTTCAAAAAATTATCACTACGAAGAGTCCAACTTACTCTTCGATCGTAAGATCCTCAATGACAGGGGGAGAGGCTGGAGCAGTTGCAGAAGTTGGAGCAGTTGTAGAGGCAGAGATTGTTGCATCATCCACAGCAGTGCCAGGTTCAGACGGACCGCCACCGGCTTCCTTCTGGCCAGTGTTGGTCGCTTCTCCAGTTTGATCAGCTTCGGCACTTTGCTGTTCGGGGATGTTGTTAAGCTCCCTGTCCAGGCTGTCCTCCTCCTCCACCACCTCTTCCAGCTCCTTGGTGGCCGCCTGGGTGCTCGGAAGGTCAATCTCAGTCCACAAGGTAGAAGACTCCGGGGCACCAGATTTTCTGAGGCAAGCCAGCCAGCCAGCTTCAAAGACCTGGTCCTGGATCCCAGGCATCTGGTCCGTGTAGCTCTCAGTGGCCACACGGATCCCCTCATTGTAACCCTACTGATAGGCTGCCTTGGCCTCGTTCTTGCTCGCCTCCAGCTCTGTGAGAGTCTGGTTCAAGCTGTCTTCGGTACCCTCCAGCTTACCCCTCAGCTCATCGGCCGTCCTACGAGCTTGATTTCTCTCCCTTTCCAGCCTGACGATTGTATTCTACAGCTTGGCGTTCCCGCTGGCCAGTTTGGCACGCTGAGGCTCAGACTGACCGAACCGTTGAGCCATGGCCACCATCTTTTGCATCGCCTGGACAAACACATGGTCAGACGAATGGCAGGAATAAGCAATTTAAAGCCATTAGCATGTAAAAATGAATACGATGGCTTTACCTTAGCTTGATGGCTCATGAAAGAGCCGAGAAGGTTGTCTGGGGAGCTGGCCACCTCCTTTTGCATGTCCCCAGGAAGCATGAATGCTTGGGACAATGCAAGCGCGGTGCCTTCAGACTCCACACTGTCACGGACGGTGACTGGCCGTCCACCGTGAGTGAATTGTGGAGTCCAGAGAGGGGTTGGAGGTGCAGTGAGCTGGGACAGGGGCTGTTCAACAGAAGAGGCTTCTAGCCGTTGGCGTTTTTCCCTATGGCTGGCCTCAATCTCCTCGGGGGAGAAGCCAGGAGGGACGTCAGGTTGAGCTGGGCCACGGCGGCCATGAGAAGGCGCCGGGCTCTGAGAGCGTCCGCGGCCACGAGATGTGCCGCGGCCCCGTCCACGACCAGCCCCCGGGATGTTGAGGAGGCTGTTGAGGTTGATCGGTCGCTGCATTTCTCGAGGAGAGGGAGATGGAGAATACCCATTTGAGGACGAGGAGGTTTTTTCGGCGAGTTGGATTGGATCGTTGGGCAAAGGAGGGGTCCGAGAACACCTCTCTTCTCGTTGCTTGGGCTGTTGAGCTGGAGGATCAGGGATGATGGGATTGTCTGCTGCTCGGATTCGTCGGTCGATGAATCCACCGTATGATGCACGGTAACTGAGAAGGATCTGCGCAGCTCTTGCTCGGCCAGCCAAGCACGTGCCTTGCCCGTTGAAAGCAAGAGCACGGTTGATGTCAGTCACGTGAACCTGAGGGGTGATAATGGCGTGCCCCTGGTTGACGTTCGTGGCTGCAAATACGAGAAAAATTGGCAATTAGTAATACAAATGAATGAAAGGTGCAATACGAGGATTTGCTCGGCAAAAAGTTCTAGGAGAAAAGGAACTAACGTGGAGTGCCAAATCTGTGGGGAGTGTGAAAGCCAATGACTCTGCCGTCCTCGTCCCTGGGTTCGAAGTTCCCTGTGACGATGAGGAAGTCATCATCGTCCCCACGAGCGGAATCAGGCAGTTCCAATACCAGCCGCTTTCTAGAATCCCTACTCTTCAGGTAGTAGGTTAAGGCGTCCTTGGTTCTGGAAATACTGTACAGGTGATGTATGTCGTGCAAACCTAGGGATGTGCCTAGCATCTGGTTCAGGGCATTGATGCCCATAACAACCCTAAAGAAGTTGGCTGAAACTTGCATCGGGGACAGTCTATAATGGGCTAAAACCTAGCGGAGTAAAGGTGCCAGGGGAAACCTGACGCCGCCCTCAACGACGGCTACTACAGGGGTGTGTAGAGTATCGTTGTCAAAACTCTCACGGATGGCATTTTCTGCGGCCAACGAAGTGGCCACATTGTCTGGGATCTCGTAACGAGATCTGAACTCAGCCATCCTTTGAGGTGTGTCACAGTGCCTACGGAATCGACCCATAACGAGACTGTGGGTGTAGGTTTTCTAAGGAACAAGTTGGGTACGGAAAAAAACCCTAAAAGAAACTGTGGAGATCCTAAATCGACGAAGAAGACGGAATGGATGAGGGGAATAGAGACTTACGAACAAACAGACGAGAGCCATAGAATCAGAGGGGAAAGAGACCCGGAGATGTTGAGCAGAGCTTCAATGGCGGGAGCGCTTGGGCGTGCTTTCTGCAGAGGGAACTGAGGTGAGAGAAAAAGTGGGGTTTGAAAATGGGACAAAAACCCAAGTATACCCCGGCAAAGGGGGTGACGTATGAGAAACGTCACCCCAGACGCCGTTTGGGCGTTCCGTTCCCCAAAACGTCTGCTCGCATTATATGTGGGCAGTACAGGGCACGCCGCGTGTAAAGGTGTTAGCTGGAAAAGCCTGTCCAGACTAAACGACGAGACGTTTGGCTTGGACTAATGATGAGTTTGCACCAAGTACGGGAGACATGGGTGCAGGAGCAAAGGAAGAGAACCTTGCTCGGTGTTCAGAAGTTTTGCCCGTCATATTAAGAGAAAATAACGAGTAAAGTTGGGGAGCCATTGTAGGGAGGTAATCCCGAACAGGTACAAGGAGTGGCCCGAACACGTGGTACGTGGGGCCCAGAATAAAAATAGTCGGGGTGTCCGCCAGTGCAAGACGGTGAACGGCAAGAGGACCCGTGGACACAAGAGGTCCCAGTCCAAAATACCCGAGCAGGTATGGTCCAGAGAGCAAGGTAGTCGTTGGACCCATCGCATGGAAGAGGTCTAGTGATATGAGAAATCATTGGTTCAGAGGGCCTGCTCGGGCAACGAAGGCCGAGCAGAGCAGCAATCTGGAGGAGGTGCCAGGAGGTCTCCAGAAGGGTCCCGAAATGGAAATACCCAGTGGGGAAACAAGATCTGGAGGAGATACCCAACGAGAATGGGGTGAACGGTCAGCTTTGGAAAGAGTTCCTAAAAGGTCTAAAAGGAAATATGCAGTTAAGGGAATGAGAATCCTTGATATTCTGGGTTCTCTTTACGAGAAAGGAAACTTAGGGCAGCAAGATGGCTTGGACGGCAAGTAGACATTAGTCTATAAATATGAGGTAAACCTAAAGGTAAAGGTACGCAATTCCGGGCTATTGGCTTATTACTTATTGAGAATTAAGGTTTTACCAGTACGAGATACTAACTTTGGCATCGGAGGGCCTTTGCCACGAGACGGCAAAGGTGCGCTCACCTTCTGTTTGTTTTATAGGATCAATACCGGCGGTGTGCTAGGGTACCGGTGTAAAGAGAAAAGTAGCCGTTACAGTTTGGTGCTGTTCGAAGGCCTGTTTCGTTTTCCTGCACCTACAATCAGTCCCTTCGGCAGGTAAGTCTCGATCAGTAAAGGTGATGGCATGCTTGATAGGTATGATCTTGATCAGTGCCACGAGCTCGTCAGGGGTTATGGCAGAGGGAACTTTCAGTTGAGAGATTGCTTGAATGAGTCCTTCACGATGGCGTGTGGAATGAACAAGCACATCCCAGACAGACATCTTGGCCTGGGTTTGCTCAAGTTGGCACTTGATCATTCCTTTGGGGTTTTTCTCTGGTCGGGAAGGCTCTTTGGCTGGTGGGTCAAAGGGTCGGAAGGTGTTTTTAACTGGGTGGTAAAGGGATCAGAAGGCTCTGGGGCTGCAGGGTTGGAAGATTCTCCGATTTGGAGGTTGGTGGGTTTTTCTCTGGTCGGGAAGGCTCTTTGGCTGGTGGGTCAAAGGGTCGGAAGGTGTTTTTAACTGGGGTGGTAAAGGGATCAGAAGGCTCTGGGGCTGCAGGGTTGGAAGATTCTCCGATTGGAGGTTGGTAAACGCGGCCGCTCCTGGTAAAATGATCAATCTGGCGATACTTTGATTCATCGCTCCATAAGCCAGCGAGGGCTTTACGTTTGCTTCCAATGGTTGTATCCCGCAGATTGGCGGCCAAATCAACAATGACTAAATCATCCCACAAGCCTTCGGGCTTCCATCTTTCAGCCTCCATTGCTGCCCTATTCATAGTCCATTCCTCATTCCCTACCTTTATATTGACAACCTCAGTATTTGCCCATAAGTTTGTTCCAACCCCTGGCTCATTTTCCCATAGGTTCATCATGGCGACCTCAGCGTCTTTTGGAAAGGTAACGGAGGGTTTGGATTTAGCATCATCGACAAGGTAGTCCATTGGATCATACCCATTACTGGCAACTTCTTTTTTGAATCCAGGAAGGTTCGGGTATGGGGTGAGGCCCACATTGCTATACAAGTTATTAATGATGAAATCGTTGAAATGAGAGAAATTCGGGCGGAGCGGGGTGAGTTCTGGCCAATTGTATGTCATCATTTCAGGTTGGTACCCCGGCTGATATTCTTCGGCGAACAGCGCTGGCAAGGAGAAGGCGTCCAGAGGGTCATTCCAAGCTAGAAGCTGGTACTCGTCTGGGGCTGGGTCCCATCCCCACTCAGGCATTTCTTGAAAAACTTGGTACTCTTTCTCTTGATTTTCAAACAGCGCGTACATAGAGAACTCATTAAGAGGATTAGCATGGATGTTCTACCAGTCAACTTCCCATCCGGCCTCGAATAAGGGTTCGTCATTTCTTTGAAAGTTGGCAGCTTCAAATTCTTCCCAATCGGCAATCAGTTCTCCCCACGTGTCTTCCCATTCCCATAGGAAACAAAGGGCAGTCTCTTCGGGAATTTCGACAACGGGCCTCGGTTCAGTATCAGGGACAATGAACAGGGTAGGGTCAAACTCTGGGAGGTTCAGGTTTCTGGCTTGGGTGATTTGGTTAATGCGGAAGGGGGCATTGTGTTGCGGTAGAGGGTTTGAAATAGTGTTTGGTTTATCTAGGGGTAGAGCGTCGACAACCTTGTTGTCAATGAGGTTTTGTATTTCATGACAGAGGCGAATGCAGTTGTCGGTGGTATGGCCAGGCATTTGGTGGAAATCACAATAGACGTTTTGGTTTAAGTTTGGTAAAATGGTTTGTGGGAGCGGAAGAGGTTTCAATACTCCGATTTCCGTGAGTTTCTTGATAATAGTGGATCTAGGTGTGCTAAATTGGGTGAAGGTTCGGCTTTGGGATTTTGGTTTTTCGGAGATCTGGTTGACTTATATGGGTTTGGTGGATGAGGTTCTCGCTTGATTTGCATTCCCGAAGAGGACATTGTTATTTCCTGAGTATGCCCTTTTGGATTTTGACCCTGTCCCTGACTCCTTCTTTTCCAAAGTTCTATCTTGTAAAGCCTCCTCCACGGCTAGGCCGAAATAATAAAAGGTTTCGAAATTTAGGGCAGCTTGGGAAAGAACCATGTATGGAGCGAAGCAGCTTGGTAGGTTCTTGGTTATGATCCGTATCTATTCTTTCAAATCGGGCTTATTTTGCATCTGAGCAGCCTTAGCCCTCCAACGCTTCACAAAGTCGGCGAAGCTTTCCTTCTCACTCATCTTGGTACTTTCTAATTCCCTCGTGGTCATTTTCAGGTCAACATTGAAATCATACTGGGCCACAAAAGCTGTCCCGATGTCTTCCCAAGACCTTTTCTTGGATGGTTCGAGAGTGAGGAACCATTGTAGGGCTGGACCAGACAAGGACTCGTGGAATAGTTGGGCCATAGCTTCTTTTTCGATGCCACGCATGGTGAGGGATCCAACATATCCTTGGAGATGGGCCCTCGGATCGCCAGTACCATCGAACTTTGCAAAGTCCACTCCTTTGAACTTTTCCGGCAACTTGGCATTTGGAAATAGGCATAGCTTACTCATGTCAATCTCTCCCTTTCCAAGTCGCTTAGTTTCTTGGACAGATTCCTCCAGCTTGCCAATTTTAGCAATAAGGGCAGCCAGGTTGGGGTCAGCTGTTGGTATTTCTTTTTTGAGTCGTTCGGGCCTAGTCTGAAGCTTATCACTGATTTCCTGCATACTTTCCATTATCATGTTCATGTCGTTCTTCATAGAAACAACAGTAGCCTTAAGTTGCGCGTCGACACCGGCGAGGGACTGTTTAAACTAAGCATCCATGTTAGCCATGTTTTGCCTGAGTTCTTCTACTCCGTCTCCTTGGTCAGCCATGGGTAAAGGATTTTCGGGCGGGATTGTAACTATAGGTTCTTCTACCACAGTTTCTTCTATCACTGGTTCTTCTTGCTCGATTTGGATTTCGAATAGCGGGGTTCCTCCCAGGGTGTCTATGTGGACTAGCATTTGGGATGGACGAAACCAATTGGGTACAGCCTCTTTTCTTCGCAGGCGATCAATGTTTGCAGCACTAGGAACAAGTCAAAAGGGAGCATCTCATAACTGATCCGAATGCTCGCCCTACCCTCTACGTACCTCCTAGAAACTAGGCCCATGACCTACCGTGATTTGAATCTCGCTTGAGGCGTTTGTACGGAAGATTTTCGATAGCCAGGGTAGGTGCCGTCAGGTAGGTTGAATTCCGAGCGATTCAGAATCAGAGCCAATCTCCTTACCGTGACCATCCGAGACACAGCAATGTGACCATCGAAAATCAGATACGCACGCGCTCAAGGCTAGACTTAAACTAAGGGAGCCGTTCGAGCACGACAAACACTGGAGGTATCACAAACTCCATGGATTTAAGGTCTCCTAGACCGACCGGAGAGTCCTAAAGGATTCTAAGGGAGCCTAATCCTCTAACCTGCAAGATGCAAAGATGCATGAATGATATGTATGTAAAGGAAGAAAATGCACGTAAGCAGGATATAACACATAAGTCCTAGCAATGGGTTTCTGTCCTAGTTGGGAAGGTTCTACAACTATGTACAAGTGCAAAGGCCGGTTTTGATCTCAGAAGGGTTCCCCGGACTAGAACCAAGATGTACTACCCCATGTCAAGTGTATTGCAAGACAATGGTCGAACAGCACGTTGGCCCATCATAGTCGAGGGTTGCTAGGCATCCCGGGAGAGCTTGTCACTGGTAAACCGAGCAAGATAGCCGAAACACACTAGCGAGGCTTGTGCGGTGCAAAGTGTATAGAATAAAAGAGCTTAATTATCCAAAAGGCACTTGAAAATCCCCTTTTGAAAGCACCTTTCAAGTTTGGCCCTCTTGATCATTCAACACTTTTGTACATTTTTTTTTAAAGTATTGAACGAAGTTCGATCCCCAGCAGAGTATTGAATAAAGTTTGCGTCCCCAGCAGAGTCGCCATTGTGGGCTCCCACGCCCTTTTTGGTTCGAAGAATTGCCACCCGGATTTTTGAGATGGATGATCCGAGAAACCGAGAGCTTGTTTGGAAAAGGCTTTTGATCTAGCGAAAACTTTGAGATTTTGGGTTCGGGAGCCACGTTACGAATGAGGAAGGTTTTTCTTTAAAAAGCACCCCAATCGCCTGGTGAAACCGGTCTCTACTTGATGTTTTCAAAAGGGGAAACCTCAAATATCGTTTGGAGTATTAAGCTCCTTAATAAAGCAAATAACGGGGAAGGGACATGGAAAATATATCACATTAGTGTGTACGTGGTGCTGTCTGTACAGTAGTGATAAAATGATATGAGCAGATGGAATGAAAAACGCTCAGCAAGCTGTCTGGATCTCATTCATACTGTGCACGGCGCCCTGTGGTGCCGCGCGCGGAACCTCATCATGCCATGCGGGACATCTACTCCACCATCAGACTGTTACAAATGCTCAAAATATCATCTGGCTCATTGTTTTCAGTGTACATCTTTTAAAAGACTCATCAGAGACCATGTGATGATCAGATCATTTCAAAAACATCATTGTTTTCTCAAAACATTGCCCCAAAATAGCTTTTAATGCATTTGATCATTCAGGATGATCTAGAAAACCCCCTTTTTAAGAGCCAAGACATTGCTTGTAGATATGGTCTCGTTTTGAAAGAGACAAAAACAGTAAACAGCAGATACAGACAGCCACAACAAAAAATAACTCAGATTCAGACAGCCTGCCTACGATAATATCAACATATAACTTGCCGTACGCGGAAGATCAGGGTGCCGCACTCCTGGTCAGCTAGCCGCGCGCTACCTCGACCTCAGCACAGTGCTGGCTTTATTTTATGAAAGAGTTTTAGGTCAAAATCTAACCAAAAAGGATTAGATCTGACGACAAAAAAACCCAAAGGACCAGAACTGAGTCTAGCCTAAGGAAACTTGTTTTTACCTTTGTTGTTGAGTTTTGTCAAGGATGGTTGACGCAAAATGAGGATGGATAATGACGGATGTGGATGGGCAGGTTGAATGGGACAAAGGAAGTATGGGTGTGAGAGAAGGTTTGGTATTTAGGGGAAGGGTGTGACTTTGAAGTTAATGAGAGATCAACTTCAATGATGAGAAGGGAGTGAGTGAAAGTGCTCAAAGAATGTCTTTTAGGAATGACATTCTTTAAGACTTGGAAATGGAAATGGGAAAATGGATATAAAAGCTAGAGAGAGAAAGCTTATGGAGTAAGAATGCCCAAAAGCCAAGAGAAGAGCCCCTTTCCCTTGAGTGGATGGGTTAATTTATAAGCAAAAAGCCAAGGATTTTGAATTTCAAATAGGGGAGGTATTTTCTGGGCGGGCCAGAAGTGCACTTTCGGCTGAGCCATTCATCTGCTGTGGCTCAAACTGGCATGGCCGACAACTTTCTGAGCCAGTCAGAACTTTTCTCAAGGTGTCGTGCGGTACAAGTTGGTCGCGCACGGCGCATTGAATTTCAACGTGCCGCGCGCTATAAACGATTACGCGCGGTACCTCAAGTTCAGTCCAGGGGTTTTTGGGCTTTATCTGGGCTTTTTTGTTTGTTTGGTTTTCATGGGCTTAGAGGAATCCTTTTTCAAGCTCACAAAGGTACCGCTTCCTTTATTTCATCATCGAGGCGAACAAAGACTCTCCGAGATCCGGATTGAAGTGTCCACTAAGTATATCGTATGTTATGTGCATGAATGAAATGTACGTAGATCTTCTCGTACCTACTTCTCTAAATATAGAAAGCTATATGTGGTGAATGAAATACACGTAGATTTTCCCTATCTACTACTCCTAAGTATATGTAGAATTTTCCTATACTTTCTAACTCTAATCTGACGTATAGAAATTGTATGATTATGTTGAATAAATGACTTTTACTTCAATAAACATGTGTTGTTTTGAACTTTCCACAAATAAAGAAAGGACTTTTCAAAACATAAACTTGAATGGAAGTATTCGTATTTTGATCTTTAAGATGGTTATAAACATGTATGCATGTTGCTTGTATTACTTGTGGTCGTATGAGGAAGCATAAGTGATTATCACTCCAAAGGGGTCCGTACATGTGGCGTTATGCTTTAAGTGGTTATTTGAGCATGATTAAGTAATATAGAGTTGGATGATCTTGCTAGTTTAGTTTCAAGATTTCAATGAATGATTTTGTGTTTACTTATGTGAAAAAGTCCTATCGCGGAATCTATGCATGAGAACGAGACATAGAAATCGAGAAAGTTAGAAACATGACATCTAGGGTGTGTTTATGAAAAGACGTGTTGCAACGGTAAAATATTTTTGAAACTACATAATGGCCGGACATGGTAGCCATTATGTTTGTGTGTGTGTGTGTGTGTGTGCCAATGGGAACCCGGTGCGACGGAACCATTGTGAGAATACTCGGGAGATCGGAACGGCGGAACCGAGGTTGGGTGCGTGGCTTGGTTATCCGCAGAGAGGAGCCAATGCAAAGTTTTGTGTGCCAATGGAAACCCGATGTGGAGGAACCATTGTGAGGATACTATGGAGACTGGAACGGCAGAATCGAGGTTGGGTGTGTGGCTTGGTTATCCGCGGAGAGGAGCCAATGCAAAGTTTTGTGTGCCAATGGGAACCCGATGCGGTGGAACCATTGTGAGGATACTCGAAAGACCGGAACGGCGGAACCGAGGTTGGGTGTGTTAAAACGATTTGAAAATGATGATTTTTGTTTATTAAAGTGGAAATTCGTGACACGGTCTACGAGGAGTCGCGTAGGAGAAACATAGAAATCTTGGACACCAACGTTTGATGAATAGTGAATGTGGATGTGTCATTGTTAACTGTTTTGTTAAAGATGCATGTTTTGTTTGGAAACCGTTATATATATGATCTATTGTTTGTAAGTTAAAGGTTAATGGGTATGGATTATTCTATTGAGCTCCTGTAGCTCATGGTGTTGCCTTTTGGTGACCCTGACATATTATATCGGTGGCGGCGCTAGTATAATGTGTCAAACTTTGTAGATGATCAAGGTGAGATGTACACATTGGAGGCTTTTGGAGTAGAAGAGCTGGCTAGGATGGAAGCGCAGACAAAACTGTAGTTAGGAACTGTAGTTCCCTCCCTTGTTGAATAAATGTACTCTAGTGAGAATTATGATGTAATAAATGAGCCAGACTCTCTTTAATTATGCACTAAAATGTCTATTTAATGTACCCAAAATTGGGGGCATTACAACTTGGTATCAGAGCTTTAGGTTCAAAACCTCTGCCATGAGTAAAATGGGTAGAACTATGAGATAGTTGACCGTTGCACAAACGTGAATTGAGTTTAAGTTTACCGTCCCAAATTGGGTGGAATTCTGACAAAATAATCTTCGGATTGAAGTAAGGTGTGGAAGTTGGCACTACCATCGAGCTGGGAATTCCCAAACAATTGGATGATGACTTAAATCAAGAACCGAATGTGAAACTTAGAAACTCAAAAGCTTTCTTGGTATTAGCAAAACATTGTCTTAAAACATTACTAATTAAGGTTTAAAACTCTTTCCTTGTAGATGCATACCTACCAAGCCAACTTACTCACCGAAGCTCGCCAACTTAGAAGTACCGTAAGGTCGATGACAAACCAACTAGTGGGAGATCTCTATTTTCCCTACACCTTTCCCTACGTATTTAACTTCTATCAGGAGCATGGTACCTTTCCACTCCCCGAAAATAAGGAGGAGGATGATGACGAAAGAGCACCACCTGTTCTAGTCCAAATAGCACCCCCTGAAGACGTAGAATTCATAATTGAGGGAGTCGAAGAAGAGTCGGAGGAAGATCCTGAGGAAGACCCTGAAGAGGATCCCGAGGAAGATCTCGAGCCTGAAAAGGAACCATTAATGGGGAATGAGGGCTAGCAGTCTGACAATGAGGAACTGGAGATCTGGGAGGAAGATCCAAGATGGGTTATGCCAGACTTCATGGACATATACTCCAACTCCGGCGATGTACCACCACCACCCGTCGAGACCGATATAGGCCCATACATGGCCCAATTCTCGAACCTCTTCTAGACTCGATAGGAAGACTTAGCTATGGTTAGACTTTTGGTGTAAATAGGAATGTAGTAGGGAGCTTAGGCTAATATAAGCCATCTATGTTGTACTTGTTTCTGTTCAAAGTAATGACAGTCATGAATTTTCGTTTAGCATATGATCACTGTTTATGTGCGTACATATAGCATAACCTTGTATTTATTCGTACGAGATTTCCATTTCACACCATTAAGTCTAATATATAGCTCTCTTACCGTTATAGATGTCAAACGTACCACGAGGAGGATGCCCACCTTTCGCACCACGAGCCCTGGCCGACTACTGGTCTTTGCTAGCACCTGAGTAGTTGGGACCAACTCCCCCACCTGAGAGTAACATGGAGCTGTACGAAAGTCTCGATTACCTATGAGATGCCACCGCCTGCTGTAATCCCCGAGTACCTTCCACCTACCGAAGTCCCTGCCCCACCTGTGGAGAACTTCGAACAACCATTTAGCTTCCTTATGTTTGGCATGGAGACTGACCCTGAGTTGGTAGTTGCAATGCTGGACCTTTCCCAGTACTATCTAGAACCGTTGGAGGAACCGCCCATTCTAACTAAAGAGGAGCTGCTTGCGAAGGAACGTAAACTCCTCGAAGAGGCCGAGACCATAGCCGAAAAGAACTACAAAATGTGGCTAAGAGAAATTTATGGACTTGTCCTGCCATAGAATGGAGTAATAAACCTGTTAGCCTACAAGATCCTGTAGTAGAAGTATGTAGGACCGTTTCAACTTATATTAGGAAAACCCTGTCTCTAGTTGCCTTTGTAGTAGAACTCTACGCTTATGATTGAAATCCTCTGTTTATCTATGAAAAGCTTGCTTTTGCATACTATTTGATATATTGCTTTCTACTTTAAAAAGGGAAATACCATTTGCAAATAGAAAATTACGTTAAGTAGACTAAACCACCCCCTTTCGATTTCAACTCGTAGATGGTGAACCGATGAAGCGGATTAGGTCACGAAACCGGAGAATCCTCGAACGCAAACCCTAACCTGACCCAAATCATGCAAGCATTTGTAGCTGCCCTGAATGCCAACCGCCGAAACCAAAACCGCAATGATGAACCTATGACCCGAACCCGAGCGATGAACGAATTTTGTAAACGCCGGCCCCCGACCTTCAACGGAGATACCAACCCCACTGTGGCTGAAACCTGGCTAAACGAAGTCAAGGTAATCCTGGACACCTTGGAGATTACCCGGGATGGAGATCGTGTAGCCTTAGCCACGTACCAACTAAGGGGAGAAGCCAGTTATTGGTGGGAATTGATGGAGGCAACCCATGCCAAAGCCACCATGACATTTGTCGAGTTTGAAACCCTATTTCTCGACAAATACTTCCCCACACCCCTTGGCCTAGCCAAGGAATAAGAGTTCCTGAATTTGAAACAAGGGACAATGACCGTTACCCAGTACGTGGTCAAATTTGAGGAGCTATCCCGTTACGCCCCAAACGTTGTAGCAACTGAAGACAAGAAGGCGAGAAGGTTCGAGTGGGGGCTGACAACCGCTCGAAGAGTTGTGGTGGCACAAGCCTTTACCACCTATACTGGTGTTGTAAAGTGTGCCCTCTGGTCGAAAAGTGAGGAGGCTGACTTCAAAACCCGATGGAGGAAGGCAACAGGCAGTACTGGCGGACCGATCCGAACCCAATCACCCAACAACAACCGCGGACCCTACCCTACCAAACCCTTTACTCCATCCCAAACCAACCAAGCTTGAAAGACTGCTGCACCAGGACGTGGTGAACCGGAGAGGAGCGGCCAAAACAGAGCGATAGTTCAGTGCTTCAACTATCAGGCCATGGGCCATTATAAGCGTGAATGCCCCCAACCCCAAAGGGAGAGGACTGGAAGTTTTGGAATCCAGAAAACTCAACAACCAGGACAAGCCGATTTTGTGAAGCAAAACCCGGGAGGCCCTTTGCAGTAACAGAATGGGCAAAACAAAGGCAAGCAGCCCTTAGGAACCCAGCAAGGCACTGGAGGGCATATATTTGCACTGCAGATTGGGGAACAAGAACAGGATCCCTCTGTGATCCAAGGTACGCTACTATTATATAGTACCTGCGTACAAGCCTTGTTTGACTCTGGTGCATCCCATTCATTTATATCTGCTGCCTGCGTAACTGCTCTAGCACTAGAAACGGAACCCCTAAGTACATGTACGAAAGTATCATCACCATTAGGGGGAGTATAGCTGTTAGTCTAGTGTGTAGAGGGTGCGAGCTAGAAGTAGCCAACTTGCGATTGACCTGCGACCTCAGAGTGATCGACATGGCGGATTTCGACGTGATCGTGGGAATGGATTGGCTATCAGCACACCGAGCAGTCATAGACTGTCATCAGAAGACGGTGACGGCTTACACCCCAGAGGGAACTCGTTTCCATTTTAAGGGGGATAGACAAACGACGAGTCTGACGCCGAAGAGATCAAGGTGGCGGAATCAACTATTTGGATGGCTAGCTAGTCTCCAAATGGAAGAAACCAACAAGATGGAATTGGGATTACCACACATCGTTTGCGAATACGCCTATGTTTTCCCTAAAGAACTTCCTGGCTTACCACTTCAAAGAGAGATAGACTTCTCTATAGAACTCCAACCGGGAACAGCCCTAATCTCTATGGCACCGTACCGTATGGCCCCTACGAAACTAAAGGAGCTCAAGACCCAATTGCCGGAATTGTTAGACAAAAGGTTTATTAGACCAAATACGTCACCATGGGGAGCGCCAGCACTATTCGTAAAGAAGAAAGAAAGGACACTTCGACTGTGCATCGACTACCGGAAGCTAAACCAAGTCACAGTCAAGAACCGGTACCCCTTGCCTAGGATCGACGACCTATTCAATCAGTTGAGAGGAGTAACCTACTTCTCCAAGATCGATCTTCGATCAGGCTATCATCAATTAAGGAGCCGAGATGCGAACATCGCCAAGACAGCCTTTTGCACAAGATATGGGCACTACGAGTTTGTAGTGATGCCATTTGGGCTGACGAACGCTCCGGTAGTATTCATGTGTCTCATGAACAAAATCTTTCAACCCTACTTAGACAAGTTTGTAGTGGTGTTCATTGATGACATCTTGATATACTTTGCCAATAAGGAGGAGCACGAAGGACATCTTCGAATAGTACTACAAGTACTCCGAGATAGCCAACTCTATGCCAAAGCAAGTAAATGCGAGTTTTGGTTAGAAGTGGTTAAGTTCTTGGGGCACGTAGTATCCAAGGAAGAAATCGCGGTGGACAAAAGTAAGGTCGAAGCAGTATTAAATTGGAAACAGCCAACCTCAGCATTCGAAATCAGGAGTTTCCTAGGATTGGCTGGATACTACTGAAGATTTATACTAGATTTCTCTATCCTTGCCAAACCTATGACGAGACTGACTCAGAAAGGAGTGAAACTGGATTGGAATGAAGCCTGTGAGAAATCCTTTCAAGAATTGAAGAACAGGTTGACTAGTGCACCGATACTCATCATTCCCAAGTGAGGCGTAGACTATACAGTCTATTGCGACGAGTCGAGAGATGGTTTAGGATGCGTGCTGATGCAGAATGGAAAAGTGGTAGCCTACGGATCCCGGCAACTCCGACCACATGAGAGGAATTACCCCACTCATGACTTAGAATTGGCTGCAGTAGTATTCGCCCTCAAAACCTGGCGTTACTATCTGTGGGGAGAACAATTCGAGGTCTTTACCGACCACAAGAGCCTCAAGTACCTTTTAACTCAGAAGGAGTTAAATCTGAGGCAGCGTCGATGGATGGAGTATTTGGAAGACTACAAGTTTACGCTTCAGTATCACCCCGGCAAGGCCAATGTGGTAGCTGATGCGCTGAGCCGGAAGGACAGGACGCAGAAGGTTAAGACTGCTATAAAAGCATGGGAAATGGTAGACACCCTCAATGAATTCAACCTACGACCATCGTCGGAAAATGGGAACGCACGACTATATGCTCTAGTAGCAAAACCAACACATCACCGAGAAATCTTACTAGCCCAAACACTTGAACAAGATTGCTAGTTCATTCGGTACCGAATCCGAGAAGGAAAGGCACTACCGGGATGGACGAGCGAGAAGGACAACAGCCTGAGATTCAAGGGAAAGGTCTTCGTACCTAATATTGGAACCTTTCGAGAGGCTGTACTCCGAGAAGCTCATCATTCGAACTTTGCAGTTCACCCTAGCGGTACAAAGATGTATCATGACCTACGAAGAATGTACTGGTGGGAAGGAATTAAAAAGGACGTAGCCCGATTTGTGACTACCTATTTGGTGTGTCAACAAATCAAGGCCGAACATTAAAAACCTGGAGGAGACCTCTAACCTTTACCAATTCCAATCTGGAAGTGGGAGCACATCTCGATGGATTTTGTGACTGGATTGCCAAGATCTGCCAAGTCTAATACCGCTATTTGGGTGATCGTGGATTGCATAACCAAATTTGCGCACTTTCTGCCTGTCAAGATGACAGAGAACGTGGAAAAGTTGAACCTATTATACATTCGAGAGATTGTACGACTACATGGAGTACCTATCTCGATAGTGTCTGACAGAGACCCACGTTTTGTATCACATTTTTGGAAAGGATTACAGAAAGCATTGGGAACAGACGTAAGACTTAGTACAACCTTCCATCCTCAGACAGATGGACAAACGGAGAGGACAATACAGACATTGGAGGACATGCTGAGAGCCTGTGCTTTGGATTTCTCTGGGAACTGGGAGCAGCACTTACCATTGGTAGAGTTTGCTTACAATAACAGCTACCAAGCAAGTATCAAGATGGCACCGTACGAAGCCCTCTACAGTCGACCCTGTCGATCTCCAGTCTGCTGGGCAGATGTTGGGGAAACGGGATTGATTGGACCTGACATCGTACGGGATACTACGAAAAAGGTCAAAACTATTAGACAAAGGATCCAAACCGCTCAAAGCCGACAGAAGAGTTATGTGGATAAAAGAAGCCGACCGTTAACCTTTGCCGTAGGAGTTCATGTGTTCCTGAAGATCAGACCAAAAAAGGGAGTCATCAGATTTAGGAAAAAGGGAAAATTGTCCCCGCGCTACATCGGACCCTTCGACATTGTGGAGAAAATCGGGAAAGTTGCGTATCATCTAGCCCTGCCGCCACAGCTAGATAGAGTGCATAACGTATTTCACATTTCAATGCTCCGAAAGTATCTCACCTTACCCACCCATGTTCTCAATTGGGAAGACATCACGCTCGAAGAAGACGCGACGTACGAAAAGGAACCAATAGAAATTCAAGACCGGAGTGAGAAGATAATCCAGAACAAGACGATCAAATTGGTACGAGTCTTGTGGAAACACCGTGGAGCCGGAGAGACCACATGGGAGAGGGAGGAAACCATGAAGGAAAATTATCCTCACCTGTTCGAATCCGAGCGTACACCTAATTTCGAGGACGAAATTGTTTAAGGGGGATAGGTTGTAATAACTCTGTTTTTAGTAAATAAATATCTCGTTGTTTATTTGAAAATTCTTTAAATGGCCTTATAAATTTCTTCTTAATTTCTAATAATCCGTCATGTTGAGATTTGAGACTTTTTAATTTAAATTCTTCACACTGATCAATCTAGTCATTTTCTAAAGACAAGTGAGCTTATAAAAACACTAGTATATTTTCTTGATAATTGAAATAAAGGTCTTAAAATTATATTTCTTAACTAGAAATCTTACTTGGCAAGTATAGTTAGCATCTAACCAATTAGTTGGAGAAACCTAACTACTTATTCATCTAGTTACTTTCCCTAACCCTAGATGAGCCCTTTAAACCCTTGAACCTTTTGAACCTTCCAATAAGAACCCTTTGGAACAAGGTAATTATTATATATATATGCATGTATATCCATTGACTAGTCAAACCAAGTCATACTTGTCACCTTTTTTAACCTTTACCCATTGGATGATAAAAGTTAGGGAAACTTTTATCCATTGGACAATAGACCTTCCATCAAAGATATTTTTGTTAAATTTGTTAAAGTACACATATATAGTTATATATAGACATATATACACATGCTTAAAAGGACTTTTGGTCATTTTAAGGTATTATTCAAGTATATATTACCCCATTTCTTTACCCTTTGGTCAATAACTAGGGAAAATATTACCCATTGGATAATAAAAGTTAGGGGAATTTTGATCCCTTGGATAATAGGAAACCTAGATTTGCCTTTGACTGCTAGGTACACTTATATAAAAAGATATATGTACTTAGTATCCTTATATATTGATATATAGATATATGTACTTATTAAAGATAATTCCCTAGATT